>VZQC01014560.1:6235512-6318199 GCA_009823505.1 Rhizomys pruinosus
CTCAACCAAGAGGAGATCTACAGCCTAAATAGAACAATACTACAGGAAGAAATTTAAGATGTAATAAGTAGACTCCCAACCAAAAAATGCCCAGGCCCGATGGTTCACGGCAAGAATCTATAAAACATTTCGAAAAAGACTTACAAAACCATTACTACTTAAAATTTTTAGAAGGATACAAACGAGGAGGTACTTCTCCCAATAGCCTTCTATGAAGCCAGCATTACCTCTACCAAACCACAGCTGAAAAAATGGCAACAAAAAGGAGAACTATAGACCCAGGTCCCTAATGAACACAGATGCCAAATGTCCTAAACAGGTATTCTGGCAAATCGCATTACAGGACTCACATCAAGAAAATCATCCACCATGACCAAGTTGATTCATACCAGAAATGCAGGATGGTTCAACATACGCAAGTCAATAACATCAAACATATAAATGGAGTGAAATGACAAAACCACATACCATAATCTCATGTATTGCGGAAAAACCTTGTTGACAAAACCAGCAACCCTTTATGTTTAAAATTCCTTGAGGGAATTTGGTCTGGGACATTCCTCAATGTAATCAAAGCCATAGATATAAAACCCACAGCCAATATCATCCTAATGGGGAAATGACAGAAGCATTCCCTAAAAGGTAGGAACTCAGCAAGGTGCCCCGCCCACTCCTCTTCAATATGAGTGCTAGAAACCCTAAACTAGGCAATAAGGCAAGAAAAGGAAAAGTTAAAGGTATTCTAATTGAAAAGAGGAAGTCAAGCTATCCCTTTTTTGCTGATGACTATGATTGTCTACCTAAGGGAGGACTAAGAACTTCACAGAGAAAACTCCTAGAAACGATTAAGAGCTTGTGGTAACAGTGGCAGGATACAAATTAACCTAGAAAATCAGTTAGCCTTCTTTAGCACCAACAACAAGCAATTGAAGAAGGAACTACAAGGAGACCGCTGCTTTCACTCACATAGCCTGCAAAACAATAAAAACCTAAGAACAAACTAACAAAAGACACACCAGATCTCTACAACAAAAATTTTAAACCCTGAAAAAGGAAATTGAGGAAGACATCAAGAAGATGGACAAACCGCCCATGCTTCATGGATTGGGAAAATAAATATAGTAAAATTGGTTCCATCCTACCCAAACTAGTGTACAGATTTAGTGTAATCGCCAATCAAAATCCCCAAGAGTGTTTGTTCACAGGCTGGAAAAGAAATCTCGCAATTTCATTTGGAAAAACAAAAAGACCCTAATAACCCCAAAGCAACCCTGAGTGAAAAAGACAACACAGGTGGGATAACTATACCAGACATCAACATATACAGGGCTATGTCATAAAAACAGCCTGGGGTAGCTGGCAAAAAACGGACCAGTTGACCAATGGATAAAACCGAAGATCCAAAACCTGAGCTCATACAATTCAGCCACCCTCGATATTTGACAAGGGGGCCAAGAAAGACACAATGATGAGAAAGGACGGCATCTTCAGTCAATGGTGTTGGAAATACTGGTCGACCACTTGCAGAAGAATGGAAAATTAAACCCCTACCTCTCGTCCTGTACAAAAGTCAATATTCCAGTGGATCAAAGACCCTCAACGTGAAACCCCAAACCTTGGAGGTGATAGAATATAAGCTTGCACAGACTACAAGACATAGGTGTAGGAAAAGACTTCCTTAAATCAGACAGCAGCTGCACAAGAAATAAGATGACAATTGACGAAATGGAGACCTCCATTAAACTCAAAAGCTCTGCTACATCAAAGGAAGAATAAAGGAAGTGAGGAGAAGACCCACAAGTGGGAGGAAACCTTCACAGCAATACATCTGAACAAAGCCAATTAATTTCCAGAGTATCAAGCTACTCAAAAAAACAAAGAAGGAAAGAAAACAAAAATGAATCATTCAAAAAGATCGGAGGCAGAAGATCTGAATAAGACTTCACAGAGGAGGGGTTAGAGATGGGCCGAGAAACATTTAAGAAGTAGTTCAACATCTCTGATGAATTAAGGAAATGCAAATAAAAACCACTCTGAGATATCACCTTAACCTCCAATAAGACTGGCTGGATCAGGAACACGAAATAATGATACAGTGCTGGAAGGTTGGGGCGAAAGGGGAACACTCAATCCATTGCTGGTGGGAATGTAACTGTACAGCCACTATGGAAAGCAGTGTGGAGAACCCTTTAAAGACTCAAAACGAGCCTTCCCATGTTGCCCAGTCATACCACTCCTGGGTATATACCCACAAGACACCACTTACTGCAAAGATACATGCACAGCCTATGTTTATTGCAGCTCTGTTCTCATAGCAAAAAGCTGGAACCAGCCCAGGTGCCTTCACTGATGAGTGCATAGAGAAAAGTGGTACATGTATACAATGGAATACTATGCGAGCAGGTAAAAGGGAAGACATCATGAAATTTGCAGGTGAATAGTGAGAGCTGGAAGACAAGTATGTTAAGTGAAGTTAACAGCAGTCCCAGAAAACAAACTCACAAAAGGTTGTCCCCCATATGGTGGATGCTAGTACCAAACAAGCCAGATATAAATATTTCTCATGAGAGGGATGCGATAGAAAAGAGACCAAACAAGAAAGACTGCATAGAAAATGGGACTATGGTAATTGGGAAGGGTAGGCTGTGGGGAGAGGACACGGGTGTTATTCATTAAGCATATTTAACTGAACGTTTACTCAGCAAGTATCCAGTTTTGCCTAGACAACTATCTACAGGACCAATGGTGTTTTTAAAGGACTTAGTAAAAGTAAATATGGTTATATTAAACATAACATTGGTTTACAGAATCTTATAAAAACGGTAATGCATCTGAGTTTAATGGAGATATAATTCGCTGTTGCCCACATTTTGCTTTACATAAAATCTGTAGAGCCAATAACTTTGGGAATGACACATACAAATGTTCTCTTATATTTCTGTGTTATACAGTTATCACCTTGTAGCGTTCTCTTTAAGATAATTTAAAGTAAAAATTAAGTTTTCCCAAGTTAAAAATATATAGTCACCCAAAACAACATGGTGAAGTTGATGAATCTGTTCTTGCATCCACCTATAGTTATGTATAATTACAACTGTCTTCTGGAGACTCATCTGCTAAAAAAAAGGGGGGGGGATACAGAAAGACAGGAAACCTTTTCGTCAAACCCTTCTGCATTTCAAATCTTTAAAAACTTAACTATGGGAAAAGATTTGTGTTTTCCAACAGGACAAACGTCACCAACTTAATGGCGGAAAGAAAAGATACACTTTGCATTGAGTAGGATGCTACCAAAAATTGGCAATGGAAAGGCTGACCCGTCTGAACATTGAAAGAAGAAAGCCTCAGATTGCATAAACATCGAACCCCTCTGACCTACTTGTAACAATATTTATAATGAGTTCCTAAAATGAAACTACCTCTTCTAGGTTTGCCACAAAGGCTTTGATATGAGATAATTTCTTGCCTTCCCCCCCCATTAGAAACAAGGAGGAGAAATATGACGATGATGAGGTTCGTTCTCCAGCTGTAAATTTTTGGAGGACACTATTTTATAGAGGTTAATCTCTTATAAAACCGGTTAAAACTGCCTTCTTTAATTGACAATAGACATTGGAACTGTGGAAGTGATTACTCTCTGTTCAGAACCAAATATAATTACTAAAAGTCCTAGGGCTATGCACTCAGGCAAATTATATTAATGCAGGAGCTCTGATATCACAATGGATTGTTCTACCAGGTGGATTGTTGGCCAGGGGATCCAAGGCCTCAAAAAGGTAAGGGCTCTTTGCCTCTAAGTGGGATACATGCAGGAGGGAGAGGCAATAAGACCCTGCTGCCGAAGACCTGACATTAACATTTTTTGGAGCGATGTATGAGACCACGCTTGAAAGTGTACAGTTGGTTTCTGGGATGCCAGAGAGTGTACCAAAGGCCACTAAACAATAAAGCAAATACAGGTTCCTGAGTCAAGCAAGACTCCACCGTTAGGCATCAGCTACACCTCCCTGCCTGGAAATACTGTGCAGCAGAGGCAGCCATGTGCCGTATATTCCCAAACTAAATTGGCTATTGGCTCTTTCTCCTTGGAGAAATAACCCATGGCTTGATGCCACAAGCTTACTCCTCTACAGGTTAGAGATGTATAAGCCACAGTAAGACCCGTCATATTTAACAGGGGGGGGGAATGTTATTCATGGATTAACATATCCAAACATGAGTCTATGCTAAAGTAACCTACCATAACAATTAGTGCTGCTTAACAATATATTATCTAATTGCTTGTTGCTTCATTAGTAGGATCAAAAAGTTATTCCTGGACAAACCGTCAGCCCATGAAAGGAAACAGGCTAGAATTGACCCAGAGTCCAAGTCAACAGCTCCAGAGAGAGATGACAGTTTTTACCTACTCATCCACCTGTGCCGTTTTCTAAGCCTAAGGAACAATCTGCAGGAGAGGGGGCGTGGTAGAAATGTAAGGGCTTCTGGAGTTTGTCATTCTGTTCCTTTAGTTCTTTCCGAAGTTTGTCATTGTATCCCTCTAGGTCCTTTTTGAGTTTTTCATTCTCTCTCTTTAGTTCCATGACTTCTTCTTTATTTTCTTTAATTTCTCTGCGTATGTCTGCAATTATTCGTCTAAGCTCTGTTCCTTGGGTCTCCTCCAAGGGGATCCCATTGTGGCTATCTCCTCCAGGTTTGGTAGGGCCTGGTGTGGGAGTATCCTGTGCCTTTCCCATGTTGTCCCTTCGTCGTGTACCTGGCATATGGATTTCCCTTTTGTGGTTCAAGTCACAAATGACTTTTCACTATATTAGTGGATGGTTTTGCTTGCCTCCTTCCGATGCTTTTTTTTTCCCCCTTTCCTCCTCCTTTTTTATTTTATTTTATTTTTTTATTTTTATGGTGTATTGACTTGCCTAGGTTTCAGGTTTCCAGTTTTGTGTATATATTGGATGTTGGAAGCCTAAGTTAGTCTTCTTTTTCTGTTCTGAAGGTTCTCCAAAAGGAAGACCACTTGGATTCTTAGCAATTCACTTGGCGTGGTGGGGGGGTATAGTGTGTCTGATCTAGCCCGCTCCCCGGTACCTCTGGGCCGGGGACCCCAGAGACGGGTTCAGAGTGAGACCCTCTCCCAGCTGCCCCCCGCCAGACCACCCCTAGAGCTGTAGAGCTCTGTACCTGCCCTGGCGCATTATGGTGTCTCCCCTGTGACCCAGGTTCCCGCCCACAAGTCCGGCCGGAACCAGAGCAGAAGCAAACGCGACCCTCCGCTCACCCTGCCGTGGAAGAGCGCGGTCCCTCTGGGCCGGGGACCCCGTAGACGGGTTCAGAGCGAGACCCTCTCCCAGCTGCCCTCCGCCAGACCACCCCTAGATCTGTAGAGCTGTGTACCTGCCCTGGCGCGTTATCTAGATTGACTTTCTTTTGAAACAACATATGACTCTTGGCATAATAGTCCCTTATGATGAGATAAAGGAAGTTTCAATGGAGCCATAATAGTTTCTAAATATTTTATTTATTGTTTCTACTTTGTGTGTATGAAGGTTCTCTAGATGTAGGGAGGTGCATCCATGTCATGCAATACCCATGAATGTCAGAAGAGAGAATTCAGTTTCCTGGAAGTGGACATACGGACAGTTGTGAGCTGCCATGTGGGTGCTAGGAATCAAACCCAGGCCCTGTGCAGGAGCATCCAGTGCTCATAACCACTGAGCCTTCTCCCCGTCCCCAAAGGATATTGTGTTTTACATGTGAAGCTGTCTTCACTGGGGAGAATCATATTCAGGGTGTTTTAAGGTTGACTCTTCATCTGGCTGCTAGTTTATTTTGCCAAAGTCATGAATAACTTTTGTTTTAAAGAGATGATTTATCAAGCACTCAGTCACTTCCTCTCAGTGATCTGAATGGTAATGCATCTGTAGATTAACCACCACTGAAACAAGAAGCCTCTTTAAGGTCATTCCTACTTGTTTGCTATAATCTCAATTATCTAGCACACAGGTGAAGAGTGATGATTTCAGAATGCGGAAACCTCCAAACGAAGTTCTGGGACATGATGGTGCATAATGCAGAGAAGGATTGAATCAAGACAGGACGCTAAGTGAAAAGGTCAAAGGAGAGTTCAATCCCCATTCCCTCTTCACTCACACTCATGTGAATTCTAGATGTTTTCTAAGCATTAAAATCAGCCTTCCACTCCTCTTTGGATAGTTCTGCCCTGGTGTGCATTTCTATTTAAACAGCATAAAGTCAATGATAGACCTGCATACACAATAGGCACTGCAAGAGAGAGTTTGGCTATGGGACAAATTGCATTATAGCTAGAGGCACACCAGACCAATGCTATGTTTTATTTTTTTCTATCCCAATTCTCTTTAAAAGAGAATCTGCAAAATTTGCCTTTGCAACAGTATTTTTATTGAATTTTTAACCTGTGTTCATTTGTTATTTTTAAAAAGGTTTTTAGACATTTTCCAAAATACACATTAAACTCTACTAAAGCACTTGTCTACCTTGTTAGAGAACAGACCTTATGTATCTGTTCTGTATGTTTGATCCCTGAAGTGGAGTAATTATTGAATAGAAGCAGCTCTTTCTGTCTTGAACCAAGGTTGCTAATAACATTTGCAATGTGTTCCTAGAGATGTTTGTGGACCTTGCTTATCATAACCCTTTACTGTTTATTGCGTCACCCTCTGTTTTTCAGGTTAGAATGAATGTTGGGAAAGACAGAACTCTCCAAACTGTACCGACCTGCTTTTATAATATGCACTCTCATGTGAATTTACAGGCCACACAACCATCTATTCACATCAAATCTTACCCATTACTCATACATGCTTCTTCTGTAATGACTACTTAAAAGTTGTTAATCTCTATGCTGGGCATGGTGCCCAATGCCTATAATCTCAGTACTCAAGAAGCAGATGTCAAGTGGGTCTCTATGAGATTAAGCCATCCTGGTCTCCTTAGTGAGTTCCATGCCAGCTGGGGCTATCGGGAGATCCTCCCTCAAAAAAATGCCTATCTACTTTGTATCTTCTTACCTTAAGCATAGTAAATTTTCCTAATCTGTACAACTGGGTCCCCCCCCCAATATTGAACCATTTTAATGCAAATCTGGTTTACTGCAGCCTGTAATTCACTCTTGTGGAATCCACTACTACCAAGAAGCCTGCCATGAAGATGTTACTGAGGACGATTTAAGTACCAGTGTAGAGGATGTAAAGTTTCCACCAGGTTGCCATTTGTTGTAATTCAGGGTCCAGTGTGCTCACAGGTATTCTGCAATTGCAATAAAGACCTGCTAAGAAGCTCCTTCTAGGTGGGAGTAATCAATCAGTCCTTTAATGAGATTTGTGTTCTTCCTGGAATTGCTGTCCCTGGAATTGCTGTCCCTAGCTAAGCTTACTAGGCCATAAGCCATGTTGATTCAGAGCTCTGCCCACATCTCATCTCTATTTTTTTTCAATGTACCTGAAATACATATCTCCCTCTCAATTTCATGGCCTCTTTTTATCATTTTTTAAATAGTTATTTCTTAACCCACTAAGTGCAATCAGTGCAGTCTTTATGTGCAGGGCAGCAGGGTCATCCACTGGGGTATGGAAAACTAACCAGTAGCCACATTCCTAATGATTCAGAACTCTCTTTCCCCCAGCAGCCATCGACTGCTCTCAACCTCAGCCAAGGGTGGACACTCAGGATCCCTTCCCCAACTTATTGGAACGTTTAACTCTCTTGCTCTTGTCAAGGTTACCAAGGCTGCTTGGATTTCATGTATGCAGCAGCCATGTCGTGGGCACGAGTTAGTACACACAGCACCCTGCCCCATTCTTCTTTCTTCTTTCACTTAGTTTCTTCTACCTCCTCTTCTGCAAAGTTCCCTGAGCCCTGAGAAAGGGAGATTGCTGTAGATGATTTATCTCCAGCCAAGCACTCACTTACTCTCAGTGATCTGAATGTTAATGCATCTGTAGATTAACCACCACTGAAACAAGAAACCTCTCTAAGGTTGGGAGAAGCACAAATCTATTACATAAACACATTTTTTAGGAGGCAGTTTGACAATATGACCATTTAGAAAAATCTGAATTAGTAGATTCTCCCCTAGAGCCTATGACTTCCCTAGCCTTGGGTTTTGATCCATTTGAAAACAGCCAATGGTAATGACAATAGCCTCTGTTTTGATGTCTCTGGGGCCTCTCTAACCAGTAGCTTATAGGGAGATAACATGGCCCTGGAACTTATATTTACATTTAGTGATTATATGTCTGGGAGCATCATGGTTTGTTAATGTGGAGTACTTCTGTCTAAGCTCTTTTCAAGGGGCAGAGGGTGGTTGAGACAGGGTCTGCCTGTAGCCCCAGCTGGCCTGGAACTCACTATGAAGATCAGGATGGCCTTGAAATCACAGAAATCCTCCTGCCTCTGCCTTCCAAGTGCACCACCATGCCAGCTCCTAAACTCATTTTTAAAGAATAGGTATAATTTTTAAAAGTTTTGTGTGTGAATGATTGTCTGCTTCCAGGCCTGTTTTAAAAGACAGTACCTCTCCCTCTCTCTCTTTTCAGTAGTCTTTTATCCATTGTCCCTGTCTCTTACAATCCTCCCATGTCTCTCTCTTCTCATGCAAATGGACTAGCTAGAATACATCTCAGGAATACCTAGATCCTGTTTACTAGACAATAAAGTCACATATTTATGGGTACATGATCTTTATGAACCCTTTCTTCTGCTGCCCTGGACTAGCATTCACAGTAGCTTTACAAATTATGTTCTCAATGTTCTCTTTGGTCTGATTCACATAGCAACCCCAATATGCTCACAAAGCACAGATTGTGTTTTAACCACCAATGTTTTCATCCTCCACAATTTCATGATGCTGTATGATAGGATAGCTTTGCACATCCTCATCCCTTGCTGGCCCATTAACCACTTTTGACCTCTGCTTCTGGCCCATTTGGGTTAATGTCATCTCTCTGCTGAGACTCCCTTCACCTCTGTAGGAAAGGAGGGAGGCACTCAGAACACACGGTTCTTCTTGCCGTGTTGCATTCTAAACACATTATTTATGTCACTGCTTCTCTCAACTTCTTCTTCTGTACACCTGGAGTCTATGAGACCACTGAACGTAAGAGTGAGCTTTGGTTCAGTTATAGGATTGGTTCTCATGAGGTTTATCAATTATGTCTGTTTGGGGTTCTATAAGTTTTGAAAAATTGCATGTGACAGTTCTTGAACCTGGGCAAGGATACCTCATGAAGATACTTCACCAAGAATGCATTTACAGAAAACTCAGGCTGGCTATAATGTTAGGCGAATCCAAAATGTAATCTTAAGGAAAAGCCTGCTGCTGTGACATAATTATTTAATCCATCCTTTATGAAATAGATAAATACTCTCATGCTGTAATATAAACATTATGAAAATTGTTGAATTTGCAGTTGGAGAGATGGCTCAGCAGTTAAGTGTACTGGCTGTTCCTGTGGAGGATTCAGGTTCCTTTCCTAGCACCCATAGAGCATCTAACAACCTCAGTAACCCCCATTCCAGGGGATCCAAGACCATCTTCTGTACTCTTTGGGCACTGCATGAAATGGTTGCACTTACATACATGCAGGGATAACATTCATATGCTAAATAAATAAATAAAAATTGTTGAATTCAATTTCAGTTATTGAGTTAGAAATTAGAAATTATTCTTTAAATTTACCCTGTAAAATGCTGTGTAAGGCTATTCTCTGGGCATGGCATGCCCATGCAATCTTGAAATTTTAGCACAGGTGATCAAGTGCATGGGACATATAATATTTGGACCATTAGTGTCCTAATATGAAGTAGGGGGTAGGCTCATTGCCTCTCCACGGCAGTTAACTCTTGCTAGGGGAGAGCTCAAGAGACACTGTGTTGCCTGAGACAATTTAGACAGTCAACGGTTACTGACACACAAAAAAAATTCTTCAGTGATTTTCTGTTTATAAGTTGTCCTTACTTCTTCAGTAAGCTCTCACCCTAGCTCCTGTAACTAACTCCAAATAAATAAACATTGTTTCACCAGGCTAGATTAAATGGAATCATTTCTTTGATCTGTTGCTGGTTGCCTTACCAGGAGTGAATAAATATTTATTTGCCTCCAGGAAAAAATTGTTTTCACAATATCTGATCCAAGAGTCTTTCCTCTATAGTACCCACCCTGTGAACACTCTCAGCTCCTGTGTGTGTGCGCGCACATGTGCATGTGTGTGTGCATGTGTATATATGCTTGTTTGTGTAAGTGTACATGTATGCATGTATACAAACCTCAGGAGCAATGTCCATCTTGTTTTATGAAACAGAGCCTCTCACTGGGCTGGAGTCCATCAACTAGGCTCCACTGCTGCCCACCAATCCACAGGAATCTACTGTGTCCGCCTCCCCAGTGTCACTATAACAAGCGCACACTTGCCAGATTTTTACGTAAGCCCAGGGGCTAAACTTTACCTCATGTTTTCATAGCAAGCGTGATTTTTTTTTTTTTTTTGCTGACTTAATTCCCTCTCAAGCCCCACTCATAAACACCTTCAAGCTCTGTTTCCAATGTTTCTTTATACTCTTAGCTTATATTGCTTTGGAGCAGAAATTGATATTATTCAACAACTGGGGCAATCATCTCTCCTCTTATGTTCAGCTTCGCAAAGCTCTTTTAGTTCTTGAGTGAAGTAGAGACGCTCTGATGATAGAGCCCTGCAAAGAAAGAAAAGAGGGAACATACAAACAAATGTGGAGTGTACTGTCTGGACAGACAATTCTAAGAACTGTTGTTTTTAACTACAGAATTCTTGATTCTAAAATTCCATCTGTTACAACTGAAATACCAACTGATGGCTTCATGAAATACACTATTATATTTTGTTAAAGTCACCCTGACATGTAAATTAGCATGAATAAGATCTTGTTATTACAACTAATACAGAGTTTAAGTCTATTACAATGTCGCCATCTCAATCTGAATAGCTTTATGCTCCAAACCTATTATATTTCCTCAATACCAAACCCAAATCCCACTTTTTCTCTGGAGTTTACAAACTCAGTAGACATATTTTGGCTTGACTTCAAAACTATGTTTTGTCTTGTCACTAATTCACTCCTCAACTCAATCTAATTTACTGAAGGCCAGTCATACAGCATACATTATGCCAGAAATATTAAGCTGAACAAAGCTAATTTCTTGTCCCCAAAATGTTCAGAACCTTTTGCAAAAGACCTCTATATGAATAACACAGTATAATATACTTCAATGTGACCTAAGAATTTTGCTTTGCAGGGGAAGACTCAGCCTTCTCTAGTTATAACAGTTGCTTAGCAGTCTTCCCCTTCCATTGTGTTATAAATCCATGAAAAAGATTATCATTTTGTGACTAACCTTCACAATATGGAACCAAGTATTCAGAGTAGTATGCTACTTGGGTTTCACAGGAAAAAACTAGAATATAGAGATTCATAAACAAACCATTGGGCAATATTTGGAGCACCGAGATCTATACAGAAACCCTGGATCACCTAAGACAGTAAGACTCAGTAGAGGAAAATACTGAGCTAAAATGTGAATCTCTAAATGTGTATAGGAATCAACCTATAGTTTATTTTCAGAATTTTAAATTTTGGCTTATGCATTGATTGTATACACGCATATTTTGGAATAATATAAAATTAAAAAAATCAAAAAAAGAAAAAATACAATTATAATAGATGTCCTACATACTCCACAATAAGCTGTAGAGATAAATTCCTTATTTATTCAGAATTGCCTCACTTTGAAGTAAGTAGAACAGGCTACTGTACCTCAAATTGGCCATAAATTGAAAGGTTCAAAAGTTTGGGAAAAACAGTTTCCCATTAATTGATATCTTTCTAGACAAGTGGTCACTATGGCTTATGAATGGAAAACACAGTATCTGGGAAAGAGTGCCTGTGCTACTCCAAGGTTGGGAGAAGATTCATGTTCACATCATACCTTTTTTTAGTCAATGGATAATGCTCAGTGATTCATTTTACAAATGGTCTGATTAACTGTGGACAGCCTCAACCATATCTGTGAAAGCTTTCTGATAGCTGGCTTAAATTTCTAACTCTGAAACTCTCTGTGAGCTCCACTCTAATAGCTTTTTCTATGAGGGTGGGAAATTCTGCCACAAAGAAGTCAGGAGGTTGTGTTGATTTTCATTGTATTAGAAATGTACCAACAGAAAGTAAAGATTAGAAAATAAGTCATTTGAGGTTGATCATAGGAGGCTGGCTCATTTCTCTCCATACCTCAATTGTTCCTTTTATACGCTGGTGACATGTCCCTAGCTACAACCTTTGAAGGCAGCACACCCCCTACAAAGCAGGTGTGGCTAATCTACAAGAAATTTATTTACTCTTCCTGGACTTTCATAAAAATAATCCCTTAGCCAGGCCTGGTGGCACAGGTCTTTAATCCTAGCACTTGGGAATCAGAGGCAGGCAGATCTCTATGAGTTCAAAGCACGCCTGGTCTACATAGTGAGCTCCAGGCCAGCTGTAACTAAAGGGAGACCCTGTCCCAAAACACACACACGCAAAATGATCTTAGTAGGTCTCACAACTAACCAACTCTGTCTCTCCCTCTCTCTCCTTTTCCAGCTCTGTCAACATACACATACCCATATTCATGAACACATATATCCACAAAATTTCCTTATTTCTCTCTAAAATGTCACAGAAGTTCAATAATTAGAAAACATATTTGATGACATTAATTGATCATTAAATATAATCTTGTTATCCAGTCTCTTCACCAACGCTTTTTAAAAACAGTTATTGGTTATATTTTCCTTTCAGTAGTGGGCATAGCACCTTCTAGCACTATGGACACTAGATAGAGCAGATGAAGCTCTGGAGTCAGCATCACTCTTCTTGTGTGTTCTACAGCCCATGTAGTACCTTCAGCAATAGAGACTTATCCAGTTCTGGTGGATAAGCAAGCACTATGGACACTAGATAGTGCAGATGAACCTCTGGAGTCAGCATCATTCTTCTTGTGTGTTCTACAGCCCATGTAGTACCTTCAGCAATAGAGACTTATCCAGTTCTGCTGGATAAGCAAGAACAGGGACAATGGCCATTATTGTTCCAAGGTCTATGAGACATAGGATCCATGGTCACCAGATTCTAGAGATGAAATCTATTCCTAGAAATGAAGTTTTTTTTAAAGTCTATGAAGTCTAGAAAGAGAAATGTTCTCCTATTACAGAATGACTCCTTTTAGTCTCTTTTTATGATGTATATGTACCTACTTTAAGAAGATGCTATAGTAACAGGTCTCCATATGGCTTTTGATAAAGGCTTTCAGTGTTACTTATCCCTCCTCAAACTCCTTTCCCTTCCCTGACCCCTCAGTCTCCACCCGACTTAACCCTTTCTATTTTATGTTCCCCTCATGCACTTCACCTCACTGTATTTCACTACCTGTCCTAAGAAGATTTCTTCCTAACCCAGGACTGTGCATTAGTTTTTTACATATCTCTGAATTTTCAAATTGAAACATGAATATGTAAGGTTTCAAAGCTAGCACCCAGCTATGTAATATTTGTCTCTCTGATTCTGGGCTACCCCATTCAGGATGATTGCTTCCACTACCATCCATTTACCTGTGAATTTCATAATTTCATTTAAAAATTAATTTTTAACATTTTTATTGAAGTTTTGTGCATTTCATATATCATTTCTCAGTCCAATCTAGATTCATCTTGTCTTCCATGCCCCCCACCCCACCTGAGTTTATGCACCATGCCATTCCTGCCTTGTATCTTTTCAAAGATTTTCAAAGCTGAGGATTATTGTTCTTGGGGGACCTTTACTGTTTCAGTCTGTTCCCTGTCTCAGTTCCTCTGCTGTTGTAGTTCCCTCCAATCTGAATTGTTTCAACATATGCATATATATATATATATATATATATGTATATATATTACAATTATATCATCTGTACACATAGTGTCATTTCCATATCATATTTCAGGATTCACTTTTTTCTTTTTTTAATTAATATTACTCTAAAATATACCTACATATCCTCCACCCATATACCAAGATTACAAAGTCTTAAAATAAGTGGTGAATTAATTCCAGAGGCTATTAAGGGATCCACAACATAAAAGCACAGTTGTTTCCAGATCACAGGAATATGACATTAACTTTGCTCAGTTTGCTTTACAACTAGGTAATTGGTGCTAACATCCACAAATGAGAGATACCATTTGACATTTGTTTTTCTGGGACTGTGTTACTTCATTTAGCATAATATCTTCTAGTTCCATCCATTTACTTGTCATCTTTCTTTTTCCATTGTGTAGCTATACCACATTTTCTCTATGCTCTCATTGGTTGAGGGGCACTTGGGTTGGTTCCAGCTCTTTGCTATTGTGAAGAGAGCTGCAATGAACATGGCTGTGCAAGTATCTCTATGGTAGGATGAGTCTTGCGGGTATATGCCCAGGAGTGGTGTGGCTGGATCAGGTGGCAAGCTCATTTTGAGTCTTTTCAGGGTTCTCCATACTGTTTCCCATGGTGGATGTATGAGTTTACATTCCCATCAGCAGTGGATGAGTGTTTCTCTTTCCCCACAACCTCTCCAGCATTTGGTATCATGTTTGTTTTGTTTTTTCTTTTTTTTTATCCTAGCCAGTCTAATAGGAGTGAAATGATATCATAAAGTAGCTTTAATTTGCATTTCCTTAATTATTAGCGATGCTGAAGATTTTTTTTTAATTTTTAATTTATTTTTTATGTGTATGAATGTACTGTCTGCATGTAGGTTTGTGCACCCGTGTCATGCAATGCCGCGGAGGTCAGAAGAGGGTGTTGGATTCCCCTGGAACTGGAGTTAAAGATGGTTCTCAGCTGCCATGTGGGTGCTGGGGATCGAACCCAGGTCCTCTGCAAGAGCAGTTGGTGCTCTTAACCACTAGGCTATCTCTCCAGCCCCAACGATGTTGAAGATTTTTTAAGATGGTTCTCAGCCATCTTTATTTCCTCATTTGTGAAGTCTCTGCTCAGCTCTTTACTCCATCTTTTGAGTGAGTCATTTGTTTTCTCACTTCTTTGGTTTTTAAGTAGTTTATATATTCTGGAAGTTAATGCTCTGTCAGATGTATCACTGGTAAAGGTTTCCTCCCACTCTGTGGGTTTTCTCATCACTTGCCTGTTTCTTTTTCTGTCCAGAAGATTTTGAACTTAATGAGGTCCCACTTGTCAATTCTTGGCCTTACTTCCTGTGCAGCTGCTGTCTGATTCAGGAAGTCTTCTCCTATGCCTATGTCTTGTAGGTTGCTACCAACGTTTTCTTCTATCACCTTCAGAGTTTGGGGTTTCACTTTGAGGTCTTTGATCCATTTGGAGTTGATTTTTGTACAGGGCAAGAGATAGGGGTTTAGTTTTATCCTTCTACTAGTGGTGATCCAGTTTTGCCAACACCATTTCCTGAAGATGCTGTCTTTCCTCCATTGGGTCTTCTTGGCCCTTTGCCAAATATGAGGTGGCTGAAATTGTGTGTACTCAAATTTGGATCCTCAATTTTACTCCATTCGTCTACAGATCTGTTTTTGTGCCAGTAGCAGGCTCTTTTTATGACTATAGCCCTGTAGTATAGTTTGAAGTCTGGTATAGTGACCCCCCTGTATTGCTCTTTTTACTCAGGGTTGCTTTGGCTATTGGGAGTCTTTTGTTTTTATATATGAATTTAAGGATTTTTTCCAAACCTGTGAAGAAACTCTTGGGGATTTCAATTGGGATTACATTGAAACTGTATATTAATTTTGGTAGGATGGACATTTTTACTATATTAAATTTTCCAATCCATGAGAATGGGACATCTTTCCATCTTCTGATATCTTCTTCAGTCTCCTTCAGGGGTTTAAAATGTTTGTTGTAGAGATCTTTGGTGTTTTGGGTTAGATTTTTTTCCTCAGTATTTTATTATTTTTGAGGCTATTGTGAGTGGGAAGGTCTCCTTATATTCCTTCTTCAGTTACTTGCTGTTGGTGTAAAGAAAGACTACTGATTTTCATAATTTAATTTTGTACCCTGCCACTTTACTGAAAGTCTTAATCATTTCTAGGAGTTTTCTGGTGGAGTTTTTAGCATTACTTATGCAAACGATCATATCATCTACAAAAAGGGATAGCTTGACTTCCTCTTTTCTAGTTAGTATTCCTTTAATTTCCCTTTCTTGCCTTATTGCTCTAGCAATCATTTCAAACATTATATTGAAGTGGAGTGGAAATAGTGGGCAGCCTTGCAATGTTCCTGCCTTTAAGGGTAATCCTTCTAACTTTTTCTACATTTAGGATGATGCTGGCTGTGGGTTTCTTATATGTGGCTTTGATTACATTGAGGAATGATCACTCTAGTCTAATTCCCTCTAGAGCTTTAATCATAAGGGGATGCTGGATTTTGTCAAAACCTTTTTCTGCATCATTGGTTGGGATGATCATGTGTTTTTTGTTTTTCAGTTCATTTATGTGTCTTATGATATTTATTGACTTATGTATGTTGAACCATCCCTGTATCTCTAGTATGAATCCAACTTGGTCATAATGGATGGTCTTTTTGATATGGGTTTATATGTGGTTTGCAAGTATATTGTCTGTGTTCATTAATGAGATGGGTCTATAGTTTTATAGTTTCCTTTTTTGGTTGTATCTTTGCCTGGTTTTGGTATTAGAGTGATGCTGGATTCATAGAAGTAATTTGGGAGATTTCCCTCTGTATTCTGAACATTTTGAGAAGAAATGGCTGTAATTCTTCTTTAAATGTTTTAAAGAATTCTTCTGAGAAACCATCTGGGATTGGGCTTTTTTTATTTGGGAGATTTTTTATTACATCTTTAATTTCCTCAAATGTTATGGGTCTGTTTAAACTGTCAATCTCTTCTTGGTTAAGCTTTGTTGATTCTCAGGATTTTAAATATTCATCCATTTCTTTTAGGTTTTCTAATTTAGTAGAATATAGGTTTTTGAAGTATTCCCATATGACTGTCTGGATCTTTTCATTGTTGGAATATTCTCCCTTTCATCACAAATTCTACCAATTTGGAGTTGCTCTTTCTTTCTTTTGGTTAACTGGGGTAGAGGTCTATCTATCTTATTTACCCCTTCAAAGAACCAACTTTTGGATTCATTGATTCTTTGTATTGTTTTCTTTGTTTCTATTTCATTGATTTCTGCTCTGATTTTTGTTATTTTTTCCTGTCTGTTGGATTTAGGGTTCATTTGGTTTTGTCTTTCAAGTGTTTCTAGCTGCAGTGTTAGATCATTTATTTGCTTTATTTCTGGGGTTTTTTTTTTTATGTAAGCATCCAGGGCTATAAACTTGCCTCTTAAGACTGCTTTTAAAGTGTCCCGAAGATTTTGTTGTGTTGTATTGTCATTTTCGTTTAGTACCATGAAGGCTTTTATTCCTTTATTAATTTCTTCCTTGACTCATTAGTTATTCAAGAGTGTGTTGTTTTGTCCCCATGTGTTCTTGTAGGTGGCAGGGCTTATCCTGATTTTGATATTGAGCTTTATTGCACTGTGGCTTGATTGAATGAATGAAATTATTGCAATCCTTTTGTATTTGTTGAAGTTTATTCTGTATCCCAGTATGTGGTTGATTTTGGAGAAGGTTCTGTGTGATATTGAGTAGAAAGTATATTCTCTGGTGTTTGGGTGGAATATTCAGATTTCTGTGAGGTCCGTTTGATGTATTGTATTGTTCAGTTCAGATGGCTCTCTGTTTATTGTTTGTCCAGTTGACCTATCCAAAAGGCTCAGTGCAGTATTGAAGTCCCCCACTATTAGTGTGTTGGGATTAATCTGTGCATTAAGGTCTTGCAGGATTTTGTTTATAAATTTGGGTACAATAGAATTTGGTGCATATATATTTATGATTGTGAGATCTTCATAGTTAGCTGTTCCTTTGGTAAAGATGTAATGACCCTGTTTTTCTCTTATGATTAATTTTACTTTAATGTCTATTTTTTCTGGTATTAAAATAGAAACTCTTACTTGGTTTTTGGTTCCATTTTCTTGGAATATTTTTTCCATCATTTCACTATAATTTGGTGCCAATCCTTGAGGGTAAGTTGTGTTGGGTAGACAGCATATCGATTGATTCTCTTTTCTAATCCATTCTCCCAGTCTGTTTTTGATTGGGGAATTAAGCCCGTTAATATTTAAGGTTATTATTGAGAGATGTGTGTTGCTTCTTTTCATCCTATTTTCTGTTTGCATTCTTGGTCTAGATTTATATTTTTGTTGTCATACTTTTTTTAGTTTCTCTCACTCTGGGGATAGTTGATCCTTTCTTCTGTCCTTTGAATTGCTTCAAATATTTTCTGAAGTATTAGTTTCCTGGAAATGTATTCTTTCATCTTATTTATTTCATGGAAGATTTTTCTTTCTTCTATGATTGACATTTTTGCTGGGTATAGTAATCTGGGTTGGCATCTATAATCCTTTAGTACTGGGAAAACTTTGGTCCACATTCTTCTGGCTTTCATAGTTTGCATTGAAAAGTCTGCTGTAATTCTGATGGGTGTCCTCCCTCATATGTAATTTGTTGTTTTTCTCTCGTTTTCAGTATTTTATCTTTACTTTGGGTGTCTAGAGTTTTAACTCTGATAAGATGTGGGGAGTTTCTTTTTTGTTCTATGTGCTTCTTGTATTTGTATGGGTTTGTCTTTTTATCAGTTTGGGGAAATTTTCTTCTGTTATTCTGTTGAAGATTTGATCAATACCATTGTCTTGGGATTCTTCTTATTCTTCTATCTCTATGATGCAGAGGTTTGGTCTTTTCATAGTGTCCCATGTTTCCTGATTGTTCCATTCTTTAATTGAGAATTCTAGTTCTTCCCACTTTATCTTCCATTGTTGATATTCTATTTTCTGCTTCCTCTAATCTGTTCCTGAGTCTGTCTCCCATTCTTTTCTGTTAATTGAGTGAGTGCTCAATTTCCTTTTTCATTTCATTCTGTGATTTCTTTAGTATTTCCATTTCATTTGGAGCTTGTCATTCTCTTCTTGTAGCTCCTTGATTCTCTGGTCTGTTTCCTTTTCAATTTTAGCCTGGCATCTGTTCATTGTTTCATCTTTCTTCTGGAGTTTGTCATTCTCTCCCTCTAGTTCCCTTCTGAGTTTGTCATTCTCTCCCTCTAGTTCCTTCCTGAGTTTGTCATTCTCTCCCTTTAATTCTTTGATTTGCTCTTTATATTCCTTGATTTCTTTTACTATGTCTAAGATTGTTCTTCTAATATCTGTGTCTTGGGTTGTTTCTAGGGAAACCTCACTATCAGAATCTTTTATAGGACTGGTAGAGTTGGGTGTGGATTTATTCTGTGTTTTTCCCATTTTGTTTCCTTGTGTTTTTGTCATGTGGTTTTGTTTTATTGTTTGTATTTTGATGCAAATCTCAACTTTTTCTTCAGTGCTTTAGAAGCTTGCTTTGCTTGTTTCTTTCAGGTGTTTTCTTTGACTTTTTCTTGTTTATGGAGGGCTGGCTGGTCTAGGTTTCAGGTTTTTACTTTTGGTTATATATTGTAAGGCCTATCTAACTCTTCCCATTCTGTTCTGAAAGTTTTTGAGAAGTTGGCTAAGTGATAACTAAGTTGGTTCACCACTGAGCCTATGCTCATTCTGCTTCCCTCTGGCCAGTTCCTCAAGGTTGGCTATGAAACCTAGTGCGGTGGAATTGGAGTTGTGGATCCTGTTTCTTCTACTTCCTTGTGCCTTGGACTCAATACCTTTGTTCCCCCTGGGACACTTGCACCTCAGCACAAGCATTTGTGGGGGGTTGGGTTTCCTCCTTTGGCCCCCTCGTCTGGCCCCTCTGTGTCCTGCTGCTGCTGTGCTGGCTAGTAGACTCCACTCAAAGGAGTGTGGTTTTGCTTGGGTGCTTGAAACCAAGTCTCCGGGCCTGGCTTCCTGAGGAGCCACCTAACCACTGCTCACCTCTCCATGTTCAGGCCCCTTCTGTGTCGTCCTGCTGGTGTGTTGGCTGGGAGACTCCCAATTTCATTTTTTAAGATTTGAATAATATTCCACTGTGTATATGCACTACACATTCATTTTTAGTTGATGGACATCTAAGTTGTTTCCAATTTCTAGCTTACATAGGTGTGAATCCTGTGAAATAAAATAACAACTGGCCTGGTAAGATGTGACCACCAATACAATAGTGGCACAAATATGGGAGTGACTCCACTCTAATTCAACTTAAGGTCCAAGAATGGAGCCCATACCAGAGAGTGATATCAGGCTTAGGATCCTGAAGGAGATACTTCACAGGACATATGGGTGAACCTAACACTAGTTTTCTACTAAGTAGTTATTACATTAAACTGACTCTTTTTTTTTTTTTTTTTTTTTTTTTGAGACAGGGTCTCCCTGTAGCCCCAGCTGAACTGGAACTCTCTATGTAGACCAGGCTGGCCTTGAACTCACAAAGATCCGCCTGCCTCTGCCTCCCAAGTGCTAGGATTAAAGGCGTGTGCCACCACGCCCGGCACAAACTGACTCTTAATGATTTATTTTTATACCCATAGATTAGTATATTACTCAGCTCTCACCAAAGAAATTTCCTTATGCAACCGATGGTGATTAACACAGAAATCCACAGTCGGCCAACTAGAGACTGAACTAGAAACTAGAAAACTAGAGACTGCAGAGTCCTTTTCTCTGAATAAGATACCTGTATCAAAGTTCTGCCTCCCATGGGTGAGTGATCATAGTGGGAGAAGGGGTAGATAGATTTTAAGAGCCAGAAGTGGTGGATAACCAAAAGGAAATAGAGATGTCCTAGATTATTCATATGAACTCACAGCAATGGTGACAGCATGCACAAGTCCCAAGCAAGGTCAAACCAGAAAAAACAATCACAGCATAGGTATGAGGCAGTGGAAAGGAAATTCCAACTCTACCTAAGGAAATTGTGGCACCTATGTCTGCTGGGAGGCATAGAGACAGTCTTTCAAGCAGGGGACTCTTTGTAAGTTAATCAGGCTCCATACTGTAGGACATTTGAATACACAAATTAGACTCTATAGACTTTATTATATATTTAAAATAGTATATAATACATCATTGGGTGTGGAGAAATAAGGAGACATGAATATGGGATAGGATCTAAATACCATCAAATTCTTTTGTATGAAAATGGCCCAGTTATACCACTCCTGAGTAAAAGGACACAAGACTCATCCTATTGCAGAGATACATGCACAACCATGTTTATTGCAGCTCTCTTCACAATAGCAAGTGGATAAAGAAAATGTGGTATATCTACACAATGGAATTCTACAGAGCAGTAAAGAAAGATGACGTCATGAAATCTGCAGGTAAATGGACGGAACTAGAAGTTGTTATGCTAAGTGAAATAACAAAGTCCCAGAAAATCAAAGGATGTATGGTGTCCCTCACTTGTGGATCCCAGGACAAAAACCTTATTTGCAAGGCAAACTGAATAATTTTTCTTTTTTCTTTCATTTTTAGCAACTATACTTGATGTTACTATAAAAAGTACATTAAAAATACATCAACTTGCTAATTAATGTAGGAATGTTAAGTAATATTTCTTTTTTCCTGCATACAACCTTACTGTTAAAATGTGAATTTCCTAAACATGTTTTGGAACTAACCTATAGTTTATTTTCAGATGCCATAATTTTGGTATATGTGTGGCATGTATATATGCATATTTTGGAGGAATACAAATTGGAGAGAACAGCAACAACAAAAAGACTGGTTCAAAGAACTGACTGAAACAGTAAAATTCTGCCTCTAAAAACAACTGGAGCTACAGGGAGACCCTGTCTCAAAAAGACAAAAAAAAAAAAGAGAGACTGAGGAAAAGATGCAAGACATGTATGGCAGAATGCACGAGTTCTGGCAGGGCAGGGGGCGTGGAAGGGGGGGAATGGGTCTAAATTTGACTATGAAATGTTGTATGAAATGCACAAAAAAACTTTATATAGATCTATATATCTATATATCCTATAATACTGCTAGATAGCTATAGTATCTATATATATATATATATATATATATATATATATATATATGATCCTGTATACAGAACAATTGAATTATGGCTGAAAATTAAAAACAAGAAAATGGCAAAAATTCAATTAAAAACTTAAAACAATAAAAATAGTCGTTATATATGTTATATATCAATTAAAAGTTGTAATATCCTAACCTCAATAATCTGGAACCAGCCTGCTCCATTCAGTCAGTCTTTTATTGAGTGGGTACTCTGTGAAAATCAACCACTCCTGGGCAACTCTGATCCTTGGGAATATCTTTCTGAGATGCAGAATGCTTTCCTAAGCAACATCTAGCTAGGCACAAATCATAGTTCTGAAAGCTATTATCAAGCAGAATCAACCTTCCATAGCAGTAGCAATGTGATATG
Source organism: Rhizomys pruinosus (assembly GCA_009823505.1). Classification (NCBI taxonomy): domain Eukaryota; kingdom Metazoa; phylum Chordata; class Mammalia; order Rodentia; family Spalacidae; genus Rhizomys; species Rhizomys pruinosus. Next base: position 6,257,962 of record VZQC01014560.1, read on the forward strand.
GTGGCTTAAGTTTGTTCTTACAGTGTCAGGAAACTGTAATCAGGAAAGTGTAAATCACACACTTCCAGCCTTGCCTTTTGGATAGGAATTAGAAAGCTACTCAAAGATACTATGTGTTCTTCCTTCAAGACATTACTTACTTAATAATTTTGATATACCTGCTATTGACAACACCAGATAAATACAATGGTACATCCTGATAGAGATCACAGGATGAAATAGGGAGCTGTCTATGCTACAGTTAAACAAGTGATCAACAGGGAAGAATTTCAGTGATGAGGAAGAACTTCCTGAAAAGTCCCAGAACACTTAATAAAAATTAGACCTTGTCTTGAACAAGTCTTAATGTTTAACAGGGAATTAATTAAATTTATTTTATGCAAAATCTTAAAACATTACCACCTTAGAAACTTTTCATAAATAACATTTACTTGCTCTCTTATTTTGTAACTGGCAAAGACACAACACCAATTCCATGTGTAATTTCTCTCACTTTATTTCTCTCTAACAAGAGTGTATGTGTGTAATGGAGATTGATAAGTAATGTACCTATTAAGGTCATGCAGGGAAAATGGCTTGTTTTGCTTCAGGACAAAGCATGCACACAATCCCGGCAAGGAAATATTACAGGGCCCTCATTTATTCCTACTTAATGTTTTCATAGAAAGCCATAAAATGTCAAAGTCTCTTATGAAAGAAGCAAAATAAGTCTTTGTTCTCGGCCGAAACGGCATTTTAAGGGCTTGGATCAATCAAAGGCAGGCCTCTGGGCCATGCTTTCTGGGAGGAAATCTTTGAAGGTATTGTTTGTAGAGGCTCTAAACCCGCTCTGGCTTGTCTGGCTGTCCAGATCAGTTTTAATCACTATTAAACAGTATCCTTAGCAAATAGGAAAAGACAGGCATTGCCAGATGAACATTTTCTCTTAAATAACACCTTCATCCCTACAGATCTTGCTAGGCTATCACAATAGACTTCATGTCTTAGTACATCAATACATCCCACTGCACTCTCAGACCAGAGAATTAAGAAACAGTATGATTACTTAAAGCTTTCTGGCACAAAACACCTACAAGTCAGATTCATTGAAAAGAAAAGCAAATAACAATGAATACAGCCCAGAAAGATTTTTTTACACTAACGAGGGAAATATAATTCCTAACACTGCATTTAGATTGTAAAACATGAGGTTTTGATTAGCATTAAGGGGTAGAAAGTATAAGTTAAGCCAGACAGATATATTTTGAGAGACAAATTTAAAGACTAATTGTAATGTTTTTGTATATAATTTGCAGGCAATGTTCATGGACTCATGGACTGCAGAGTAAGAGATCAGATTAGAAGCTGTTTCAGAACTATTAGGTGAGAAAGAAGAATCAGGATAGAAATCAATAGATTCTATTCCTATAAGAGGAACAACTGAAGGGGAAAAAAGCCTAGGAAAGATCTCCAAAAGGAAACATCCAGAAGCAGCCAACAACTCACATTCCTCTTCATGGCACTACCTGCACTGGGGCAGAGACAGCCACTGGTTGCTGTCAGGAAGGTACTCTGGAGTGAAATAGAAGTTTTTACTCTGCCTAGTATAGTGCTCAACAACTTAACTAGAACAATAAGACAAGAAAATGGAGTAAAAGGGATGTACATAATTAAAGAAGCCTAATTATCCTTGTTTTCAGGTCACATGATTGCACATTTAAGCACCTAAAGAATTCACCAAAAACTCAAATTTGATAAACACTTTCAGCAAAGCAACAGATGCAAAGCCACCAAAAATGAACTTGTAAGGAAGGAAATTAGAAAATTGTATCATTCACAATAGCATGGACTACATCTAACCAAATGATATCTACAAAGCAAACTTCAAGGTACAGAAAGGAAATGGAGAAAATGCTAGAGGATGAATGACCTCCCATTGATGGACAGGTGTATTTGATATTATAAAAATGGCTCTATCACTAAAAGCATTCTCAAGATTAAATGCAGCCCCACCACATTTCGGTGAACTTTTTTTTTGCAATATTAGAGAAAACAATCTTAAATTTCTTATGGTAATACACAAAAGACCTATAATAGCCAAAACAATCTGAAGCAGAATGAACAATGTTAGAGATATCCCATTACCTGGCATCAAATTAGACCGCAGAGCTTAGGGACAAAGACACCATTGTATGAGCACAGTGACAAACATGTACATGGATGACATATAAGAAAATGAACTCCAAAGTAAACCCCCAAAGCTATACCCATCTAATTTATACAGAGGTGTCAAAAACATATTGGATGATAAAGCCAAGTATGGACCCAATCCTGGGAAGTAGAGCTTAAATCCAATCAGAAAGTAAGTGATTGCTCTCATAAAATTCATGTCACTATTGTGCCAGGAGGCATATTTTGCCAGGCCAATTCTTCACAGCTGGGTAAGACTGATGATTACTTTTCACTTCTGGTAGTACCTTCCAACAGCATGAAATCTAGCTAGTAGAGATGAAGCTTCCAGGTCAGTATTAGCATGATTTCTCTTCCGTATGAGATAGGGAAGCTACCCCAAAGCAGTCTCCATAGTATCACAACCCAATAAAATCTGCATAATGAGAAAGTATGTTGACATGCTAAATTCAGTGGGGAAATATCACATTTTTATTTACCTCAGAAAAACTACAGGCAATCAATGTATGGTTGTAGGGAGAATCAATTTTCTCCTGGGACCAAGTGGTTATCTAATCCTATGTGGGCAATCCTAAACACAGGTACATATGAGCACAAATAAAGAGACTCAGTTCATGGTATAGATCAAAAAGGGCAAGAAACTGTGGGGCCCGGGGGGAATGGGTGAAGTTGGAAGCACACTGGGAGGGTTGTAAATAATCCAAATATAACACTCATGCATAAAATTCACAAAAACAAATTTTAAAAGTCTTTTATTTTTTTATTTTATTTTATTTATTTATTTGTATGAATGTACCGTCTGCATGTAAGTCTGTGCACCCGTGTTGTGCAATGCCGTGGAGGTCATAAGAGTGTGCTGGATTCCCCTGGAACTGGAGTTCTCCTGGAATTGGAGTTACAGATGGTTCTCAGCTGCCATGTGGGTGCTGGGGATCCGAACCCGGGTCCTCTGCAAGAGCGGTCAGTGCTCTCAACAGCTAGGCCATCTCTCCAGCTCCTAACAGTCTTTTAATGTTAGTTATCCCTCCTTATTCTCATACCTCTACTCTGTCCCCCATGCTCTACCCCATTTAACTCATCCTATTCCAGGATTCCTATTTTACAACCACATGAATCTACCCCTTCCCATGAAGCTCTCTGTTACTCACCTTTCTAGCTTCCTGACCTCTACAGTTTTTCCAGTTGAAGCATTCATATCTAAAATCCAAAGCTGGGGCTGGAGAGATGGCTCAGCAGTTGAGAGCACCGACTGCTCTTGAAGAGGACCCAGGTTTGATTCCCTGCACCCACATGGCGGCTAAGAACTGTCTTTAGCTCCTGTTCTGGGGGAATCCGATGCCCCCTTCTGACCTCCGCACATTGCATGACACAGGTATGCCAACTTACGTGCAACAGTACACTCATACACATGAAAAATAAAAAATAAATAAAGTAAACTAAAATAAAATTTGAAATCCAAAGCTAGGGATGGAGAGGTGATTCAAAGGTTAAAAGCACTGACTGCTCTTTCAGAGGACCTGGGTTTGGTTCCCAGCACCCACACATGGTGGCCAACAACCATCTATAACTTCAGTTCCAGGACATCCAACACCCTCTTCTGACCTCCATGGACTTTGTGCATGGGTGCACTTACCCATAAGCAGGGAGTACAGTCATATGCATAAAATCAAAATATCAAATTTTTTTAATTTGCAAATCTAGCACTTATAAGAGAGATCATGAGATATTTTGAGTCAGGGTTATCTCACTCAGGATGAGTTTTCAGGTTATATCCATTTTCTGTAAATTTCATGATTCTGTGTTTCATAGGATCAGAATAATATTCCATTGTGTAAATGTACCATATTATGATTGTCCGTCCATCATCTGATGGACATCTTGGTTGCTTCAATTTCCTGGCTCTTGTGAATGCAGCCACACTGAGCAGGGATGAACACGTATCTTTGTAGTATGATATTGAGTTCTTTGCTTATATGGGCAAGATTGGTATAGCTGGATGAAATTGTAGGTCTAACTCTAGCTTTTTGAAAACCCCCACATATATCTGCATGTTAGTCACATAAGTTTTCACTCCAAGAAGCAGTGAAGAAGTGTTCTCTTTCCCCAAATATCAACTGGCATATGTCATCATTCCTTTAAAAAAATTCTTCATCAATCTACCTGTGATATAATAAATTATCAGTGTAGTTATGGTCTGCATTACCCTGATGGCTAAATATCTTTAACATTTTTGTGTATATTTCAGAAATTTTCATTTCATCTTTTGAGAACAATTTAATGTCCATTAGCAAATGACTGTATAAAGAATAAGAATATATGTTTAACAAATTTATTTGGTGACATTTTCTAGAAATGAGATGAAACTGGAAATCATTATGTTAATTAAACCATTCTCAGAAAGACAAAAACTGCCTTTTTCTCAGAAAATATGGCTTCTAAACTCGTGGTGCATGTGTGTGTGTGTGTGTGTGTGTGTGTGTGTGTGTGTGTGTGTGTAAAAGATGAAACCAGAAAGAGGACAAAAGTAAAAAAATAAGATTGGAAGTTAGGGGGAATACCAGAAGAGTGGGTAGTGCAGTGCATGTGACTTGGAAGCATAAGGGGTTAAATGCAGGGAGAAGGAAATCACCAAGAGGGGGTCAAGTCAATGAAAGAGGGTCCTGGAGAAGGCAGATGAATAGAAGCCCAGATCTATGGAAATCTCTAATGAAATCCATTACTTCTCATGCTAACTCAGAAAAAAAAAAAAGAGTAAAAGAAGCTTTCACAATTACTTGGGAAAGTAATTATTTCAAATTGTACACAACTCAGAAGCAACTTGCCAGCTGATATTTCTCTTGTGAGTGATGTGTGCTTGAAAATATTTGTTTTCTTACATGTTTGAGGTCTGAGTTGCTTTGGACCTCCTTCCAATAAATCAGTGCATGTACTGGTCCTAAGAAAAAGAAGGTGAGGGGTGAAAAAGTTGCTTCATAAAAGACAAGGAAAAGGACAGATTTTGGTGGAGAACTTTGTAAACAAGGTAGGGCTCATCATGCTACGGTGCTTATGGGTAAATGTTTAAAAGTATTGTATTAATTATTTTTATGTGTATGGGTACATGGTCTGCATTGATGTTAGATCCCCTGGAACTTGTGTTATGGACAGCCATTGGCCAGCATGTGGGTACTGGGAATCAAATTTGGGTTTTCTCCAAGAAGTGCCAGTGCTCTTAACCCCAAGCTATGTCTCCAACCCCAATAAGAGTAATGTTTTATAAGAACTGAGGTAAACAATTTGGGGATTATCGCAATATACAGAGAGCTGAAAAGTAATAGAAAAGCTGTGTAAAATTGAGGCCTTCGAAGACATAAATGTGGGTTGCAATTGGGTCTTTTTCAGGCTTCTCTTGTTTTGACTATTTTCTTTATTTATTTTTTTATTGATGCTTTGTGTATTTCATACATCATTTTCCAATTCAGCTCAGGCATATTTCCCCTTCCCTTCCTCCCACCCCACCCCACCCCATCCCAGATCATGCATTCTGCCATAACTGTCCTGCATCTTTCTCTCAGTTTTTTTTTCATTTTTTAGCAATAAGTGATAATTTATGAGTACAAGCATCCTTCATGCAAAACTAATTTACAAGCAGTTGTGTTCAAACCCACACAGCCCCTTGGTCCCACCATCCAGCGGGGGGGGGGGGCTTTGTATGTTCAATCAAGTTGATCAAATAGTGTCCCAGGCTATATTGTTGTAGTTTCACCATTCACCCCAATTCTTGCAGCCCTTAACATTCTACCATGCCCCCTCTTCTGCAGATTGTTCCCTAGGCTTAGAAAGGGGGCACAGGTGGATGAGAAGCAAACAGTTTACTTTCTCTGGAGCTGTTTTGTCTTGGACTTGGTCAATTCTGCTGTTTCCTTTCATGGGCTGACAGTTTGTCCAGACATAACCTTTCGATCCTACTAATGAAGCACAAGCACTTAGATCTATAGGTATTTAAACAGTACTAATTGTTATCATAGGTTACTTTGGTATAGACACAGATGTTGGATGGTATGTTTAATCCATGAATTACATTTTTTTTCTGTTAAATATGATAGGGTCTTACTGTGGTTATAACATCTTCTGACATTAGAGGATGTAAGCTTGTGGCATCAGCCTGGGTTATTCTTCCAAGGAGAGAGCCGTAGGCCAATTAAAGTTGGGATATACAGGCAATGGCTGCCTCTGCTGCCACAGTTTTTCAGGCAGGTGAGGTGTAGTAGTGCTGACGGAGGGTCTTGTTTGACTCAAGGAGACTGTATTGCTTATTGGTTTTAGTGCCTTTGGTAACACTCTCTGGTATTCCAGAGACCATCTGTACACTGCATGTGTGGTCTCAATACAAATCTCCCATGTTAACGTCAGGTCTTCGAAGCGCAGGGCCTTATCCGCCTCTCTTCTTGCAGGATCCCATTTAGAGGCAAGGAGGAGCCTTTACCTTTTGTGGGGGTTGGATCCCTGGCCAACCTCTCCTTGGTGAATAATCCATTCTGATTCAGAGCTCCTGTATATATTTTAATATATTTTGTTAAGTGCATAGCTCAGGAGACTTAGTATTTATTGGTTTTCTGAATGGGAATAATCCTTTTCACAGTTCCTATGTCTATTAGTCAATTAAAGAAGGCAGTTTTACTGGTGTTTTATAAGAGATTACTCTATTAGTGTCTCCAATTACATAGTTGGAGAATGAGAACGCACATCATCACATTTCTCTTGTTCCTATGGAAGGGGTGGAAGTAAGAAAGTCTCTCATATTAAAACCTTTGTGGCTCCTAGAAGGTAAGTTTCATTAGGACTCATTATACATAGTTGTTACAAGTGGGATCCACAGAGGGGTTTGATGTTTGTAGCAATCTGAGGCTTTTCTTCCTTTCAATGTTCAGACGGGTCAACCTTTCTGTTGGCACTTTCTGGTACATCTTACTCAATGCAAAGCTGTATCTTTTCTTTCTCAGCCATTAAGTTGGTGACATTTTGACCTGTTGGAACATACAAATCTTTTTTTTTTAATTTTAATTTTTATTTATTTCTGTGTGTGTATCAATGTACTGTCTGCATGCAGGTTTGTGCACCCGTGTCGTGCAATGCCGCGGAGGTCAGAAGAGGGTGTCGGATTCCCCTGGAACTGGAGTTCTCCTGGAATTGGAATTTCAGACGGTTCTCAGCCGCCATGTGGGTGCTGGGGATCAAACCCGGGTCCTCTGCAAGAGCAGTCAGTGCTCTTAACCGCTAGGCCATCTCTCCAGCCCCACAAATCTTTTTCCCGTAGTTAGTTTTAAGATTTGAATTGCAAGGTTTTTGACAAAAAGCTTTCATATCTATCCATATCTCCCCTCCATTTTTTTTTAGGTTTTTGTTTTTTGACCCATGAGTCTCCAGAAGGCAGTTCTATTATACATACCTATAGGGTGGTGTTTGATTATTTTCATACGGCCCCTTTTCCTCCATGAAGTTATTGAAATCATTGACTTTGGGTAAAGAAGAATAATATGAAAGAACATGTTCACATCTACTTCTTTAGATAATATAGATAAAGGCAGGTATAATTTCTCCCTAAATTATGAGCTCTTTAGGATAAAATTGTATGTTCCTGTGGAATTTGGTTGTCTTTCTGATAGATGTAGTCAGAGTTCTTTCTGTATTCTTATTCCTTTAATACTTGTGTAATTAAATCGATTTCCACATTCTCTTACTTAATGCAGGAAAATCCTTATGTAGTAAAGTATTATGTACTACATCTTTATGTAGTAAAGTATTTAGATGAGAGAAACCTGTCACACAAAAGCTCCTTCTTTCATGGTTAATGTTTCAATTTTCCTTATGATCTTATATTGACTATTGATATTAATTCTAAGGCTTCAAACATACCCTCCTCCATCATGATGGAGGAGGGTATGTCTGAATAAGTGGAACTTGCAGAATAAGTGGAATAAGTGGAACTTGATTAGGAGATTCCTAACTGCTATAATAAGAATGTGTTTTCTCACTTATATAAAAAACAAACAAACAAACAAAAACCAAAAAAATAAAACCCAAAACAACAACAACAATAATTGTTTGATTGATTATACTTATATGCTGGCTCTCCTAGGGTTCATCTAGAAGTCATGGAATCATTAATATTCTATTATTCTAACTATAGTGGATAGTTTTATTGTCCACTTGACATAAGGTTAAATAATCTGGGAAGGGATTCTAAATGAGGAATTGTCTATATTAAGTTGGCTTGCAGGTATGCCTGTGAAGTAGTTTTCAAGTAGTTTGAAATAGGATTATCTACCCTGGATGTGGGTCTCAGCGTTTAATAAGCTAGGCTCTGGACTGAAGGAAGAGTGCACTGTGTCTTAACATGCATTCATTAATTCATTACTCTCTGCTATTGATTGTGGGTGTAATGTGAATGGCTGTTTGAAGTTATGATACCTTGACTTCCCCACAATGATGAGTATAATTAGAATTATGAGACAAATAAACCCTTTATTCTGTAAATGCCCTTATCAAACACTCCAAGCTAGCAAATAAAATATACCTGTGCCGGGCCTGGACTCCCTATTTTGTAATTCTTGACTAAGAGATTCTATAGAATATTAATCAATACTGATGAGTGTCAGTGCCCTTGGTTACACTCCAGAACTTGATAGTAAGACCTTATTGATAAGGGCGCTATATATGTGAATTACAGAACAAACAAGCATGGCTCAAGAGATGACTCCGTGGTTAAGAGTACAGGCTGCTCTTGCAAATCTGGGTTCAAATCTTAGCACTCAACATGTAGGCTAACAACTGTCCATAACTCCAGTTCCAGGGGATCTGGCACCCTCTTATTTCCTACTCTGGATATGGTTAAAATAAAGTCTATTTATCTCATATCTTCAATGATGTACTAGATGAAATGTATCTCTGAAATCCAATTGTGTGGATCAAATCTAGTTCCTGTTGCATATTCAGTGTGAGTTTCAAAGGGGTCATAGATTTCATTTAGCCTCTGTTATGCTTGTTTAAATAATGAGGTACTAATAGTTTCTCTTACAAAAAAGGACTTGGAGGCTGTGGTCTTATAAGCTGATATCCTCAACCCACCGGCACTTCATGGTCAGTATTTATTATCCCCATTGTGCTCCAATTTTTCTAAGCAGATAAAAGAAAAACATGTCTAAAGAGAGCCATATAGAGAGTCTTACCCATGGTAAGTGTGGTGGTTTGAATGAGTGTCCCCCATAGGCTTTAAGTATTCAGACATTTTGTCTCCAGTTGGTGGCACTGTTCTTGGAGGTCTTAGAAGGTGTAGCTGTGCTGGAGGAAGTACATTATTGGGGGCAGGCTTAGTGAGTTTAACAAGCCTTGTGGTCTCCAGTCTCTCTCTCCCTTTCTCTCTCTTTCTCTCTCTCTCTCTCTCTCTGCTTCCTGTGCTCATTGTGAGATGTGACTCTCGGCTTGCTGCTCCAGCCCCAGCCACCATGCTTCCCTCCACAATGGACTCTGATTCCCTGGAACTGTCAATCGTAAGCTCAAATAAACTCTTCCTTTTATAAGTTCCCTTGCTCATGGTGGTTTTATCACAGCAACAGAAAAGTGACTAATACAGTTATTTGGTATCAGAGAGTGGGCTTTTGGCTGTGAAGAACCTGACCATGTGGATACTTGGAGAAATGTGGAAGACTTTGGAACTGTGGGCTAGAAAAGCTGTTGACTACTGTAAGCAGAGCTTAATGGGCCATTCTAGTAGAAGCCTGGAAGAAAGCATTGCTGCAAAAAATGTAGTTCCAGAGGAAGATAAAGACTTAGGCAGCAACTGGGATATTTTGATAGAGTCTGGCAGCAGTTTGCCCACAGCCCAAATGCTTGCCTGATGCTAAGTTGAAAAGCAATGGACTAATGTCTTTGGTGGAGGATATTTAAAGACAAACTAATGTAGAAATGGTGGTGTGGCTATTGATGGTGAATATTGTACAGATCTACAGTGAAGAAGAGCAGATGGGACAGAAAGAAATGCAGATTGTACAGTTTGGATCTGAAAAATCACACTAGGAAGATTAAAGGTGGTGCCAAGGCATGTGAAGGAGAGGTTCCTATTGATAAGGAGATTAAAGTGATTAAGGAGAGGCCTAGCTATTTACAAGTAAACAATGGAAAAAGTGAGATCAAAGTGATTAAGGAGGGGCCTCGATATTTACAAGTAAACAACAGAAATAGTACCTTCAGGACAAGACCAGACCCAGCTAATCCTCCAACTTTCGAAAGGAAAATACTGAAAGGATTTTCTGCTCCAAGAAGTCCAGGGCAGAGAAAAGTTGCAAATGTGGTTAAAATAGCCCAGGGTCCATCCCAAACTTGTAGCCAAACTCGGCAGTTTCATTCACGTGGTGCTGGCTTTAGAGGCATGAAGGATGTAAGAGTGAAGGGGTCATCAGTTCTTCCTCCAAGGTTTCAGAGAGCAGCTGAGGCCAGGCAGAGTGCAGCAGGGGCATCCCTGAATAAAGAAGGCCCTGATAGGCCATTGCGTGAAGCTGTGAATGTGAAGTCTGGTTGGCAGCGGAGACCCCAAGAAGACATTCAAGATGCCACAGCTGTGAGATATTTGCCAAGGAGAGCTGCATACAGGGAGTGGTACCAGCCTAAGAAAGAGATGTATATTGCAAGCAAAGCTGGAAGAGCTGAGCCATCTAAGCCCTTTGGAAGTCAAGTCCCAGAAGTTGCACATGGAGTTACTGGACTTGATGTTTGCCCTGCTGGTTTTCGGTCTTGTTTTTGTCCAGTATTTCCTCACTATGCCTCTACCCCACCCTTTTGGAATGGGGATGTGTATTCAGTTCCACTGTATGTTGGGAGTATGTAATTTGCCTTTTGATTTTACAGGAGCTTACAGTTAAGAGATTGGCCTGTGTCTCAGAAGAGATTTTGAATGATAGACTTTTGAATAGTATTGAGACTGGCAAAGACTATGGGGACTTTTAAGGTTGGACTAAATGCATTTTGCATTTTATATGGTCAGGAGCCTATGGGGGCCAGGGAGTGGAATGTGGTAGTTTGAATGAGAGTGTCCCCCCATAGGCTTTAAGTATTCAGACATTTTTGTCTCCAGTTGGTGGCACTGTTCTTGGAGGTCTTAGAAGGTGTGGCCGTGCTGGAGGAAGTATGTCACTGGGGGCAGGCTTAGTGAGTTTAACAAGCCTTGCAGTCTCCAGCCTCTCCCTCTCTCTGCTTCCTGTGCTCATTGTGATATGTGACCCTTGGCTTGCTGCTCCAGCCCCAGCCACCATGCTTCCCACCACAATGGACTCTGATTCCCTGGAACCGTCAATCGTAAGCTCAAATAAACTCTTCCTTTTATAAGTTCCCTTGCTCATGGTGGTTTATCACAGCAACAGAAAAGTGACTAATACAGTAAGGAAGCCATGCTTCCTTTTACAAAGTCAGCTGAAATAGGAACGGGTCTATAATGAGAGCTCTGGTATATCTTATGCCATTGTAGGAAAGTAGTAATGTTTTCTATTAGAAGAGCAGCCATCCCATTTTTATCAGCCACCCCAGATACCACAAACCAATTTTCCCATTTAATTGTGTTCTAAGAACCTAACAAGAGATAGATACATCCATTTGGAATGCTTTCTCGAACTTTGTATAGGGTGGAATTTAATCTAATTCACAATAATTCTCTCAGAGTTTTTTTTTTCCCCCACTGATGGAAAGGCAATAAGAAGTCAGTGATTTGGCCTCCAAAGGAATACATGATGGAGAGATTTCAAATCAAATTATTAGAAGTAGGGAAAACTGTGAAAACCATAATTTTAAGATATAAAATTTATAAATGAAGCAGAATTTAAATAATAAACATGTTGGAAATTAGAAAAATATCAAGCAGTAACATTTCATGTAATCATGCAACATACTACTGGATTGCATACTAGATTCTTGTCAGTTTATTTATGTATCTGTTTTAAAAGCCTTCACAGACAACTACCTATGGACGTCATTGGATTCAAATGATCATTTAAGATGTGAGTAAACTGAATATATCTATGTATACATAAAGAGAGAGAGAGAGAGATCACCGCCATAGATATCTATATCACACATAAGGTAGATACTACAAGAGGCATATAAACTAAGTCAGCCAGGTTCTGGAAACTATAGTCTATCTTGTTCTTTATTTCTAGACAGAGAAAGCTCTTTATGCACCTGGGATCTTAGTACTTTTCTAGATACTATAGACATATATTTTATATTATTATTTATATTAATGGGACTGAGCTTTGTAATTAGTTCTCTCACACATAGTTGCAAAATCAAGGTGGCCACATTTGAAAGGCTCAATTTGCATTTTTTTCTTTTTTCTTTCCATTGTAATAGTGCTGAAATACATTAGTATTTCATAAAGAATGGCATAGAAAATCATTTAAAATACTTGATATAATAAATGTACAATAAATACTTAACAAAATAAGAAAAGATATTATATATATATATATATATATATATATATATATATATTATTTTAAGAAACATATAGGGGCTGGAGAGATGTCTCAGAGATTGAGTGCTGANTGAGGACCATAGCCAGGAAACAGAAAACTTAAATAGAGGGGAAGGAATAAGCATGATTTCTAAAAGGACAGTGATTTGCCTGCTAAGTCGGCTTCAGGACCGGTGGAGGTGGGAATGTACTCTAGAGCAGGCAAAGTTGTACGAGTGAGGAGAGGGTGACATAGCCCCAGAATTCGATTGTGATTGTGAGTTAGGAGGGCCAGACCTGTGTAGACACTTAGGATACACTTGTTAATCCATCTAAGATACAGGGAGCCACAGAGAATTTTTTAAAAGAAATGACAGTCTCGCAGATAAATACAGGATAATTTTTTGTCAAGGTTTAGGAAAATTTATCATATTCAAAGGTATTTAGGGGTGGTATTTTAGATTTTTTTTTTTTTTTTTTTTTTTGCAGTAGATCATGGCCTTTCCATGGCACAGCTTGCATCAGCTGTGAAAAACAAAATTGCCAACAACTGCCCAAAGTATGGTTAAAACCCCCATTGGAGTCTATATGAAACTGAAACAAAACTGAATGATTTTTTTGAAGTAGCTCACGAGCTCCCTGGAGGGAAGGCTAGATAACCCAATACAGATTGCTCATTTGCAGTTTCTATGATTCCTAAACAAAACAAAACATTCTCTCAAGTGAAATGTAAGAAATGCTGTTTTCTGAGAAATGTTTTCTTGTGTTCCTATGTGCATGGTCCCTCTTCACTAACCCTCCCACAGTGTTAGCAGCAGGAATAGCTCACTTTTCTTCCATATTGGCAATATGCTCAGAGATGTAGTAGAGGCAGGAACTGGATGACTATTTTTTTTTATTTCATGCTTCTTTTTTTTTTGAGACAGGGTCTCCCTTTAGTCCCAGCTGGTGGCCTGGAGCTCACTCTGTAGATCAGGCTGGCCTTGAACTCACAGAGATCTACCTACCTCTGCCTCCTGAGTGCTGGGATTTAAGGCATGGGCCATCAGGCCTGGCACTATGCTTCTTTAATAGAATAAAATAACTGAGACATGGACTCTCCCTTTCCTTACAATGGTGTAAGATAGTCCAGATATTTCCACCTCTGTAGAATTGTTCTTTTCATATCTATTTGTAAGAAGAGTCTGAGTAGATTGGAGATGATAAGGACTGGAGGTCACCTGAGTTGCCAATGGATTGAAGGGGACCAGGTTATGAGATCATCCGAGCTCCATAAAATGATTAAAATAAAAACGATTGGGAAGAACCTCATAGAACTTCCATACTTGAACTTTGCAAATTGAGAAACTTAAGTCCAGAGAGACATATTGACCCCTGAGTTCATTCTGGCAAATTTGGGCCAACATTTGCTCTTTTTGAAAGCTGCCTCTGTCCTGCTATTTAGCAGGGTTCACCATGCTTTTTCACGGCCCACCCCTTAGACTAACACATACCCAATATGTGTGTGTGTGTGTGTGTGTGTGTGTGTGTGTGTACTTCTCTTTTATAATTTTGTGGGATTATATGATATCCCTACAGGGATTTAAAGTTCTTTAAGAGGTCTGTAGTTTCCCTTCATTTGAGAAGGAAAGTGTAATCTGTAAATGCTTAAACTTGTAAGTAGAATTGTATACACAAACCTGCAACTGTCTAGTGATAAATAATTAAACACACATGTCTAAAGTTAACTTAAACATACCCCAAATTGTTCCATAGGTTCATGAAGGAGTGCATGATTAACAGCAAAAGAATCCATATTAACTGACCACTGATACTTTGAAAGCAGCTAATATCCATATCATACCTGACTTCTTGTCCTCTGTGTATCTCATTATTGTATATGGTTTTTGCATCTGTATATTTTGTATATGGTTTTGTTGTATATGTATTGGTTGTGTATGTATATTGGTTGTATATAGGTTTTTAAGGGGTGGATTAAAATCTGAGCTATATCTATTTGATAACTTGATGGCAAAATTTGCACACAAAGATAGTTTTTTTGTTTTTATAAGGGATATTTTCACTGTATTAATTCTTTTACTTCCATAATTTTTCTATCAAAGTTGCATTAAACAAATACATTTGTAATTTTCCTGTGTATTACCTTCAAAATAATTTCCATTAAAGACACAAATATTCTTAGGAATATGTTTAAGATGTGAAAAGGCAGTAGGAACTGCTAAAAATAAGTTAGAAAGAACCTAGAATTTTCTAGAATTTTACATCCCCAAGAAGAGATGAACTGAATGGGACTGGAGAGATGGCTCAGTAGTTGAGAGCATTGGCTGCTCTTGCAGAGGACCCAGATTTGATTCAAAACAACTGCTGAAACAAAACAACTATTATCTGTGGCTGGTTTCAATTTGGTTTTATCTCTGGCACTATGCTTGTTCATTAAAATTGCACCTTAATGACATTTTATCTTTCTTTAATCCTGTTCAAAACATGCTCTGCTTTTTGAAACTAGAGTCTAATCTTCATTATTTATTGTTAATAAAAAAAAAGAAAAGTTTCAATGGTCCTCATTTTGACATTTGTTCCTGCACCAGTTACTATCATTTCTGCTTCTGAAATTTTTTTGCTATTGAGTTGGGCATTATAAATTCAGGCCTCAAGCCGCTGTTGCTTATTTTGCTTCTCTGGACTATACTGAGTTTGTCTTCACCTCCTTCTTCCTACTTGATAATTCCTTCTCTGACTATATCTTCTCTGTTACTTAATAGCTTCTCATGCATTTTAATGGTATTGGATACATTTTTAAAATTTTATATTCAAATATGTGTATATTTATGCTATCTGATTTTTATTGTTTACATTTATTCATTTATTCTAAAATAGCTTTCATATGCTTCCTTTGATCTATCAACCTATTCACTGTCTAAAATGAACATTTTATATTCCATTCTCAGACTTTGCATATAGTGTGAATTTTAGTGCTGAGCACAATCTCACCCAGAACTTGATTCTTTTAGATCACAGAATTCTTATTATCTGGAGGAGGGAGATGAAACACCTTTTATCCTTTATCTTAAGAACAGAATGATTTAAGACCTCAATATTGTCTACTGTGACCATTTCCACATAACCTGTTTTTGGTGTATGTTGAAGCTTAAGCTTCAAGAGATGATGATTCAGGCTACATGCTAAACTTTATGAATACAGTTATATATTTCATACTTTGTCATTTTCTACCACACTGATGCTTTGCTTCTTATAATTGATTAAGTCCCAAACTTCAGTTTCTTTTGCTTAAATTGCACATTGTTATTTATCCTCTGATTCTTACCATCAAAGAGGGTCACAATACATCCGTTTGATGGAGTCCATCATTTACTGTAGGCAAGCCATTTAATACATCTAGGACTCAGGACAAGCATACAAAATGAGATGATAGTCCTTTATCCTTTCAATAACCTAATGGAGTTACTTTCAGCTATAGATGGTGTGAAGTATGACACAAATAAAAGTAACTACTATAACTTGATCTTCATTTCTTTCATATTAGAAACATATTTGCATACCAAGATTTATTCCAATGTGGCATAGTTTGTAAAAATGCTAACTCTGTCTTGAGTTGGAATTCTTAGTAATATAGACATATGACCTCATTTTCCTTGTTTGTATAATGGAAAAAATAACCTACATTTCATGTAAACTGAGGCTTGGAGATGTGCATGTGTGTATTCTGTTTAGAGCAATAACACCCATGCAAGGTCCACACACAGGATTCTCTCACATACACCCACTGTCTTGTGATAGGCAGAGAAAAGGAAAGCAAACATCAGAATTCTCATGAGAGCTTAACAGGCATTTCTGTTAAATTTATCAATTAAAATTGGAGATGCTTTTTACTATCCTTTCACTTCACTGCATATCATCTTTTTTATTTTATTCACTAAATTAAAATGTCGATGTTTTGTGATAGTTCAGAAAACACTTAATTAGAGGCTACTACATAGAAAATACTAAGTAACCATTATCCTGTTATTATGATTCCTATTCAAAGTATTAAAGTTGGCTAAAAAAAATTTCCGCATAAGCAGAAAATAGAAAGAACAATGGACCCATTTTCTTTGTGAGTTGGTGATCTACAATATTGAGCTCTCTCTCTCTCTCTCTCTCTCTCTCTCTCTCTCTCTCTCCCCTCTCTGTTACACACGTGCACACACACACACACACACACACACACACACACACACAGAGTTTACTACACTTCCCCCTAGGGTTAGATAGTTTTTAATGCTGCCCGTTATCAGCAAAAAAAAAACCCCTACTTCCTGGCTAGTCATAGGATGGGAATGGATTTTTTTAATGACTGATTTTATTTTTTAGTTATGTGGATGTGTATGTATGTTGGTATGTGCGCTTGAGTGGAGTGACCTCTTAGATCACATTGTACTGCAGCTGGAGTTTCAGGAGGCTTGAGGCCTGGAACTCACGGAGAACAGCCTGCCTCTGCCTCTGAAGTGCTGAAATTAAAGAGAATTGACTCCTCTATCAGCAACTATAAATTGCCAATAGTTTTATCCACTCACCCACCTATATTCTGGGATTTTGTCTGGATTGAGCTTACGTGGGTCTTGTACATGCCATTGCATTTGTTGTGGGTTCATTTGACTAACTTCCCAGCTTTCTGGCCTGTGCTGTTTCCTTGTGGTCATCCGCTGCCTCTGGCTCTTCTACAATGATCCCTGAGCCATGGAAGGCAAGGGTTTGATAGAAGTATCCTATTCATGGCTAAGCATCCTGAAGTTTCTTATTTGCTGGACACCGATCAGTTTGGAGTCTCTGTGTTAATCATCATCTGATGCATGGGGAAGTTTTTCTGATGAAAGTTGAGAGATACATTAATGTAGAGTCATAACAATAAATCATTAGTAAACTTTCTTAAAAGCTAAGGGCTCAAATTGTTTAAAAGTAATTCCCATTGTGATAGATATTTTGACTGAACAAGAATAAAGTAATCTTTTTCAATAATAAGAGACCAGGAAAACAAAGACTTTTTATGTAAGCAAGATCTTATGAGTACCATCTAACCATGGTTCTTTCACTAAAGTATTTTTTAATATTCTTTCCATCTAAAAAACTCTCAGAAAAATGTCTGTCTCTCCTTGTTTTAACTGACTCTCCATTAACCAAGATAAATCTGTCTTTTACAAATTTGAAGTACGGTCCTGTGATCCTTTTGTTCTTCAACCTTTTATTATAAAGTGAGTATAGACATTTAGGGAGAATCTCCTTTTTGAAATCCTGATTATACTAGAATAATTTTATTGGCTGAAGACCTAATATAACCACCATTTTAAAGCAGCAAAAAAACAGCTAATGGAAATTTTACTGTTAATGTAACCATTTTTTTCAAGTACCTATGAAATCAGGCTCTCTAGTTTGTTATTTTCCTTTGTCCCTGTAGCCTGATATGTGGTTTCATAAGAGTTTGCATATAAACCTTACCTTACAGTTGAGAAAACTGTGCTTCAGAGTATGTCCATGGTCACAAAGTGAATACTTTAAAACTAAAACATTCAAATGCTAAAGCCAATATTACCTTTAAAATGTTACTATGATTTTTATTTTCTTTTCTCAATGAAAGTCTTAGTCAAGAAATTTGCAAACTAGATATTAATAGTAAGATTCATGATGATGCAGCTAACATCAAAATAATTATTATTTTGAAAATATGTTGAAAGATTTATACTATCAACTTTTTAGGCACATTCCTTTTATTCCTCAATTTAATCTCATAAATTTTCAGTAAGGTTAGCAGTGTGACTCAACTTCTGCATGGAGGAAATGAAGGCACTAACATTATTAAATTACTTGCCACAGTTCATAGAGTTGGGGATTAGTGAATCCAGAAATTCAATATAGTGGTCTAATAACAGACTGCAGAATATATAAACCCTCCAAAATTCATATTCTAACTCTTCTATGGTTAGAATTATGCATTGTCTACTCTTGTACTTGACCACAAATTTCAGGCACATTTTCATTCATTCTTTTCTGAAGTCTGTCATCACCTTGCACTCCTGCCTGTCTTACAGTGACTTTTTTCCATTATGATCAACTGCCACATTCTCTACCTGCTCAACACTATGTATTTTATACAAAGATTTATATGTGAAGATGTTCACTGCATCATTAATCACAATGGTAAGTATTTAGAAAGGATCTACTTATTCACCAGGAAGGGATTTTACTATTTATAATTCTACCCAAAGTTATGAAAGTCCAATAATTACTTCTTTTAATAATATTAGAAAATGTTAGAAAGACAGAAGACAGGAATGATCACAATGTGTGTCTAGAGAAAGGTTTATAACATTGAATTCATAAATCATATTTAATAGTTAATGAGGCAAAGTTGGAAGTGGGTGCTTTCACTATTTTACCCAATACACCACTATTTGTTCCCTTTTTTTACTTTAATAAATGATACTTCCAAAGATTATTGTTTCCAAGTGAATGTTGCACCATGGACAAATGTAGTTTTTCAGTAGAAGAAAAGTATTTTCTTCTACTGTTTCAAATTCTTTATATTGTTAAAGTAAAAACCTAGAAATGCTATTTTAAAAGACATGGGGGCTGATTCCAATTACTAAGAAGAAATGGGTTGCTGTCAAATAGGTCTGGAAAGAAAGGGTTTTGCAATGTCTTCAGCTAATTTACTGTAGTGTAAGTTACAATGATGGTTTAGTAAAACTATATCAATTCATTAGAAACTGGGCCTCAGGTAATTTGGGTCTTTTGAAAGACTAGATAAAGTCCAGGTAGACAAACCTGATAGGCTGAGGTGCTTGAGGGAAAGTGAGATATAGAATATATAGTGGAATAATAAAATTATAATTCTTAGTTCAAACTAACTAGAAAAGGGGGAAAATAATAGTCAATGACCATGATATATAGAGTTAGTAAAGTTTCTCCTTGCTTATCTGTGACATGTGAAAACTATTGACAGTGATTAAGATGTAATGTTCTAGGTACAAATGTGACTAACTCCATGATACAGTGCCCGATTGAACTTTATGTTCTTTCCTACCAATGTCCTGTCATATAGACACTGTTAACCATTTAGAATATGCCATTCCAAATATTTCTATAAATTTGTAGTAAAAATAAATATATTTATATCAAATCACATAGATAGTACATTACCTTACTGACTCATACTTTCCCCTTAGTAGATTTATTATTTATGTTCATTTAGGAATACACATATCAATAATTATAGGATACTCTAAGATAATTTATAATACGGATTGATTCTTTTGACCAATATTATGTGTGGTAGAAACTTTGCTACATATAAAGTCCCCAGACTTTGTATGTTGAAGTCCCAAATGTGATTTTATTTGAAAAACAATTAATCTAAATGAAGACATTTAGATGGGATCCTCATGGTTATATTATTATCCACCTGAGATTCATTAGAGTTTTCTGTATTTCTTTTTTTCAATGTCTGTAATGTGACAAACTTTTTATTGTTATTAAACTTTTTCCATAGGTCATAGATCATTTCTCAATTGAATCTAGAGTTGCTTCCCTTTCCATGCCCCCCACCCCACCTGAGTCCCTGCACTCTGCCATACATGTCCTGCATCTTTTTCTGAGTCTTTCCAGAAGTTTTATTTCAGTTCTTTTGTTGTTGTTCTCTCCAACTTGTATTGCTAGAGTATATATATATATATATACATAGTTATATTTATATACATAAATACATACATACATACATACACATATCACTTGAATTGGAGGATTTTTTTCTTAAAAGATGTCATGTTTTCCTTAAGGAAGTGCTCAAAAGTTCCTCCTTAGCAATCCCGAACAACCATCAATCCTGCACTTTTGTTCCACATTGGGGTCTTTCCCTCCCATGGTCCCCCAATGAAGTCCAGTAAGCAAGCATCCTGTCTTGATCCCCCTGCACTGGCCTCCATGATACAGCCCAGGTAGTCCAATAATGGCAGTCTATATTCTGATGAGGCTGATATCCCCTTAGCTGTTTAGTCCACAATCTGGGTAGCTCAGTAATCCCCATTTGGCATTGAGGGTTTGGAGGATTCTTGGAGAGACGTGAGGCCTCAGTCTATATTGGAAGGTTGCAGAGCTGTGTCTCATGTCTTTGAGGAGTGCCAAAAGCAGTGGCAGCCACAGAGTAGATGCACTTGCCCCTAAGAATTGAAGACAGGCCAAACAACAGTACTCTCTCTTTTCTTTTTTTTTTTTTTCACATAAATTTATTTATTTATTTTTAACAAATCTAGGCCCATGTTCCCGCTCATTCCCCCACCCCACCAGAGCTCATGCATTCTGCCAAACATGCTTTCCATCTCTCAGTCTTTCTCAGTATTTTCCATGGGGAAGTTGACTGTTTTGAGCAGAAGTTCACCGTCTCAGTCAGTTCTTTGATGCAGTCTCTTCTGTTGCTGTTGTTGTTTCCAAAATGGATTATGCCCAACTGCTTTGTACAAAAGCTCAGGGGGCCCTACACAAGAAATACTTACAACTGGGTAGTTGGCACTAGCATCCACAGATGAGGGACACCATTCGTCGTTTGTTTTTCTGGGACTGTGTTACTTCACTCAGCATGATGTCTTCTAGCTCCAGCCATTTTCCTGCAAAACTCGTGATGTCATCTTTCTTTACTGCTGCATAGAACTCCATTGTGTAGATGTACCACATTTTCTCTATCCACTCTTCAGTTGAGGGGCATTTAGGTTGGTTCCAGCTCCTTGCTATTGTGAAGAGAGCTGCAATAAACATGGCCGTGCATGTATCTCTGTGGTGGCGTAAGTCTTGAGTACATGCCCAGGAGTGGTATGGCTGGGTCGGGTGGCAAGTTCATTCCAAGTCTTCCAAGGGTTCTCCACACTGCTTTCCATAGTGGCTGTACGAGTTTACATTCCCACCAGCAGTGGATGAGTGTTCCCCTTTCTCCACAACCTCTCCAGCACTTGGTATCATTTGTTTTCTTGATCCTAGCCAGTCTTATTGGAGTAAGATGATATCTTAAAGTGGTTTTCATTTGCATTTCCTTAATTTCCCTTTTTTGTCTTTTTACTAAGATCTCAAGTTCTATGTCTGCAGTACAGTTTCTCTGGTCTTACTGATTATTTATATCTGGCTGTACTTTCCTTTTGGATGCTTAAGGCCACACAGTTAACCCAGATTAACCAAGGTTTTGTTTTCTCAAGGTCAGTTGAGGATCTGGTCCTCAGGGGTCTCTCGGGCTTTTTTGGGGGGCAGGGGGAGGAAGGTGGGAGAGCCTTGCTCCTTTCAGCTTTTCATTTACCAGTTCCATCCACTCGAGTACAAAATCAGCTCTTGCTAGACCAGCCTTCCTTTTCTGAAGCATGAGCAGACTTTCCTCTTTATAGACTGGACACTGGCTAAAGTCCCATTAGTGGCTCTCCAAGACCTCACTGAACAGGAAGTCTGATGTATGTCTTTAACATTCTATGGCATTTGCCTTGACTACCACTAGGTCTTCCTGAGAACCTCAAGTCATAAAAATTGTAAACAATGATATCACTTTCAAACTTAGATAGAAATGCAAGTTTCTGACAGCTTATACTGAAAGGGAAAGGGCTTTTTAAGTCCCAAGCAACCATATAAAATATATGCTTCCTTGAACTTAGCATACTGGAGACACCCCTCTTAATGTATTTTTTTGTTGTTGCAACAGCATTACAAGAGACTGAGTAATTATAGAACAATCATTTTTTTTTCTCACAGTTTTGGAGGCTAAGAATTCTAGTGTGAGGATACAAAAGGATCTGGCAAGGGTCTTCTTGCTCTATTGTTCCATGGCAGAATGCCAGAGAGCAGATGCTGAAAGAAGGTCTGGGCTATGAGGAGAGTGGGGTCAAGGACAAGTATAAAGCGAAGGACGAGCATGAGAATAAGCACAATGATGAGGGAGAAGAAAAGAACAAAAGAGGGAGAGGAGGAAGACCTGTCTCCCCTTGTAAGGAATTCACTCTGATGATCAGGAGCCCAGTCCCATGAAGACATCTTTAGTCCATGCAGAGGATGGAGACCCTATTCTTTAAACACCTCATGTTATCCTCCCTCTCCCAACAGTTTTGAATTGAGGACTAAGTTTCCAAGATATGTTTTAGGGCAATATCCTAGTTGTTCCTCCTCCTCTTCCCCCTCTTCCTTCTCTTCCTCCTCCTCCTCCTCTTCCTCCTCCTCCTCCTCCTCCTCCTCCTCCTCCTCCTCCTCTTTTTTTTTCTTCTGTGATTAGTCTGACCAAAAGCAACTTAGAGGAGAAATGTTTGGATTTAGATCACAATTTTAGGCCTCCATTCTTATACAATTCAATACTCAGACCCAGGGAGGGGTGCAGCCCACTTTTTTGTTGAGTCTTCCCAAATTCACTAACTCAATCAAGAAAATAACTACAGACAGGGCGAGGCTAACCTGCTCTAGCCAACCTTCATTGAGACACTTCTTAGTTGATTCTAGCTTGTATCAAGTTGACAATAAACTAATCAGCGCAGGGGAATGCATGCAAACCATAGTGATGCCCAGAATCATAGGCAAAAGACTTGTACAACTAGACAAGTTTCTACTCTCAGATGTCTACCCACATGCAAGCGATGTACACGGGATCAGATGAGTCTAGTGTCTGTTGTCTTGCTGCTGTGATGCAAGAAATCTGAAGTAAAGACCTAGTAGTTGATCCCAGTTAAGTCCTAGAAGCAGGAAACAATAAAACAATAATTGTTAGAAGTCACATGTTGCAGATAATTTGTTATGTAACTAAAGTTAATTAAAATACTTACTTTTAGTGAAGACTACCAATAAAGTTGACATTAGTCAAAATACCAATGCCTAATTTTAAGAGTGTTTATGTAAAATCCAATGCATGAAAGATATGAAAGAAATAAACCACTCTAATTGAACCATCGTTATTTCTGGGATGCAATAAAATCTCTCTAGAGCACACAGTACATGAATTCAGTTCAGACGTTCTTAATAATTGTAAATGACTTTGTTAGAATACAATGTTGAACTAAATCATGCATATGACCACACTTGAATCATTTTTATGATACTAATCCTTACAACAAGAACAATTATAACAGATGTGTAAACTATAAAAATAAAAATTTAAGAGCAAACCATGTAAGACTATTAGAGAAATACAAAGGCAGGCAACCAGGACATCAGAAAACAATAGTCTGTATCAAAAGAAAGAAAGTGGCTTAAAAAGTACCTTAAGACTGAATTGGAAAAAGTATCACTAAAGTGCTTCAGGAAGGTGACAATATAATCACTGGGGGATGTTGGGCAAAATCTCTCAGATGCCTCATGTCTCCTATTCTTTTTTTACAATTGTTTATGAATTTACAATTACTTTAAATATTTTAAATTTTATATCACATTTATTTGCTTGATGGGGTTATGCCTGCAAGTCACAAACATAGAGATCAGAGGAAAGCGTATTGGAGCCTAGTCTGTCCCTCCACAACGTGAGTCTCAGGGATGAAACTCAGGTTGCCAGTCTTGACAGCAAGCATATTTACTTTGAAAAGCAATATCACAAACCAAGCTTAATGATCAGTTAATGATCAGCATAAATGATCAGCATAAATGATCAGTTTCAAAAGAAAAAAATTGTCCCTTCCGCTCATCCTGTTACATCAAAGCTTGAGCCTTCCCTGGTAGCTAGTAAGAACTAGCCAGTCCTCTTCCCATAATCCCTCCATAGGCCTTAGTCTCTGTTTCCTGGCTTTGAAAACACCCCAAGTATCTTGACTATAGGGCTCACATCTTCTCTGCTTAGCTAGTTGTAACTGGCCCAGCTGATTCCCGTCACTGTGACTAGAACCTAGGCTCTTTCTTGCTCCTGGAGAGCTCTTGACTAGTCTGCCTGGATCCATCCAGTCCCTCCTATAAAAAATCAAAATAGAACCTTAAGCACAGACCAACTAACTATTCTTACCTGATCAGAAAGTAAACAAACTACAGCAATAATATGAACAAAATCAAACTTCAACTCAACAAAGGCAGGCCTCAGTTTCATAACATACACACAGGCAAGGAAAGAAATCTGTATGTCTAGAACACGATGAAAAAAATTACAAATAATATGAAAAAACAAAAAAAGTGTCCCCATTTGAACACAACAGTTCTACAAAAATGTTCTGTCATGGAGACTACCTAAAGCAAACCCAGGACACAGAATTTAAAAGAACAAACATAAACAGGATAAAAAAATGAATGTTTTTTTTTTTTTCTTTAAGGAAAAGAAAGCTGAACCTAAGAGATAGTTCAGTGATTATACAGGCTTCTCTTTCAAAGATCCAAGTTCAAATCCCAGCAACCATGTTGGGCAGCTCATAACAGCCTATAACACCAACTCTTGTACTGTATTGCACACCCACAGGTGTGCCCATGGAGGTCAGAAAAGATGTCTGATTCCCTGAACTGCAGTTCCAAATGTCTGTTAGCCACCATGTGGGTGCTGGGAATCAAACATAGGTCCTCTGTAGGAGCAGCTAGTGCTCTTAACAACTGAATAATCTCTGCAGCCCCTGAAAAATATTTTTGAAAATGAGAAAGCTATTAAAAATTTCCCCTGGCAAGTTATAGACTTTACTTTCTCCAACCATCATTTCAGGGTTTAGGGTGGATCAATGTTTGAAGAGAATAGGCTTTCCCTATTGGCAAACTTAGAAATCTATATATTATATAATGTATATTATCCTAGTAGAAAATTTCCCTATTGGCAAACTTAGAAATCTATATATTATATAATGTATATTATCCTAGTAGAAAATTTATTAGATAATTTTCATGTACTGCAAATCTTGTAGAAAGAAAACTTCATCAACAGACCTTGAACAGAGCTTGAATTTAGTTTATGGATGGACAGGAAGAATAAGCTAAGGATTTGACATTTAGAATAGGGAGTCACTGATGGCTTTTGGCATAGAAAAAGCCTTATTAAGGACAATTGGCCTCCTGTTTAAATGAGCAGATCTCTTAAGGACTTAGTGAATAATGCTAGGATGCAAGTGGTGATTGGTATGTATGTTCCTCTGTGTGTGTGTGTGTGGTGTGTGTGTGTGTGTGTGTGTGTGTGTGTGCGCGCGCGTTCTCATTCATCAAAAATCTAGAGGAAATGAAGGTACCCAGTAAGGCAGACAATGCTCAGGGCTCAGTTTTGTGGATGTTAAAGCCAGGCTCCCTTTCTGTTCCAGTCTTCTGGGATTCTCAACTTGACAATGAAGGAGAAACCTTTCTAAATAAGAGACCACATCTGCGGTCTATACGAAGAGATTCACTTGCTCTCCTCAGGGCAGGCAGCAAGGTGCTTGCCAGGTTTGCTGGACATAGGCTGTATCACAGGTAACTTCCTCTGCTCAACCTAGGATTTGGGGTGAAGGACTGTATAAAATGCCATGGGATAAGAGTCAGATGGAATCAGATGGATTTGTTTTTGTGAAAGTTTTCCTTATTATTTCACCAATTTGATGACTATTGCAAGTATCTTGAAAATGATTTTAGGAATTATATCTGAAGACATCTTCACAGTGGTTGCTTTAATAATTCTTGGAAGACGAGTTCAGTTCTCTCTGCAGTGTGAGCCCTGGGCAATATGCCCATGTTGCTTTAAACCCAGTTGAAAACTCTGCATTTCTGCCAGTGACTATGTGCCAGAAGGAACTCTAATGACTTATCAAATGGAGGCACTTCAGGGAGGAACAGAAGCAGGAAATTTGGAGAAGGGCTTTAGCAAACAAGGCTATTAACTCTTGACCTAACTATAGCTCTTTTTATGCTACTATTTGCATTGGGTTAAGTTGGGTTTGTTTTGTATTTCCAAAGAATTGGTTTAAAAATCCCAGGCCAACGTTTATCCATTGCAATTTTTAATTATTATATCAAAGACAAAATATAATTACATATATTTCTCAATTTTCCCCTGGAACACAGAGATAGCATATGCCTAGCATATGTTATTAATGTGTCTCTACATGGAAAGCTTGAACAAACAGCCTGTCACGCCCCACTGAATGGTGGGACTGTGGGGGTTTGGGCACAACAGTCTGTAGATTGGTTTTGCACGAAGGATGCTTATACTCATGGATTATCACTTATAGCTAAAAAATGAAAAAAAAAAACCTGAAAGATGCAGGACAGTTATGGCAGAATACATGATCTGGGATGGGGTGGGGGCCGGGGGGAAGGGAAAGGGAAATATGCCTGATCTGAATTGGAAAATGATGTACGAAATGCACAAACCATCAATAAAAATTAAATTAAAAAAAAGAGTATGAAATCAACACAGTACAGTAAATTTTTAAGTACTTCTTGTTTGTGGTACTAACTGCCATAAGGAATGCAAGAAATATTTAAGGAATGATTTCTAGCTTTTGGCACCCAGAAACTAATGACCTACAAGGCATTGTGTCAAACTCTATGTAAGCTGATAGAATTTATAAGTCAGTGTCCACTCATTTCTAGTATTTTAGGAACAGAAACAGTCTTCCTCCAGGTGCTGGGAGTGTTGATGGCGAACATTCACAAGACCATTCTTCTTCTCTGTTAATTCCATTCACTTCATAATTCCTTACCATAGGCCTTTATATTCAGTAACTGGTGGACAGAAGGATATTAAGATCCAGGCCCACTTGCAATAACTCAGTTAAAGAACCATCATATCTGAGTTCTCCCTAGACATTTCTGTGACCCTTGTAGAAGCAACACTACAACCCAACTCTTTCTTTGCTGAGCTTTGCTTCCTTGGTCTTTCCTAGAATTGTTAATCCCTAGAGAGGCCCCCTCCCCCATAAAATTGCTTCATGCAAATTTCCATCTCAGAGTCTCTTCCTCAGGGTCACTGGAACATGGATGCACAATGGAAATACGGAAATTCAGAGAAGGGTGAGAGCAAGTACTGCTCTGCAGATATGAGATAAGAAAAGCTCTGTGGGGCTGGAGAGATGGCTCAGTGGTTAAGATCCCCAACTGCTGCAGAGGACCTGGGTTTGTTTCCCAAAACCCAAATGGCAGCTAAGAACCGTCTTTAAGCCTGGTGTGGTGGTGCATGCCTTCAATCCTGGCACTCGGGAGGCAGAGGCAAGTGAATCTCTGAGTTCAAGGCCAGCTGATCTACAGAGTGAGTTCTAGGCCAGCTGGGGCTATAGGGAGACACTGTCTCAAAAATAAATAAATAAATAAATAAAAATTCGGAGAGCAGAAGGGAAGTTATATGCATATTAAAGGTAATCTTCAGCAAGCATGGTTCATTCATAGAAAACTAGGGAAAGTTCAGAATGTGGAATGGATTGAATATTTATGCTACAAGTCCTAAATCCCAGACTTTGGGGACTAAGAGGCCCACTCTAAGAAGAACAAGAGAGGAGATGAAAAGCTCACTGGATATTTATATAGTAGAAAAATTACATAATGCAGGTTGTGCTTCCAAAGAAATATTCAAGAACTAAGATAATGAGGTGCTCCAGAATGTAGGACAATTTAATTGTGTTTAATGATTTCAGACCACATAACAATTTAGAAGGGCTGAATACATATTTCTGTATGTATGTATATATGTATGTATTATTTCTTTTTTGCCTTTTCAATTAATCATTTTGTAGGGCTGTTGAGTTGAGGGTAGAGAGGGATAGCAGGGAGGAACAGAAAAAGAGGAAAGGAAAACGTGAAGAGAGAGAAAGGGAGCAGAGAGGGAGGGGAGGAGATATGAATGAGAAGGGGAAGGAGAGAGGAGTTCTGTCTCTCGAAAGGCATTGACTGTTAACCTTATCCCATTAAAACTACGAATGCTTCATGATATTATGCTTTATGGAGCCACAGTCTTCAGATCTGTTTTCTTAATACATAGTCAGTGAATTGGGTTCTCTGGGTTTCTTCCCCAGAACATAGCATCAGACTCAGTCTTCGCTGGCTCACAACTCTTGGGATGGGAAGTCATCTGCTCAGTTTATTGTCATTTAGGGACATCACTTCCCTTCTCAAAAGTTCATATCATTAGGAGATAGATTACAATAAAAATTGAAGGCATTATTTTATGAAGTGCTTTGTATTCTTGGTATATAATAAACACCCTGTAAAGGCATCTCTGATTGTTGGCTTTGTAACCAATGGTCCAAGTGATATTGGGAATAGAGTTTCACACCTGTGGACTTCAAATCCCTTATCTAAAAAAATAACTGGCTTCATTGTTTAGTATTTATTTTATACTCTCTCGATGCTCAGATCCACATATCCTAGTTCAGTGAGATAGATGTACTCTGAATATTCTTGCCAGGAACAGATAAAGAGACTGAAAGGGAGGAATCAGATGCCAGGACTTTGATCTGTGTCATGGCAAAGGGCTGGTTCAAGAGTCTCTGATTAACAGAACACTAATCTCTGACATTGTGTTAGTGATGGATCAGTGATGTGATTTATTTTCGGGGTTCTTTTATTTTCATTCAAACTTGTTACAAAATGTTTACATATCTTGCTGTTTGGTTTTGTATAGAAACCAAGAGCTCTCCCACTTTTTACATGACTACTAACTCTTTTTTGGCACAGTATCACCATGCCAGACACTGGATGAAACCTAATCCATGGACAGACTCCATTTCTTCTGCTATGTTTCTGGCTGTTCTCATTCAGATGCCAGGAAAGCCTAATGTCCATCTAGTATGTCATTCTCTCAACTCTGGTTTATTGAGGCCTGGAGAGTCTACAACCATGGAAGTCCTCTGCTGAACACATTGCTCTTCTCACTAGCCACCCTCCACAAGCCATCATGGCTTAGTATACATAGCTACAATACCCATTCCAGGCTGGAATGGGAATCAGGAGGTAGCCATCTTTCTCCCACAAATTTAAGCCTCAATTTTATTTAATAGGTGACTAGAAGGAAGAGGAATGTGACAAAATGAAATTGCTTATCTATTTAGTTTAAAATGGAGATGGGTCACTGTTAGTGCTTGAACTTCTGATATAAGTTTCTTTGTGCTGTTATTTTCTTTTATATATTATAATGTGCTTTCTATTTTATAAGCAAAAAATTATTGAGGCATGTATCATTTGTCAGAGTTTAAAAACATATTAAGGAAATGTGGGTCTTCTGTTGCTATACAAAGTTTGGTCTCGGGTCTGGAGAGATGGCCTAGTGGTTAAGAGCGCTGACTGCTCTTGCAGAGGACCCAGGTTCGATCCCCAGCACCCACATGGTGGCTGAAAACCATCTTTAACTCCAGTTCCAGGGGAATCCGACGCCCTCTTCTGACCTCTGCGGCATTGCACGACACGGGTGCAAAGACCTACATGCAGACTGTACATTCATACACATAAAAAAATAAAATAAAATAAAATAAAGTTTGGTGTCATCTCTTAACCTCTAGCTCCACAACTATTGATACAACCCCTGTATATTTGGAAGTCATGGATACAAGCATTAGAAAGAGTAGACTCGTCCTAATCTTTTTATAAGAGCTGTTTGACTTTGGCAGGTTACTGCCCACATGAATCTTTATTCACTCATCTGAAAATGAGAATAATGATCACTTGTGGTAATATTTGGATGAAATTACAAAAGTGTTCTGTGGACATAAAAAATTGTAATGAGCATATTGTGTCATGATTTCACAATATTAAATCATGGACTTTGACCAGAACTTTCAACCTTTGGACATCCATAATATCTTTCCAAATGTAGTATACATAAAGGAGAAAAGAACTCATCTTTCATAACTCATTGACTGATACCTTTTATATAGCTTTCTGGAAAATATATGATGGTTTATCTGGTGAGGTAATTACTTTTTTGTACATGGCTAGAGCCCAAAACAAATATCCTTACTGCCCTTTTGAGATAAGTTATTGTAAAAGCCTATTGTTGATTCTGTGAGATATCTTTCTATTCACAAAGGGGAAAGAAAGAACTGCAATTTGGCTCCTGAATCCCATGAGTCCAAGAACAACATCAAAGAGCACTTACTTATCTCTTTAGTAGAATAAACTCCATTCAGTTTTAGGCGACCAGCCAATCCTCAGTGAAGAGAAGCAGAGAAATTGAGCT
The DNA here is from genome assembly GCA_009823505.1 of Rhizomys pruinosus. NCBI lineage: Eukaryota > Metazoa > Chordata > Mammalia > Rodentia > Spalacidae > Rhizomys > Rhizomys pruinosus. The sequence continues at coordinate 6,288,705 of VZQC01014560.1, forward strand.
ATCTCTGCAATCTATCTTCCTGAAGTTTGTCCTTCTGCCTTTGCAGACTAGTCTTTGTAACTGAACATTAATTTTCTTAAGATATCATTGAAACATAAGATAAATATGGGAAGGAAAAATTGCCATTATTATACATATATTCACTTGTTTTTGAGTCTCCCTGTAGCCCCAGCTGCCCTAGAATTCACTATGTAGACCTGGTTGGCCTCAATCTCACAGAGATCCAACTGGCTCAGACTTTCCAGTGCTAAGGTTAAAGGAGTGCACCACCACAGCTAGCTCCTACATTGACTTTAAACTCTAGCATGCCTACTTCCTTCCGGATCTATCATTTCTTTGTGTATCCTGTTCATCTTTAACATGACAGAAGCTTATTCCTTAGGACAAAGGAAACTTTCCTGATATTTAGCCCCATCAGGGTTTCTCTGTTATTCTGCCCTTGGTCTACAGATAACTTATTATTATAATACCAGTTTTCTATTTTGTGACCTCACCTCTATCCAGAATTCTAATGGCACAATGGATTTCTGCATTTGGGGGAGTGAATTCCAACTACCTAAGGTGATGTGGTTTCCCATACTAGGGATGCCTCTGAGAAAAGCAATGTCTTCCCATAAACTTTATTTATCTGTAGTTACTCCCTCCTAGAATAGGGATTGATGATACACACACAGGGATCAAATATGTTTCTAGAAGCAGTGAAAGGAAACAGCCTGACTGACGTAGTAACCTAGTTACAGTCTCTTTCTTGTCTATTAAGCTTTTATGTACTCTAATAATTTTATCTTTGTGACCAACAAGAATATTACAGTGTGTTCAGTTACATAAAGTACTTCAATTTTTTTTTTCTGATGGAAAATGTGAACTTTATGGAGTTTAGTGTCATCTTCTAGGTATAACATGCATATCATCTGTCACTGAACCCCAGACACTCTATCTTAAATAACAATGTTTTTGTTTCTAGATCATTCTAGTGCAACAGAATGCATTCCTCATTCTTCTTGAGAAAAATAGGCAGGGGAAAAATAGTTCCATGTAATATAAGAAAAAACTCTGGAAATAAAGAACAAAGTTTGTTTATTGCAATACATATTCCTCTTAGTAAATTCTGCCCAGTGAGGGGCTGATTAGTATTTCAATATAATAAACCTATAATTTAAGGACCTTGAGGAGGTTCATTTATATAGAAAATACCATGGTAAATCAATCCAATGAGTAAGCAAGATATAGTAAGACATTTACCTTCTACATGATTTAAGACTTTTAGGGGAATATTTGTATGAACATGCCAACCATCTTCTCCATAAATGAGTTTTTATTTCTTATACATTTTTTCAGCATCAATGGGGTCTTCTTGCATTTTAAAGAAAGTAGCGGAAAGACAATTGACCACTTTACTGGGAAGCATGAGGAACTATTAACTCAAAGGCTTTTTACCTCTTGAACAATATGATATAAAAGGTAATAAAGATGATGTAAGACTTTCCTGGAAAATCCTATTATGATACACTACTTATAGACTTAAGGAGCTCAGAACAAAGAAATAGCAAAGTGGTAAGAAATAACTTTCCACTTGAACTGTGTTTAGCAGTGTGCTATTAGATTCTGAAATTGAGAATCTGATCATAGGATGCTTATCTACGAAGTCTTTACACTGAATATGCTCTGTAAAATATCCCTGAGGGTTTAGAAACTCTTAACCCTTGAATGGGTCTGAAAGGCATTAACAAATGGAAAAAACCTATTCATCACAGAACTTTGAGACTTTAACATGTCTAACTACTGCAGTCTCTACGCCATGACTAACCAAGGGAAAGCAGAGATTTACAACATTCCTCAGAGTACACAGCCAACAATGTGGCTTTGGAGTACTCTGCCATATTTCTTGTTAGAGAATTAAAATCACACATCGCATATAGGATCGTCTTTGAAAGGCTTACTTGTTCCTATCATCTCCCCTGTAGCACTGCTTCAGCCCAAGGTGCATTTTTATTAATCAAGGGATTCCGTGATGGGCCAAGAATACATGCGTCCTCATACAGAAGCTAGGGCCTAGGAGAATAGGGCAGTCTATTTGTGGCTCACCTAAGTTAGTGAGGAGCACTAAGCTGGGTAAGCTCAGTTTCCATCAGACTGTAGTGAGCACAAAAGTGCTACTGAGAAAAAAAGAATGCAGAACAGGAAGAGGACTACAGAGTAAATGCCCCAGGAGTAGGTACTAGAGCCTTCTGCTAGTCTCTCATGAAAGTGCATGACAGAGAACTATGATAGGGAAGGTTGTTCTATATGTGGTTGTAACGGGGATTTTCCTTGTTTGGAAATTAAGTATGGGTATGTATTATCTCAGAAAAAATATATTAATAAAGAGATATCTAATAATGCAGTAAGATAGCAGGAGGTGAGGGATGTAAAACATGGTGCCTCAATGAGTCTAACATGCTCAATACATTTTCTTCCATCTGCCTTGCCTAATTTTTCCATGTCATCCCCTGCTTCCCATTTCCTGTGATCATCTTGGTTACTTGTTCCCCAGCTTTTTTCTCAGATTTGGAGGAAATGTTCCATGTGAGAATATGTACTTGGCTCAATAATTGCCCCCCTAAGGGATCAGAGGCCATACCTTGGGGATATAAAAGATTCAGCCCTTCACAGGGTAAACCCTGACCAATGTGGAGCTGGAGATTGGAAGCAGTCTGGTAGATAAATCCCTCTTCTTTCTGGTGTCTGTGGGTTTCTCTGACAGGCTGTGTGTAGATTTATCAGATAAAATGCTATGGGCTGGGAGTCATTCCTCATGAACTTCTCATGGCTTCTCTTGCTGCTTATAGTAAAGTGGCCAGCAGAGTAGCTCAGTGAGAGTTGTCTTAGCACTTTTTATTTCAGTTCTATCATTCTACGTGTACATCAGTTGATCTTGGGCACCTCCCCAAATGGAATTCAATGGTTTTTTTTTTTCTCATTTATTTGAGCTTTCCTTTTAGAGAAGCTAGACAAAGATTCTACCTTTCTATTTCCATGGTACCTAGTACAGTAGTGTACACCTCAATAAATTTGAAAATGCTAAGATGAATTGCATCTTTGAAATAAAATAAGGAAATTATTGCCAGGTGTATTGGCATTTGCAATTTGTTTCTTACTGTGAGATGAAAGGTTAGCGTTAGCAAAAAGGAAGGAAGTATTGAGAAGAAAATTTTCTTTCCTGTTCTTTCAAATCATAGTCCTGAGATCAGATCATTCTCGAGTAGCCTGAGCTGCACATTCGTCTGCATAGACTGGTTAGCTCATGCCTGGGACACTAACTCCTCTGTGGGAAATGCATGCAAGCAGCCCTATGACTCCCTCTCTTGCATTGTTCCCTCAGAGGTTTTCTTTTCCCTATGGCAGTCCTGAAACATTTCCATTTGCCTCTCTTCTTAATTTATTGAAATCTAATTCAGTCTTTATGGTAAGGTTTCATAAACACTGGCATATCTTTGCATGAGGTCTGATATCATGCTTTGTCCTGCCTAATTAAGAGGCAGAGTGATAGGGAGCCTGAGGGCTGTTAAACTGAACCCACCATTAAGGAGAAGTCCAAGAAAAGATCTGACAATATGCATGGAGAAGTGAAGACTTGTTATCAAGGGTACATTTCCTTACTCTCTTAAGGGAGGCTTGCAAAACAAAAAGTGTGTATAGGTGATATCGCTTTTCTGAAGTGAGATCTTAATAATGAATGTGATACCAATTAGCTCTTTATAATTAGTGTGAAATATGTCATCATGTTCTAAACATACCACTGTAATGATTCTACATTTCGTCATATGTGTGATCATTCAGTGGAAAGCTGTCATGCATGTCTTCTGTCCCTTGGTGTTCTCTTTTATGGTTTGATAATTATATCTCAGGGTATTTACTTATCAGGAACCATTAATGGTTGGTTGGCTAGGAAAATAGCTGAACATTTTTCCCAGTATTTTAAAATCTATAATATAATTTATATGGTTCTTATGAACATAAGACTATTAAATTTTGTTTGTGATTTACTGAATGTCTATAATGGGAACTTCTGTGTGAGCTCAGAAGATAGCTGTTACTAAGGCAGCCTTAAGACCATCCATAGTTTCCAATTCTCATCCTAGCTGTGTATCTCAGGCAGGAATTCTGTGCTGCTATTCTCAAACCTGATGTCCAACATTTTCCTGTCTGTTGTGGCCTTCATATAGATTTTCACATGGTTCCCCCACAAATACTTTTTTGATGCTTTTATTAATGTTTTGTGCATTTCAGACATCATTTTTCGGTTCAGTTTAGACATATTCCCCTTTCCCTTCCCTCCAACCCACCCCAGATCATGCGTTCTGCCATAACTGTCCTGCATCTTTTTCTCAGTGTTTCATTAATTACAGAGTCTGAAAATAAGTGGTCCCCACAAATACTTTGTTATTCTCTTTTCTTTTTTACCTTAATGGCCTGCTTTTATTTATTATTTTTAACTTTTTTATTGGATTTTATGTTATCCCCCAGACTTCACACCTTCTGTCATTTGTGCTAGAGTTCATTGCATCAAATTACTCTCTGCTCACTCCTTAGTGCTAGATCATCCCCCAAGTTCTAGTCAGCTTATCCAGAGTCTCTTTTCTAAAGAAGGCCAGGTCTTACTCACCTAAACAATGTCTTATGCTGTGCTGGTCATTGGTGTGGATATTTGTTCTTGTCACTGATGATGGACCATCCCTTCGTGGTTTGCACAGTGCTCTCCATGGCTTTGAGAGCTAGCCTTCAGGGGTGGTGGCTTCCAGATCAGATCCAGCTCCACTGCTCAAGATCCAGTCTCTGAAGTATGTCCTGTCTTTAGCAATATGGTCTTACCTTCAGCTTCTGGGAGACAATCAAAGGCTGTGGAAATAGCCTGGGAGACTCTTGGGTTACCCTGGCCAATGACTCAAAGGAAGGTTTCTCCTGTCTGGTGCTGTTTCTTCATATGCAGCCTTCATCTTCACATATGGACTCACATATTGTATGTGTAATTTGCCAATAGATTGTTAGACTAATGATTCTCTCAGGCTTTTTATCCTACAAGGCATTAATTATCTCTCCTCTCTCCCTCTACCTGCCTATCCCTTTATCCATGTCTTCTCCATTTAATGTATCCCCATTTCTCCCATGATACTGGCAGTTTCCCATGGCCCCACTTCTCTTGGGTTCCCTTTTTCTCCTTTATCTCCTCCCCCCCCCCCCCCCCCTTTACTTCTACAACCTTTACACTACTCTCCCATTTAGATATTTTGGTTTTATCCATTCTTCCCTTAGTAACACCTGTCACCTACTGGCCTTCTGTTCCAAGTTCCCTCTTTCCCTTTACCTTCCTGGTTTCTTTTCATTTACCTGGTTCTTGCGGTTATTTACTTACGTATAGGGCTTTGGTGCTAGGATCCACAAATGAGGGATGGCATGAATCCTTTGTTTTTCTGAATCTGTGTTACTTCACTTGGCATAACAACTTTTACTTCTGTCCATTTACCTGCAAATTTCATGATGCCATCCTTCTTTACTGTGGCATGGAACTCCAGTGTGTAAATGTACCACACTTTCATTATCCACTCATCAGTTGAGGGACACTTAGGTTGCTTCCATCTCTTAGTTATAATGAAAGTAGCAGCAATAGACAAGGATGTGCAAGTATCTCTGCAATAGGATGAATCCTTTGGATATACACCCTGGAGTGGTATGACTGGGTCAAATGGTAGGTTCATTTTTAGTCTTTTAAGAGTTCTCCACATTGATTTCCATAGGGGTTGCATGAGTTTGCAATCACACCAGTAGTGAATGAGTGTTCCTCTTTACCTACAACCTCTCTAGCATTTGGTATCATTTGACTTTCTTGATCAAGCCAGTCTTACTGAGGCATAAATGAAATCTTAAAGTGAGTTTAATGTGGCATTTCTTTAATGTATTAACGATATTGAAAACTTTTTTTTTAATTTTTTATTTATTATTATATTTTATATGGATGAATTGTAGTTGTCCTGCATGCAGGTCGGTGCGCACCGAGAGTCCATCTGTCTGCGAGTGCCGGGAGGTCAGAAGATCGGTGCCGGATTCCCCTGGAATCTGGAGTTCTCTGTGAAACCGGATACAAACGTTCTAAGCCGCCCATGTGGGGTTGCTGGGATCGAACCACGGTTCCTCTGCAAAGGAGCGAGGGGGGTCTACGCTATTAACCCGCTAGGCCATCCCTCCAGTCCCCGACTTTTACAGATGTGGTGTCTTAGCCACTCTTTCTTTTAAGATAGTCTCTGCACACCCTGTTACTTCTCTTAAGAAGTCTCTTGTTCAGGCATCTGGATCTGAGATTGGCCATAGCGGTTATGTAAGATCGCGACTGGCGTCTTGCAGAGGACCGGGTTCGTCCCCAGCACCACATGGCGGCCAAGAACCGTCGAAACGACTCCAATTCCAGGGATAACTCAGTTCCAGGGGAATACAAGACACCCTGTCTTCCGCATATGCTCCGCGGCATTTGCACGACACGGTGCAGCACGACTTGCATGCAGACAGTACATGTCATACACTTACAGAAATAACAAAAAAAAAAAAAAAAAGAAGTCTCTGTTCAGGTTTTTAGCCCCTCTTTTAATTGGGTCATTTGTTTTCTTGGTCTTTTTTTTGAGTAATATATGTACTCTGGATGTTAAACCTCTGTCATATGAGTCACTGGTGAAGATTTCTTCCAACTCTGTGGGTTTTCCCTTCACTTCTTTGATTGTTTGTTTTGCTGTACAGAAGCATTTTAGTTTAATGAAGTCCCACTTGTTGATTTCTGACCTTATTTCCTGCCCAACTGTTATTGGATTTAGAAGGGTTTTTTCCTACATCTATATCTTGTAGGTTACTGCCAAGGTTTTTTTCTAACATTTTCAGTTTCAGGTTTCACATTGAGGTCTTTGATCCATTTAGAGATGACTTTTGTGCAAGGTGAAGGGTAGGGGTTTAGTTTCCTTCTTCCACAGGTAGTGATCCAGTTTTGCCCACACCATTTGTTGAAGATACTTCTTTTCCTCCACTGAGTGTTCTTGGCCCCTTTTTGTTAGGTGGCTGAAATTGCATGTACTCAAGTTTGGCTTCAATTTTGATTGATCTAATGGCTTTATTTTTTGCCAGTGCAATGCTGTTTTTATGACTATAGCTCTGCAATATAGTTTGAAGTCTGGTATAGTAATCCCCCTCTTGTTGCTCAGGGTTATTATGGCTATTGGGAGGATGATTTTTTCCTATATGAATTTTAGGATTTTTTCTAGTTCTTTTGAAGAAAGTCATGGGGATTTTTGATTGGGATTACATTGAATCTACATATTACATTGGGTAAAATGGTCATTTTTACTATATTCATTCTTCCAATGCATGATCATGGGGGGGTCCTTCCATCTCCTCAAGTCTTCCTCAATCTCCTTCTTTAAATAATTAAAAATTTCATCATAGAGACCTTTAATGTCTTTGGTCAGGTTTGTTCTGAGATGTTTTATATTTTTGAGGATGTTATGAATGGAGTTCCCACTGGCACATAGAAAGCACTGATTTTTGTAGATTAGTTCTGTAACCTGCTGCTTTACTGAAATTGTTCATCATTTCTAGGAGTTTTCTGGTGGAAGTTTTGGCATCCCTTAAGTATAATATCATGTCATCTGCAAAAAAGGGATAATTTGACATCTTCTTTCCAATTTCATCTCTAATTTTGTTGATTTGGGGCTGCTCTTTCTTTCTCTGGGTTAACTGGTCTAAAGGTCTGTTTATCTTGTTTCTTTCAGAGAACCAGATCTTGGACTAACTGATTCTTTGTATTGTTTTCTTTGTTTCTATTTCATTAATCTCTGCTCTGATTTTTGTTATTTCTTCTTGTCTGCTGGGTTTGGGATTCATTTTTTGTCTGGTTTTTTTGCCAATGTTTTCCTTTCTCTGGTATTCTTAAACTTCTAAAGGCCGTATAACTATTCTACACATTTATGGGGTACCACTTGAGATCTCAGTGTATGGATACAGTAGTAACAGGCAGATAATAGTGACAGTTAACCAACAGTGGCCTCGGACATTTATCATTTGTGTTGGGAGTATTCAACATCCTCTGTACTCAATACTCTGAAAGATACAGTTAGCTATTGTCAAGCATAGTTAGTCTTCTGTGCATGGAACACAAAAGTCCTCCCCTCATCAGACTGTACCCTCAAACACCTCTGCCACACTGCCTTCCTCTCCACTGTATTCCACTCCCTTCCAGGCTCCAGGACTACTATTCTCTACTTACTAGTATCCGCACATGTGTGCAAAACACAACATTTGTCTTTCATGGAGGCACAGTCACCTAACCCTAACCCTAACCCTAACCCTAACCCTAATCCTAACCCAACCCTAACCCTAACCCAAACCTACTCTGACCCTGACCCTAAACCCTAACTCTAGCCCAAATATGTCAATCAAACCTAAATCACATGAAAATGCATTCATACTCCTCCAATAAAATTCACATCTACAGCGCAAGAATTACCCCATGACACGGAATTATTCATGGAACAATTTACATTAATGAAGCATTGCTCTTAAAGAATATATGCTTTCAAATCTGCATAAACAATTTTCTTAAACTATCACCAAAATCTTTTACACATAAATGAAATAGATTTAGAGGACAATCAGATGAATCTACAGAATTTTCTTCTCAAAAAGCTTCAATAATGTTAATACAAAAGTTTCTAAGTAATAAAATTGTCTATGAAAATATCACATACAATTTCACTGAAATATAGAAATAATTCAGGTAAATTATTAAAAGGTCTTTTGTATAATATTTAACCTAGGCATCCTTCTAAATGGAACAGTGTTCTGTTATTTTCCAGAAATTGTGTATTACTGAAAAAGAGGTGAGGTCAGGAAATATTTTGTTAACCATTTAATACTTATCTAAAGACACATCTTATACATACATTTCAGGATTTTCCAAGTTGTATATAAGCCAAATATTTTCAAATAGTCACATGTAATATCTCTTAGTGAAGTTCTGACACATCTTAGATATTTCTTTTATCAATCCATACTGTGAAGTCTTTGACAGTGAATAAACAAGAATTTAAGAACATAATTCTCGGGGCTGGAGAGCTAGCCTAGCGGTTAAGAGCACCGACTGCTCTTGCAGAGGACCTGGGTTCAATCCCCAGTACCCACATGGCGGCTAAGAACTGTCTGTAACTCCAATTCCAGGAGAACTCCAGTTCCAGGGGAATCTGAGACCCTCTTCTGACCTCCGCAGCATTGCACGACACGGGTGCACAAACCTACAAGCAGACAGTACATTCATACACATACAAAAATAAAAATTAAATTAAAAAAATAAAAAATAAGAGCATAATTCTGAGAGACTCCTGCTCAGTATTAAGTTTCAGTTCAGATGTGCCCTACGATGTAAGCAAAATGGAATTATGGCTAAAATTACTTTTAGAATTAGGATTTATATAAATTTTAGATTCTGTGATATTGACTTGCAATGTTAAGTAATTTGCTTGTGCTCATCCTATTTATTTTTATTTATTTTTTTATGTGTAAGAATGCACTGTCTGCATGTAGGTTTGTGCATCCGTGTCGTGCAATGCTGTGGAGGTCAGAAGAGGGTATCGGATTCCCTTGGAACTGGAGTTAAAGACGGTTCTCAGCCGCCATGTGGGTGCTGGGAATCAAAACCGGGTCCTCTGCAAGAGCAGTCGGCACTCTTAACCGTTAGGCCATCTCTCCAGCCCCCTCATGCTGGTTTTTTTTTTTTTAATGTAGGCACTTAGATGTATAAATTTCACTATTCAGACTGCTTTTAAAGTGTCCCAGAAATTTTGTTTAATTTCATTTAATTTCAGGAACACTTTTATTTCTTTCTTAATTTCTCCTTTGATCCATTCATTATTCAAGAGTTATTGTTTAATCTCCATGGGTTCATGTAGGTACTATGGCTTCTTCTGATGTTGATTTTAAGCTGTATTGTATTGTTGTCTGATAAAATGTATGGAATTATTTCAATTTTCTTGTACTTGTTGAGGTTTGTTCTGTGTCCCAGTATGTAGTCTATTTTGGAGAAAGTTCCATGGGAGCTGAATAGAAAGTATATTCTTTGGTGTTTGGGTGGAATATTTGGTAGATGTCTGCTAGGTCCTTTTGGTTTATCATATTGTTCAGTTTGGATGTCTCTCTGTATTCTTTGTCCTCTTGACCTGTCTAATGGACACAGTGGGGATACTGAAGTCCCTTACTACAAGTGTGTTAGGATTAATCTGTGCCTTAAAGTCCTGTAGAATTGTGTTTATTATGTTTGATGCGTCAGAATTTGATGTATATATATATATTCAAGATTGTGATATCTTCTTGGTTCATTGTTCTTTTGATAATAATGAAATGACCCTCTTCATCCCTTCTGATTAATTTTAGTTTAAAGTCTATTTTGTTGGATATTAGAACAGCAACTCCTGATTGTTTCTTGGTGCCATTTGCTTGGAATTTTCTTTCACCATTTCACCTTAAGATAGTGCTTGTCCTTGAAGGTGATATGGCTTTCTTGCAGACAACAAAGCTATGGATTTTGTTTCTTAATCCATGTCTCTTGATTGCGGAGTTCAGTCCATTGATATTTAAAATTATTATTGAGAGGTGTATACTGCTTCCCATCATTTTAGCTTCTGTTTGCATTCTTGGTCGAGATTAGTATTTTGACCATTATAACTTCATTAACTACTTTCTGTTGCCCCTTGGATATAGTCATTCCTTTCTTCCACTCTTTATACTGCTTCAAGGATTCTCTAAAGTGCTAGTTTTCTGGACATGAATTATTTCAGCTTATTTATGTCATGGAAGATTTTTATTTCTCTTTCAACTATAATAGAGGGTTTTTTCTGGGTAAAACATTCTGGGTTGGCATCTATAGACATTTAGAACTGGGTATAATTTGGTTCAAGCTCTTTTGGCTTTCATCATCTGCATTGAAAAGTCAACTGCAATTCTGATTTTTTTTTTTTTTGGCGGTTCTTAGCCTCAGCCTTTAACGGCTGCACTATCCCAACAGCCCATTTCTGATTTTTTAAATATGTGACTTGTTTTTCTTTTGCAGCACTCAGTATTCTCTTAGTGTTTTTACTATGATATGGCATGGAGAATTTGTTTTCTTTTCCTGTTTATTTTTTGTTCTAGGTGCTTCTTATATTTATATGGGTATGTCTTTCCTTAATTTGGAGAAATTTTCTTTTACAATCCTTTTGAAGATCTGGTCAATACCATTATCCTAATATTCTTCTCCTTCCTCTATACCTATGATACATAGATTTGGTCTTTTCATGGTGTCCCACATTTCCTGAGTATTCCATTCTTGTGTTTTTTAAAAAAAATTCATAATCTTTGCTTGAACAGTCCAATTCTTTCACTTTATCTTCCAGTCTTGATATTCTATTTTCTAGTTCATTAATTCTGTTACTGATGCTTTCTCCCATCCTTTCGAGATGGCGTATGGAGCCATAAGTGTTCCACTTACTTTTTCACTCCAGCCTGAGTTTTCTTCAGTATTTCTATCTCTTTTGTGAAGTCAGTCAGAATTTTATCCTTATCTCCTTCAGACTATCTCTATTTTCTTCTAGTTTTTTTATTCATTCGTGTGTTCTTTAAATTCCTTGAATACTTTGATCACACTTACTCTAGTTCTTTTTAAGTTCTGTATCCTGGCTTACATCTAGGGGGTCTTCATTGTAGCACTCTTCTACAGGACTGGTAGTATTTAACAGAGACATATTATTTGGGTGTTTCATTTTATTATTTTCTCATTTGTGATTTTGTGGATTTCTTTTGTTGTTTGTTGATTCTGCTATGAAATTCAAGTGTTTCTTTGTTGAATTGAAGACTGAATTTGCTTGTATTCTTCAGGTGTCTTTGTTGTCTTCTTATTAGGTATGAAAGGCTGGTTGGTGTAGGGTTTAGGTTCTCACTTCTGGTTTTGTACTGTAGGGAGCAGCTAGTCAGGAGCTCTTCCATAGGCCCAAGACACGTATCAATCAGGCAGGTAGAGTCCAGATGGAAACATCTGGATCTGGGTCCTAGGGCAGAGAATCCTATCCTAGAAGTGTGAGAGGAGCTTCAGGTATTCTGCAGCTAGGGAGTAGGGTGTTTGGGATAGCAGTGCAGTTGTGGGCTCTCACCAAAGAGGTCAGCCACTGGCAGAGTAGAACCCACAGAGCCCCTTTCCCATGTGAGGTCTGCCTACTGGCTCTCCACAGCTAGTCACAAACATCTGAATCTGGGTACCAAGACAAAGAAGGCTCATGGTCCCCCTTTTCATCACAAAGGTATTTTTATACTCAGCTTCATCTTTACTACTTCTTCATCCAGCCACTTCGTCTTCATTCATTCTCATACTCATTTCAAAGGAAATTTATTCTCCTTTTCCATAATCAAGTAGCCTTCATTGTTATACCTACCCTGAATATGTTTCTTTTCAATCTTTTTAAATAGTGTAATTAAAATAATTATTTTGTATTATGTAAGAAGCACTGGCACTCCTATAAATATGAGTTTTAATGATTTCCATCAATAAATCAAAATGTTTATCTCATAACGTTACTGGGAGAAATGATTAATTTATATAGAATAGTTACTTCTATCACACTCAAGCTATTCTGAACTAATTTAAAATGTTTTTCTCTACATCTATGATTGATTAGAGTTTTATTTTCTTTTGATGACAGATTTAAGGAATATTTCTTTTTCTTGTCTAAATGAGAAGTGAAAAGAAGTCTTCAGGACTAGAAACATACTTCAGACTCCTAACAACTACAGCCTAGTGTGAGAGAGAAAGCATTTGGAAGATGTTTGAAGACCACGTCAAGTGAATAACCAAAAACAAGTCAAAAATAAGAAAACATTCACCCAAATACACTAAAGGGGATCTGTGAGTTCAGAAAACAGATTCTGGATTGTCTCCACAAAATACAGATGACTGAAATATAAATCAGGAGAACTGAAATCCTCAGAAGATTGGAATCATTTTCTTCCAGCAGAATGGTGACATGGAGACATCTATGAAATGAGAGATATGGCTACTAGAACTGTTTAATTTCACTGTCTCCTGTTAACTTTTGTTTCAGGATAGCAGAGTCAAGAGCTAATATGACATATTCTCCTTAATCCATAACATTTTTTTTCTGTTTTCTTTTTATTTCTACAGATATTTCATGTACTTCAGCTGGCCTGGAACTTACTATATAGATCAGTAGACCAGGCTTTTATTGATCTCACAGAAATATGTTTGCCTCTGCCTCCAGAGTGCACCACCATGCCTAGCTTGGTCAATAATTTTTTTTTTTTTGGTCTTTTTCAGTCAGGGTCTCCCTGTAGCCCCAGCTGTCCTGGAATTTACTATGTAGACCAGGCTGGGCTTGAACTCACAGAGATCCACCTGCCTTTGCTTCCCAAGTGGTGGGATTAAAGGCATGAGCCACCAGACTGGCTCAATAAATCTTTTAAAACTGCATTTTAATTGATTGTTTAAGAATTTCAATAAAATAACTATGTATATATACATATTGGAGAGAACAACAACAAAAGAACTGAAAGAAAAAAAATTCTGGAAAGATGCAGGACATGGAGGGCAGAGTGCAGGGACTTGGGTGGGCTAGGGGACATGGAAGGGGAAGTGACTCTGGATTCAATTGAGAAATGATATATGACTTATGGAAAAAGTTTAATAACAGTAAAAAAAATGAAAAAAAGTTCAATAAATATTTAAAGTAAATAACTAGACCTGCTATTAGAAATAGCAAGTAGTTATTGCCCCAAAATAAGAATTTATATATTAAGTCTGACTATATGTTCCACACAGAAAACAGAACTTAACAATAAATATCTGTCTTCTCTTAAAATTTGCTTTATTCTCAGCAGTGGAGAGCAATAAAAAAATTGGTTTAAACTATTTAGAGGCTGTATTAGGGTTCTCTAAAGAAACAGAAGCAACAGGACGAATATATAGCTATATACAATTTATTGTTTGCTCACGTGACAGAGCTCAAGTAGTCCAACAGTAGTCGCACCACACTGGAGAGGCTAAGAATACAGGGAACTGCTCAGTCTGCAAGGCTGGATGTCTCAGTAGTCCCAATCTGGTGCTGAAGGCCCGGTGGATTCATTCCAGGAGATCTGCCAGTCTCAGTACATGCTGGGATCCAAAGGGTTGATCACAGCAGCAAGACAAACTCACCAGTGAGAGAGAGGCAAGCCTCAGGAAAAAAGGGACCAACTCCCTCTGCCATGGCCTTTTATACTGCCTGCCGGCAGAAGGTAATGCCCACATTTGGGGTGGGCCATCCGGGTTGAGTTAGTCCAATCCGAAGATCCTTTTTCTCTTATTTGTTCCTTAGTCCAGTCAAGTTGATACTCAGGATTAACCATCACAGAGGCAAACATATTTTATGCTAAACTCTTTCTTAGAATTGAGTCCGAATTCTGTATACTTACATTGAAAATAATCTTATAAAATTTTGGCTGAGTCTACTGGCTAATTCAACTAAAACAGTCTAGAAAACACAGCTTGATAGAATTCACAGTTTCTATCAAGGTAAGGCCAGTGAGAAATGTCTGGACCAAGATGTTATGTCCACTTACTTTTACTAATTTTTTTATTTGTTTTCTAACAAGTCAATTTTTATTGAAGCTTTGTGCATTTCATACAAAATTTTAAATCAAATCTAGACCCATTCTTCCTTCCTTGACCCTCCCACCCCACCAGAGCTCATGCATTCTGCCAAAGATGTCGTTCATCTTTTTCTCAGTCTCTTTTTAAAATTTTTGATGCAGAAGTTTAGTTTTGAGCAGAGGTTCACCACTTCAGTCAGTTCTTTGATCCAGTCCTTCCATTTTTGTTGTTGTTATTGTTATTCTTTTCAATTTGGATCAGTCCAAAATGTGCATATATGAATGCCACATATATCATAGGTTTTAGCATCTTCAGTTTATGATTTTTTTCTTTATTATGCTGAAAGATGTCATGTTTGAAGGCTCATGCTTGGCAAGGCCAAACAGCCATCAGTTCTGCCCTTGTTCTCAGCACAGGGGTTTTCCCTTCCCATGGTCACCAAATGAGGTTCAGTAAGCACAACATCCGGTCCTGATCTTCCTGCACTGGTCTCCATGATATAGCCTGGGTAGTCCAACAATGAAAGTCTATACTCTGAAGAGGCTGAAACTTCAGTAGTAGCTCAGTCCAAAAGCTGGATGTCTCAGCAGTCCCCATCTGGCACTGAAGGTTTGGATGATTCCTGGAGAGATGAGTCTTTGGTTAACATTTGAAGGTTGAAAAACTGTGTCTCATGTCTTTGAAGGATGGCAAAAACAGTGGTAGCCACAGGGTAGTTGCACTTGCCAGTAAGACAGGCAAAACAACTGTGTTTTTTTTTTTCTTTTTTTTTTTCTTTTTACTAAGATCTCAAGTATTATACCTGAAGTACAATTTCTCAGGCCTTACTAATTATTTATTTCTGGTTATATTTTCCTTTTGGATGTTTAAGTCCAAACAGTTAGCTCAGATTAACCAAGGTTGTTGCTTTCTCAAGATCACTTGAGGTTCTCAGGGGTCACTCAGGTTTTGGATGATGGGAGGGAGCCTCTGGCTCCTTTTGGCTTTTCATTTACCAACCACTTGAGGACAAAGCCATGTCTTGCTAAACCAGGCTTCCCTTTCTGAAGAATGAGCAGACTTTCTCCTTTATAGACTAGACACTGACTGAAGTCCCACCAAGACCTACCTGCACAAGAGGACTGGTGACTCACATTTGCAGGACATTTCAAGAGATGCCCCCATGCATAGCCCCCTGGGACTTAGTTGACCTCTGAGGGCAAGGAACAACCTTTGGCCAAATTGTTATGGGCATTAAGTATGGTTGTTAAACATCCAGAAAGGCTAAGTTATACCAGCCTGGTACTTTTTTTTTTTGTCTTTTTGAGACAGGGTCTCCCTGTAGTCCCAGCTGTCCTGGAACACACTGTGTAGACCAGGCTGACCTTGAACTCACAGAGATCCACCTGCCTCTGCCTCCTAAGTGCTGGGATTAAAGGCGTGTGCCACCACACCCGGCTGATACTTTTAACTACTGTGTAATATTTTAGAAAAGGCTTGGACAAAAGTTCAAGCAGCCTTGGATAAGAAATACTAAGAAGCACTCCCATAAAATAAATACTGTGGTTAGACATAATGTCATGACAGACTAGTTTTTTTCCTCATTCTTTTGATCTTATATTACTCTAAAATATGAATACATACCATCCACCCATATACCAAAAATTACTAAGTCTGAAAATAAATGGTAGCTTAGTTCTAGAACTTGTTCAATATTTTTGTATTTGTTGAGTTGTTCTGTGTGTCCCAGTATGTGGTTGATTTTGTCTGATATTTGGATGGAATATTCGGTAGATGTTTGTGAGGTCCATTTGGTGTATTGTATCATTCAGTTCAGATGTCTCTCTGTTTATTCTTTGTCCAGCTGACCTGTCCAAAGGACTCAGTCGGGTATTGAAGTCCCCTACTATGAGTGTGCTGGGGTTAATCTGTGCCTTGAGGTCCTAGAGAATTGTCTTTATAAAGTTTGGTGCATTATATTTTTGTGCATATATATTCATGATTGTGAAATCTTCATGTTTAATTGTTCCTTTGATAAAGATGTAATGGCCCTCTTTGTCTCTTCTGATTTCTTTTATTTTGAAGTCTATTTTGTATGATATTAAAATAGCAACTCCTGCTTTCTTTTTGGTACCATATGCTTGGAATATTTCCTCCCATCCTTTCACCTAAAGTTAGTGCCTGTCCTTGATATTGTGATGGGTTTCTTTTGGACATAACATAGATGTATTCTGTTTCCTAATCCATTGTTCCAGTCTAAGTCTTTTGATTGGGGAGTTTATTCCATTAATATTTTTTGTTATTAGCCTGAGCCTTTAACTGCCGAGCTATCCCTTCAGCCCAAAGCCCAGTGGTTAGGTCAGGGCCTTGCCAGGACTACCTGAAGCACAGGTAGGAGCTGGGCGCTTCAGCCAGGCATATTTTAGGATAGATCTACTCTTGGGTTGCTGGATAACTGATTCATTGTTTTCTTGGATAGCTAAATTTTTGTCTTGCAAGGCTGGTGGGGTGGAGTGGCCCTGCTTGCTGGAGTCAAAGGTGGGCCTGTTAAACCCTTGTTGGGTGTGGCTGTCCAAGTGGAGTCTCCCTTGTAGCTGGTAGTAAAAGTGGGCCTGTTGCCACTGTGAGACTTGAGTGCACAGTAGTTAGGTCAGAGCCTTGCCAGGACCACCTGAAGTACAGAGTGTGGGGGGGCACCGGCTAAGTCAGGCATATTCCTCCCCACCCCCAACCCCCTGTTTAAACTGGAATTGCTCAGAGAGTGTCCAAGTGGATTTTTTTGTAGAACCTTCAGAACACAAAGGGAAGACTGAATTAGACTTCCAATATGTAAACAAAATTGAAAGCCTGAAACCCAGACAAGTCAACACTCCATAAACAAGAAGAAAAAAAAAAGGCATCTGAAGTAGACAAGCAAAGCAAGCCTTCAACACAGTGAAAAGACATTTGTGGTTTGCATCGGAATATAAACAAAAAAAGGGAAAAACCACATGCCAGGGACACAATGAAGGGACAACATGGGAAAGGTGCAGGATAATTCCACACCAAGCTCTACCAACCCCATAGGAGATTGCTACAGTGGGACCCCTTGGAGGTGACCCATGAAACAAATCTTAGAGGAACAATTTCAGACCTATTCAAAGAAATTAAAGAATATAAAGAACAAGTCAGAGAACTAAGGAGAGAGAATGAAAAACTCAAGAAGGACCTAGAGGGAGACAATGCCAAACTTTGGAAAGAACTAAAGGGAGAGAATGACAAATTCCAGAAAGAACTAGAGGGAGAAAATGTCAAACTTCAAAAGGAAGTGGAAACGCTGAAAAAGGAAGCCAACCAGTGAAGTAAGGAGCACCAAGAAGAGACTGAGAAGCTCCAAAAGGAAGTGGAAATACTAAAGAAATCAAAGGATGAAATGAAAAAGGAAATATAACACTTATCCAATCAAGAGGAAAGGAATGGAAAAAGCCTCAGAAGTAGAATGGAGGAAGCAGAACAAAGAATATAAGATCTGGAAGATAACACAGAGCAACTAAAAAGCTCAAATAAAGATTATGAAAAATTTAAAAATACGCAAAAGTGGAACAACCAGGAAATGTGGGACACTATGAAAAGGTCAAACTTCTGCATCATAGGAATAGAGGAAGGAGAAGAATCTCAAGAGAATAGTATTGATCAGATCTTCAACAGAATAATAGATGAAAATTTCCCCAAACTAAAAAGGACAAACCCATACAAATACAAGAAGCACATAGGACTCCCAACAGACAAAATCATAAAAGAAACTCCTCATGCCATATCATAGTTAAAATGCTAGATGCCCAAAACAAAGACAAAATTCTGAAAGCCACAAAAGCAAAACAACAAGTCACATATAAGGGGAAAACCATCAGAATTGCAACTGACATCTTGGCGCAAACCATGAAAGCAAGAAGAACATGGAGCAAAGCATTCCCAGTGTTAAAGGACTATGGATGCCAACCCAGGTACCTATCAAAGATGTTGATAATAGTTGAAGGAGAGAGAAAAATCTTCCATGACATAAACAAGATGATAGAATATATGTCTGGAAAACCAACACTTCTGAAAATACTTGAAGCAATTCAAAGGGCAGAAGAGAGGAGCAACTATCCTCAAGCACGTAGAAAGAGAAATTAATAAAAGCATAACTGCAGAAGTAGAAATCGAGACTAAAAATGCAAATGGATAATAAGGTAAAAGGAAGCAACATGCATCTTTCAATTATTACCTTAAATATTAATGGACCAAACTCCCCAATCAAAAGACATAGACTGGGAGATTGGATTATGAAACAAAACCCATCTATATGCTGTCTACAAGAAACCCATCTCAATCTCAAAGATAGGCACAAATTTAAGGTGAAAGGATGGAAAAATATTCCAAGCAAATGATACCAAAAAGAAAGCAGGTGTTGCTATTTTAATATCAGACAAAATAGACTTCAATGTAAAAGAAATCAAAAGAGACAAAGAGGGCCATTACATCTTTATCAAAGGAACAATTGACCATGAAGACTTCACAGTCATGAATATATATGCACCAATCTCTGGTGCACCAAACGTTATAAAGACAATTCTTCAGGACCTCAAGGCACAGATTAACCCCAGCACACTAATAGTAGGGGTATTCAATACCCCTACTTCAATACCCCACTAAGTCCTTTGGACAGATCAACCGGACAAAGAATAAACAGAGAGACATCTGAACTGAATGATACAATACACCAAATGGACCTCACAGACATCTACCGAATATTCCACCTAAATACCAGAGAACACACTTTCTACTCAGCACCCCATGGAACATTCTCCAAAATTGACCACATACTGGGACACAGGAAAAAATTCAAAAAATACAAAAAGATTGAAATAATCTCATACATTCTATCAGATCACAGTGCAATAAATCTCAATATCAATGCTAGGATAAGTCCTACAACCTACAAGAACACATGGAGACTAAACAACACTCTCCTCAATAATGAATGAGTCAAGGAAGAAATAAAGAAAGAAATAAAAGCATTCCTGGAACTGAATGACAATGATAATACAACACAACAAAACCTATGAAACACTTTAAAAGCAGTCCTAAGAGGGAAGTTTATAGCCCTGAGTGCCTCCATCAAAAAAACAGAAAGAGCACAAGTGAGCAATCTAACACTGCAGCTAAAACCACTTGAGAGACAACAGCAAATGAACCCTAAACAGAACAGACAGGAAGAAATAACAAAAATTAGAGCAGAAATCAATGAAATAGAAACAAAATAAACCATAAAAAACCCAATAAATTCAAAAGTTGGTTCTTTCTTTAAAATTTTTTATCTATTTCTTATGGGTATGAATGTACTGTCTGCATGCCAGTTTTTGCACCCATGTCATGCAAAGCCACAGAGGTCAGAAGAAGGCGTCATATTCCCCTGGAACTGGAGTTAAAGATGTTTCTTAGCTGCCATGTGGGTGCTGGGGATTGAACCCAGGTCCTCTGCAAGAGCAGTCAGTACTCTTAACCGCTAGGCCATCTCTCCAGCCCCATCAAAAGTTGGTTCTTTGAGAAAATAAACCAGATAGACAGACCTCTAGCCCAGTTAACCAAAAGAAAGAAGGAACAACTCCAAATCAATAGAATCTGTGATGAAAGGGGAAAAATCACAATGAAAAGATCCAATCATACGGGAATACTTCAAAAACCTATACTCTACTAAGTTTGAAAACTCAAGTCCCCACTTACTTTTAGTCAACCTGTGCAATACCTCTGGTCTCCATCCCCAAACAGTAGATCTTTGATAGGCTTTGCTATCTCTCCACCAAATAAATAATATTTATTTTAAAGGTGGGTGGAATTGTATTGAGAGATAAATAAAAATTTACAAAAAACTAAGCAATTATTTAATACACACTAGATTTGTAAAAATGAGGCACATAGATTATATAGCATGCTGAGGAGAGCAGACATGGAGGACTCTCACGGAAAATAGAAATGTAAGTTGGCATATCCACTTTAGAGAAAAATGAAATTCACAGTACATTGAACATGTGCCTATCATAACACAAGAAACTCCTTTCTTTGATGAATGTTCTATGTGAACATGAAATATGGACACATGGGTCAGAAGACTAGAACCAAGGAAATTCTGTTACAATGGCAGTATTAGAAAGATGCTAGCAAAGACCCCATGGATCTAGCCAAACTAGATGAGCACATAAAGCTTCATTCTATAGGAGAGAGGAATCAGTGAAGTTAGTCCACTCTGATGGAATCTATTGGGAAGATGAGTTTTACTATGGATCAATAGGTAATAACCTGCTTTTAATGAATACCTTATAAAGTTACATGAATTAGATTAATAATTTGTAAACCAAAGTAATAATTCTATACTTAAAATGTTATTGTAGGGGGCTGGAGAGATGGCCTAGCGGTTAAGAGCGCCGACCGCTCTTGAAGAGGACCCGGGTTCGATCCCCAGCACCCACATGGCGGCCGAGAACCATCTGAAACTCTAATTCCAGGAGAACTCCAGTTCCAGGGGAATCCGACACCCTCTTCTGACCTCCGCGGCATTGCACGTCTCGGGTGCACAGACTTGCATGCAGACAATACATTCATACACATACAGAAATAAATAAAAAATAAAAAAAAATTAAAAAAAATGTTATTGTAAGGAAACATTCAAAACTATGATTGGCCACATTTAAATGATGGTTTAAGGAAACTACTCTATCCATGCCATTTGGCCTCATGCACACAAGTATGTATACATACACAGAGGCAAAAACACACACATACTATTTTTATGAGGGATTTTTATTACTTTCACAGACTAAACTTAATACTACATATTGTGAGTTTTATAATTTGCTACATGGTTTATCTAGGTGTGTGTGTGTGTGTGTGTGTGTGTGTGTGTGTGTGTGTGTGTGTCTGCATGCGTGTGGCATATATTCAAAGAACAAAGTGTAAATAATGTATACAAGAAATGATTTCAAATTTCTCAACACTAAGTATCAAACACTGTGAATTTCTCTCATTTCACACATCCTTCTATTTTTTTTTATGTCTCAATCAGTTTGGGAGTGGCATAGATCTTTTCCTGTATCATAATATATAGCACAGATTGCATGAGATTCTCAATCCTGTATTGAAATTACTCAAAGTTTAGATTTTTGGTTCTGTCTTTTACAACCCTGGAGTTTTTGTTTAAAATAAATTAAGAAGTTTCCCCTTACCTTCAGGACACTCAGCAATGTGGCTGTTGCCAGCTGCTTATCATCAGGGTGTTGCAATGACTTGCATCCTGTGGCAGGACTCTGCTCCCCTTCCCTCTGTATATTTTCATCTCCTAACAATGATCTCTGTGTTTTACTTTTGAGCAAAGATGGCCACTTGAGATTTATATCCATTTGTTTTGGCAAGAGGAACTCTAAGAGATATAATTGTTGCAGAGATGCTTAAATCCAGTGCGTATTTCCATAAAATACTGAAGATTTTACCTATAAATCTTTAAAAAATAATAATACTAATGGAATAAAAACAAGTACAACTCAAAGCCCAGAATGCATTTACTTTCACAAAAAAATTTAAAATTTGAGTATGATCAGTTATTCATAAACACAACTCTTCTGTGTGCCCAGAGTCTGGTGTGCAGCATCTTGCAAGGCTGATATCCAATGAGATTTCCATGAATGAATGAAGAAATTGGTAATTCGTCATTGTTGAAAAACCATTTTTTCTAAGTCTTGACCAGACTCTGAAAGCCCTGATTATTATTCAGACAATGTATGTGTCTGAGGAGTGACTGTGGAGATAATCTTAGTTAAACATTTCATTTTATAGTCCTATTTCACTTTTTTACTGAAAATTTGGAAAGATAATCTGGAGAGTTCCACTAAACAACTAGTTTCTCTGTTGTTACCATGTGACATTGGTGTGGTACATTTGTCTCAAGAAGTGAACCAATTATGGGCCCAACACTATTAAAATTCACATCTCCATACTACATAGACTACGTGAGATAAAATCTGGTCCAGTGACTCCTCTTACTGATTCCCATTTCATCTTCCACAACAAGTTCTATGTCATACTTTACTGAAAGAAGACAAAAAACTACAAAACATGTGAAGAACACATATTTAAAACACATTTTGATGTCTGGTATAGACCCCCCCCCCCCCGTATTGCTCTTTTCACTCAGGGTTGCTTTGGCTATTCGGGGTCATTTTGTTCCCTATGAATTTAAGAATTTTTTTTCCAAGCCTGTGAAGAATGTCCTTGGGATTTTAATTGGAGTTGTGTTGAATCGGTATATTAGTTTGGGTAGAATGGATACTTTTATTATATTAATTTTTCCAATCTATGAGCATGGGATTTCCCTCTTCTTATGTCTTCTTCAATCTCCTTCTTCAGGAGTTTATAATTTTTGTTGTAGAAATCTTTGGGGTCTTTGGTTAAGTTTGTTCCTAGGTATTTTATTGCTTTTGTCATTGTGATTGGGAAGGTCTCCTTGTATTCCTTCTTGAGTTGCTTGTTGTTGGTGTAAAGAAAGGCTACTGATATTTTTAGGTTGATTTTGTATCCTGCCACTTTACTGAAACTCGTAATCATTTCTAGGAATTTTCTGGTGGAGCTTTTAGCATTCTTTAGGTAAACTATCATATCGCCCACAAAAAGGGATAGTTTTACTTCCTCTTTTCCAATTAGTATTACTTTAATTTCCTTTTCTTGCCTCATTGCTCTAGCCAGTGTTTCAAGCTCTGCATTGAAGAGGAGTGGCAACAAGGGGCAGCCTTGTCAGGTTCCTACCTTTATGGGGAATCCTAACTTTTCTCCATTTAGGATGATGCTGGCTGTATATATAGCTTTGATTATGTTGAGGAATGATACTTCCAGTCCAATTCCTTCTAGTACTTTAATCATGAAGGGATGCTGGATTTTTGTCAAAGGCTTTTTCTGCATTTATTGGGATGATTGTGTGGTTTTTATCCTTCAGTCCATTTATGTGTTTTATGATATTTACCTATTTTCGTATGTTGAATCATCCCTGCATCTCTGGTATGAATCCAACTTGATCATGGTGAAGGATCTTTTCGATGTGGGTCTATATATGGTTTGCAAGTATTTGGTTGAGAATTTTTACATTTCATTAATGAGATGGATCTGTAGTTCTCTTTTTTGGTTGCATCCTTGCCTGGTTTTGGTATTAGAATGACGCTGGCTTCATAGAAGGAATTTGGGAGCTTTCCCTCTGCTTGTATCTTTCTGAACAGTTTGAGTAATAATGGTTGTAAATCCTCTTTAAATATTTTATAGAATTCTGCTGTGAAACCATCTGGAACTGGGCTTTTTTTTAGTTGGGAAGTCTCTTATTACATTTTCAATTTCTTCATATATTATGGGTCTGTTTAAGCTGTCAATCTCTTCTTGGTTTAGCTTTGACCGGATTTATACAAAATCTAGGATGCACAATTGAGAAAAATCACACCATATTTAAAATCACGTGTTTATATGTGTCATGAAATAGAAGTGAAACTCTCCAGGGGAATTAAGGAAACTGAGAGGAAGTGCAGAGGACAAGAACAAGGGTATGAGGACATGGTAAGGAACAGAGTCCAATCCATCACCTAATTGTATGAAAATGTCCTTATGAAACCCATTTGCTGTGTGTAAAGAATAAATGGTTATAAACATGTTGATTGGCATCTACTCCCTTTCTTAAGTGTTGAGCAGCCAGGGAAGGTAATTATCAGACAGAATGAAGTATAGAATAATATTAGCAGGTAAATGGATGGAACTTGAAGCCATTATGCTAAGTGAAGTAACAGTCCCAGAAAAACAAATGACGAATGGTATCCCCCATCTGTGGATGCTAGCAACAAATCCCTAATTGAAAGAAAGTTGAGCAATGCTATTGATGAGCGAAAAGAGCAATACAGGGGGGATCTCTATACCAGACTTCAAACTATACTACAGGGCTATAGTCATAAAAACAGCCTGGTACTGGCACATAAACAGACCTGTAGACCAATGGAATAAAACTGAAAATCCAAACTTGAGCACATACAGTTTCAGCCACTTCATATTTGACAAGGGAGCTAAAAAGACTCAATGCAGGAAAGACAGCATCTTCAACAAATGGTGTTGGCAAAACTGGATCACCACTTGCAGAAGAATAAAATTAAACCCCTCCCTCTCACCCTATACAAAATTCAACTCCAAATGGATCAAAGACCTCAATGTGAAACACAAGACTCTGAAAGTGATAGAAGAAAAAGTTGCCAGCAACTTACAAGACATAGGTGTAGGAAAAGACTTTCTTAATCAGACAGCAGCTGCACAGGAAATAAGGTAGACAATTGACAAGTGGAACCTTATTAAACTCAAAAGTTTCTGTACAGCAAAAGAAACAATCAGGGAAGCAAAGAGAAAACCCACAGAGTGAGAGGAAGCCTTCACCACTGATACATTTGACAGAGCATTAACTTCCAGAATATATAAACTACCCAAAAAACAAAGAAGTAAGAAAGTAAATGACTCACTCAAAAGATGGAGTAAAGAGCTGAACGGAGACTTTGTAAGTGAGGAAATAGAGATGGCTGAGAAACATCTTAAAAAGTGTTCAACATTGGTAATAATTAAGGAAATGCAAATTAAAACCACTTTAAGATATCATCTCACTCCAAAAAATCTGGCTAGGATCAAGAAAACAAATGATACTAAGTGCTGGAGAGGGTGTGGAGAAAGGGGAACACTCATCCACTGCTGGTGGGAATGCAAACTTGTACAACCACTATGGAAAGCACTATGGAGAAACCTTAAAAGACTCAAAATGAGCCTACCACCTGACCCAGCCATACCACTTCTGGGAATATATCCATCAGACTCTTCCTATCACAGAGATACATAAACAGCCATGTTTATTGCAGCTTTCGTCACAATAGCAAAGAGCTGGAACCAACCCAAATGTCCCTCAACTGACAAGTGGATAGAGAAAATGTGGTACATCTACACAATGGAGTTCTATGCAGTGGTAAAGAAAGATGACATCATGAAATTTGCAGGTAAATGGATGGAACTAGAAGATTTTATGCTAAATGAAGTAACACAATTCCAGAAAAACAAAAGAGGAATGGTATCCCTCATCTTTGATTGCTAGTAACAAGTACCTAGTTGTACGACAAACTGAGCAATGTTAATGTTATATTCCTCATGATCTAAAGATAACTGTGCTCTTGCATTGTGAATTCCTAAATAGGTTCTTGAGCTGACCTAACATTTATTTTCAGTCCTTGGGTTTTCAGTGCATAATGGAGGGTAGGTGTGCATCTTTTAGAGTAATATGGGATTGAAATGGAAAGAAGCAAATCAAGAAATATGATGTGGAAATAACAAACAGTTTGATTCCAAAGGATACAGTTTTAATATAGGTGCAATGTAATAGGCTGGTAAAACTTAGCCTTTCTGGGTGCTTAATGACCATACTTAATACCCATACCAATTTGGCCAAGGAACTTAAGGGATATCTTTGTTCCTTGCCCTCAGAGGTCAACTAAATCTTAGGGGATTATGCACGGCATCTCTTGAAATGTACTGCAAATGTGGGTCACCAGTCTTCCTGTTCAGGGAGGTCTTGGAGAGCCACTAATGTGACTTCAGCCAGTGTCCAGTCTATAAAGAGGAAAGTCTGCTTATGCTTCAGAAAAGGAAGCCTGATCTAGTAAGACCTGATTTTGTCCTCGAGTCAAAGGAACTGGTAAAGGATAAGCTGAAAGGAGCAAGGTGCTCCCACCCCCGCCAAAAAAAAAAAAAAAACCCTGAGAGACTCCTGAAGACCAGATCCTCACGTGACCTTGAGAAAACAAAAACCTTGGTTAATCTGGGCTGTGTGGCCTTAAGAATCCAAAAGGAAAGCACAACCAGATATAAATAATCAGTAAGACTAGAGAAACTGTACTGCAGACATAGAACTTGAGATCTTAGTAAAGAGACAAAAAGAAAAAAGAGAGAGTACTGTTGTTTGGCTTGTCTTCAATTCTTACTGGCAAGTGCATCAACTCTGTGGCTGCCACTGCTTTTGGCACTCCTCCAAGACATGAGAAACAGCTTTGTAACCTTCCAATATGGACTGAAGATTCATGTCTCTCCAAGAATCCTCCAAACCTTCAATGCCCGATGGGGACTGCTGAGATACCCAGCTTGTGGACTAAATAGCTAAAGGGATGTCAGCCTTGTCAGAATATAGAGTGCATTGTTGGACTACCTGGGCTGTATCATGGAGGTCAGTGCAGGGGGATCAAGACAGGATGTGTGCTTACTGGACTTCATTTGGGGAACCATGGGAGGAAAAGGCCCCAATGTGGAGTAACAGTGCAGGATTGATGGTTGTTTGGGAGTGCTAAGGAGGAACCTTCAAGCACCTTCTTAAGGAAAACATGACATCTTTTAGGAAAATAAAAGTCCTCCAATTCAAGTGATATGTGTATGTATGTATGTATTTATGTATGTATGTATGTATATATATAAAACTATATATACAAGTGATATGTGTATGTATGTATTTATATATATATATATATATATATATATATATATATATGCTGTAGCAATACAAGTTGGAGAGAACAACAACAAAAGAAGTGAAAGAAAAAAAACTCTGAAAGACTCAGAAAAAGATACAGAACACGTATGGCACAGTGCAGGGACTCGGGTGGGGTGGGGAGGATAGAAAGGGAAGCAACCCTAGATTCGATTGAGAAATGATGTCTGACTTATGGAAAAAGTTTAATAATAAAAAAATAAAATAAATTATCCACCCCCCCACACAAATAAAAGGTTTGAAAAAAAAAAGATACTATTGAGGAAAGCAAGGTGAAAAGAATCTAAGAGCTGGGTGATAAGGAGAACAGTTGCTGTCTTCCAGGCATGGCACAGCCAATGCAGACAGAACCTCAGAGCAGTGTGGGCACCTTCAATGGGCCTGTACAGGACTGGGCCTATTAATAATCAATCNTCTTGCAGAGGACCCGGGTTCGATCCCCAGCACCCACATGGCGGCCGAGAACCGTCTGAAACTCCAATTCCAGGAGAACTCCAGTTCCAGGGGAATCTGATACCCTCTTCTGACCTCCGCGGCATTGCACGACACGGGTGCACAAACTTGCATGCAGACAGTACATTCACACATACAGAAATAAATAAAATTAATAAAATAAATAAATAAATAAATAATTAATTAAAAAAAAAAAGAAAATAGCTACTATTTTGATTTTAAAAAATATTCTTTGAGGGCTGAATAATAGGAAGAAATGCTGTGAAATGCTGTCTTCATGACACGGCTGTCACAACCAGGAACCCATAACAGCTGTGGTTACCTTCATGTGAATTACACCTGATCAAGACAGCCAAGGTCCTGACTTAGATGGAGGAGATGATCTCCTGGTCTAACCTCTGTACTCAGAAGGAGCTCTTGGCAATAGACAGCTGCTGGGGAAAGGAGAACCATTCTTTCTGGAGATTGGGCCACTCTTAGGTTGCTTGCATTCTTGTGGATGACACCACATCCATGTCACTTGTACAGCACTAACTGGACTTAGTGTTTATTCATTTAAAACAAAAAAAGGATGCAGAATTGAGGAGACATGTTTGAGAGGACATGGGAGGAGGCATTAAATAGAGTAATGGGAGAAGATAACATATTTCATTGTATATATGTATTAAATACTCAAAATAGAGGAAAAATTAAGTGAGTCTTAAGACTCAAGGGTCTCTGCTGAAGAGGGGGCAAAAAGATTACAAGAGACAGACATGTTGGGTGACTACATGGAAACAGTACTTTCCAGACAGCATGACAGTTGAAGAGCAGGTGTCACAGCGTGCACTAGACCTGCTCAAAGCTCAAGCCAGACAAAGTCTGGAAAAAAAAATCAGTTCTGCTTAAGGGTGTGGCCTCCATTAGATTGACCATGCTCCAGGGCTGGTACTAATCTCAAAAATATTTGGGTAGGCCTGGAGAGATGGCCTAGTGGTTAAGAGCAGAGGAACTGGGTTCTATTCCCAGCACCCACATGTCGGCTGAGAACCGTCTTTAGCTCCAGTTCCAGGGGAATCTGAGACCCTCTTCTGACATCTGCAACATTGCATGACATGGGTGCACAAACCTACATGCAAACAGTACATTCATACACATAAAAAATAAATAAAAATATAAGAAAAATAAAAAAATATTTGGGTAACACAAATTGGACTTGAAATTGAAATAAAGAGAACACTAAGCTGTGTGGGTGTGCTTAGGGAGGTGGGAATAGATCTAAATGGTGTTGGGAGAAGGAGAAATTTGATCAGTAAAGTCAGGGAGGGAGGGCACCTGGAAGACAAGCCAGTGTTCAAACTGCATCTCTAGCAACCAAGATCTCTCTCTAAGTATATATCTCCAAAATTCCTTGATTTTCTGATGCCACTAAGGGCTTCTTTTGTTTCAGCATTCTTTTAATTTTTCCCCTTTAAATTTCAGCATAAAAAGCTATATTGATTGTTAATAACCTTTTTTAAATAAAATATTTTTATTGGTATTTTCTGTGTTTCATACATCATTGCTCAGTTCAATTTAAACACGCTCCCTTTTCCATGCCCCCCACACCGCACCAGTTCATACATTCTGCCATACATGTCTTGAATCTTTTTCTCAGTCTTTTTAGTTTTTCTCTGCAGAGGTTTGTTGCATGGGTAGAAGTTAACTGTTTCAGTCAGTTGTTTGATCCAGTCTTTTTTTTTTGTTTTTGTTCCCTCCCATTTGTGTTGCTTCAAAGTCTAGTATATATATATATATATA
>VZQC01014560.1:6318248-6341354 GCA_009823505.1 Rhizomys pruinosus
TACAATATATTATATATATATATATATATATATATATATATATATATATATATATGGACAAAAATTATGAGCTTTGAAAATAAACTGCATGCTAATTCCAAAATTAGTTTAGGAGTTCACATTTTTCCCTTTAATTTTATATTACTTTAATATATGAATAAATACCCCCATACATATACCACAATTACAAAGTCTGAAAATAAGTGGTCAGTTAATTCTAGAGCCCATTAAGGGATTCACATTATTACAACATAGTTGCCTTCAGATAAAAAGAAATATAACATTAACTTTGCTCAGTTTTCCTTTCAACTAGGTCCTTGGTGCTAGCATCCACAAATGAGGGATACCATTCTCCATTTGTTTTTCTGGGACTGCGTTACTTCACTTAGCACAATGGCTTCCAGTTCCACCCATTCACCTGCTAATATTATTCTGTACTTCATTCTGTCTGATAATTACCTTTTGCCTATCACGACTTGTTGCTCAACACTTAAGAAAGGAAGTAGATGCCAATCAACATGTTTATAAACATTTATTCTTTACACACACAATGGGTTTCATAAGGACAATTTCATACGATTACATGAGGGATTGGACCCTGTTCCCTACCATGTCCTTGTACCCTTGTTCTTGTCCTCTGCACTTCCTCTCAGTTTCCTTAATTCCCCTGGAGAGTTTCACTTCTATTTCATGACACATATAAACACATGATTTTAAATATGGTGTGATTCTTCTCAATTGTGGAGCCTAGATTTTGTATAAATCTGGTCAAAGTACTTTGAAGATGTATTTGAGGACATGCGGTTGAACTAAGATGGGTAAAGGATTGGTGGGCTTAACTAACTTAAAGCACACAACAGGCACTTGCTGAACATTCAGAAAGCAGGGAGTAGTTGGGTACCTTGACAAGGAGCTCAGTGGTAGAGTGTTTGTCCATCATGTACCAGGCCCTGGGGAGCTTCATTCATCTTAAATGACTTCCCAACCCACCTGTGATGCTTTTAGCTGAAAATATCCTTCATGATTTTCATAGTATATTCCAGAGTAAAATACAGCATGAAGTCATAGTGTAAAATGAATTTTTAATCTTTCCTTTTATATTTTATGTAGCTTTAAAAACATAGATAGAAATCCCATATGGTTCTTGTCACACACGCCTTATTAATCAAGGATGAGAAAAATGAAAAACCAGTTGTGGTACAGAAGACAAAAAAAAGACTTTCAAGGCTACATGTATAAATTATTTTCCTCTCTTACATAATCACAGTAAAGGAGTTACATTAAAACTTGAAATGTGCTTCAATATGGAAACCTATTTACACATACATGGTTTGTGAAGACCAGAATGGTTGTTTGTAAATAATGTACACATTTATATAGTTGTACTATGAGAAGGCCATAGAGAGTTGTAAAGGGAAACAAGTTAGAGGGTCATTAAAGCCAAGGAGATTTATAAGTGTTTCCCTGCATGTATAGTATGCTCCTAACAAAACTCTTTCAGAGTGATTACAGAACAAGTCATATTCTCTTTTGTGAATTTCTGTGTCCCCTTCAAGGATGTTTAGGGTCCTGTCTAATTCTGATGTTTGTTACAATGAGTGAATGGAATGACCTTAGCATTCTCTCTCCAATGCAGCTCTAAGAATGTCAAGTAAAATTGGCCTCAAGTTCTTTTTAGCCCTTTGCATTAAAAAGTCTGTTTCCTTGACTTACTGCTCACGTCTTCATATGTTTTGACCTGTGTGTCTCTAGAGGCCTTCAACTTCTACACTTGCATTCTTGAAACACAGAACCCATGTGGAGAGAGGAAGCCGGATTACAGGC
Organism: Rhizomys pruinosus; assembly: GCA_009823505.1. Taxonomy (NCBI): domain Eukaryota; kingdom Metazoa; phylum Chordata; class Mammalia; order Rodentia; family Spalacidae; genus Rhizomys; species Rhizomys pruinosus. The sequence continues at coordinate 6,320,073 of VZQC01014560.1, forward strand.
ATTGGCAAGCAACATACATGTGGAAAAAAGGCTTTTGTGACCCCTGGCCCTTAAGGCTACAGCATATGGAACCCCAGGGGACTCTCACAGGAGAAGAACCCAGACAAGTCCAACCCATTAAATATGATACATAATTTTTAAATTCTGTTTTATATCATTTTATCACATGAGCAATTTAAGTTTCTAGGGCAGCCAGAGAAATAAGTATTAGAGAAATATTGAAAGGAAACATTTATCTTCATAAAAGTTGAATTGAAAAACTCATGCCCAACATTGAAAAACTTTTGCTACTACACAAACACAATGACAAAATTAAATAACACATAAACTAGGAATACTTGGAAGTTTCATCTCAATATTCTAATTCCTCAGCTTTAACTGCTGTTTTTCCAAAATTATAGGTGAAATTCAGACCCCCAATTAAGTGGAAAAATATATTATTGGAATTACAAAGAAATACAATAAATTAATATCCAAGGAAGAATTTGTGTTAAACATTGTGGAAGAACAATTGGTGTTTTATATCTGCTGAGCAGAAGTAATTTGTTCACAGCTTAGTGAAATCACCTCTCTGACCATGGGAGGGGCTTGTGATTGGCTTCTAATTGTGGATTACAGAGGTGAGAGGTTGGTACTCTCACACTTATGCTGTTCCATCTTATCAGCCCAAAGCCTCTAGAGAATCCACTGGCTAGCACAACATATTAACCATATTAACGATCATGATGGAAAATTACATATGCCAAGGAATAATCAGCAGTCTCTAGCAATTAAAGACATCCTTCCGCTGACAGCTAGTAATATGTCGGGACTCTCCGACGCATAAGCAGCTGTATGAGCTTGGACACGGTCTTCTCCAGTTAGTCCTGCAGATGAGAATACAGCCCAGTTCACAGACTGATTACAGCTCTTCAGAAAACCTGGATCTGCTGTTCTCAGACTCCTGAACCATGAAAACTATACTAGGATAATTGTGTGTTGTTGTAAATTTGTGATAATTGGTTATACAGAAATATAAAACTAGCACTATTATATTTATTATGAAAGTAAATGCATTTGTTGTGTGGATAGGTCAGATCTTCAATGATAAAGGTGATAATTATAATAATAATAATGATAAACTTTTAGTAATTGATTTTTAAATTTGTAGTTTCTAGCTGAATATTTAACAGCTTCTATAACGTACTTGTATTTTGGCCTTCCATAATGGCTTGGCAACTCAGATCCACTTTATAGAATAGGCCTCAGTAATAGATTTGAGTACCTTTGTTTTCAATGCCAAAGCTCTTGAGTTCTGGGTACTATTTCTATGTGCTTAGTCTGTCAACCAAACTGTCTTTTCTTGCCACAGATCTCATGCCAGAAGGCAATATTTCTCAGATCCCCTAAATGCTTTGATTGCTTTTAATTACAATGCATTCTATTGATGTGAAGTTAAATACCATTTCCAACAGCAAGAGGACTGCCAAGAACTCATTTGAGAATCTAGGAGAAACTGCTTTGAAGACAAAGCCCACAGAGGGACATTTCTGTCAATCAGCACCTGCTAGAGCAACTTTTCTTGTATTATACCTGAAGATCATTCTTTCACACTCAGGCTCTGTCCCACTCTTTCTGAGTGGCATTAATATACCTTTGTGACATTTCTTCCTAGTTGTGAAGTTCTTCTGAGTTTTTTAGGAGGTGAAAAGAATTTACCTGCAATATTATTATCCTTTTATTCTTTTTTAATTTTTAATTTTTCTCTATGTATATGAATGTGCTGTCTGCATGCAGGTCTGTGCACCCGTGTAGTGCAATGCCTTGGAGGTCAGAAGAGGGTGTCAGATTCCCCTGGAACTGGAGTTCTCCTGGAATTGGAGTTTCAGACGGTTCTCAGCTGCCATGTGGTGCTGGGGATCGAACCTGGGTCCTCTGCGAGAGCAGTCGGCACTCTAAACCACTAGGCCATCTCTCCAGCCCCCTATCCTTTTATTCTTACATTACCTCAAGAATCTTCAAAGATAGAAATATGAAGGAAGGAAGAAAAAAATGAACACGTCGAAAACCAGTAATTTGTAAGATTGCTAGTTTGGCTTTAGAATGTCGTCCAGATTCTCATGAGACAAATGCTTGATTTCTGGTATCGACACTATTTGGGAGCGGTAGAAACGTTAGGAGCTGGGGACTAGCTGGATGAAGCAGGTCACTGGGAGTTTGCCTTTTTAATGATATAGCTTCTCCCAGGCCCTTATTTGTGTTCTCTCTCTCTCTCTCTCTCTCTCTCTCTCTCACTCTCTCTCTCTCACTCTCTCTCTCTCACTCTCTCTCTCTTTCCCCCTTCCCTTTCCATATAAAAAGCACCAAACCCTACACCAAAATATCATGGCTTGACAGAGTCACAGATGTAAGAAAAGAAGAAACCTTGGACTGTAACTTCTGAAACCATGTATCACAATACACATTTCCTCTTTAAACTGATTTTCTTAGATATTTTGCAAAAGAAATATAAGCCTATCCCAGAAATGGGTGGTGGCAGAGTTGATATGCTTATCTAGGTGTATGGTTGGTTAGAAACATTTGAAAATAGTTTGTGGCAGGAATTTGAAAAAATGATTGAGAAGAGGGTGGGGAAAAGCCTAGAATACTATGAATTAAGCTTAATGGGAAATTACTTGTAGGGCCTCAGAATGCTGATGGTGATGTGCAGAATAAATGTTGTGCTTTTTTTACCTTCCAGCTGGAAATGACGATGGGAACTGGAATAAAGACCAGTTGTGTTACATTCCGACAAAGAGCTTAACAACTTTCTAACTCTGTTGATGCTGAGTTGAAGGTGCAGGAATAGTTTATCTTGAAGGTAAATTATTTCAAGAAATTTCAGGTAGTACAACATTCAGGGTGTGATGTGGGGATAGTCAGCTGCTTTTATACAGATGAACAGTGAGAATGTGGAACAACATCTATGGTGGAAGGGCTTGAATACCTTGTAGTTTAGAGGGCAAAGAATATCTTTGTAGTGTGTAAAAGATAATGTCAGGTCGCCTTTATTAGTCAGGTTTCTATTGCTGTGACAAACAAAATTTAAGGAAGAAATTTATTTTGGCTCATGGTGTCAGAGTTTCCAGCTATGGTCAATTCATTATACCTGTGGTGATTTAGTATATCAGAATGGAAAGAAGTGGCAGGAGATAGCTGTTCCTGTAATGACATCCAAGGATGGGGAACAGGGTGTTCAAATGGCCAGGGGTGAGACACAGCCTTTAAGGGTGTGCTCCATTTAGCCTCCTTCCTTAAACTAGACCCTGATTCCTATGTTTTCACCATTTTCCAATAGTGATAGCAGCTGCAGAATACTTCAATACATGAGTCTTTGGGAGAACATTCAAGATCTTAACTATAATATTCTGCCCTTGGCCCTTAAAGGCCCATGCCCATTTCATAATGCAAAATACATTAACTCCACCTCCAAGTCCCCAAAGTCCCAATAATTCCAGACTTGCTTAAAACTTTAAGTTCTCAAAAGATGAAATATAAATGGCAAATAATCAATTATAGGAAGTAAAGTTTCAACATCACTACCATCAGAAAAGTATGACCAAAAACTACATTGAGATTCCATCTCACACCAATCAGAACAGAAGTCATTAAGAGAAAACAAGGAATGAAAATTGCTGGTGGGAATACAGACAAAAAAGAGGTATGGAAATCTGATGGTGGGAATGTAAACTAGTCCAATCACTGTAGAAATCAGTATGACTCTTGCTCAACTCACTAGAAATAGATCTACCATGTGACCATATTAGACCTCTCCTGGCTATATATGTGATGACCTTCATGTCAAAATACCATAGACATACTTATACATTGATTTTGATTGTGGCCGTACTCACAATAAGTCACAGACACACACTAGGCCATGCAGTTACAGAGAAAGTTACTATGACATGGGAAACAGAAAGCTCTGTAATTCCATGAATGATTGTTCAATCTCCCTTTGAAACCAAAATGTTAGAAGCCAGCAAATAGCAATAGAATGTATTAAATAAATGTTCATTGAGTCATAAAATTGATACTTGATAGCTGTGGTAATGGAGTGGAAGTATTTTCAATTGTGAGGGAAATGAGTTATAATGGTAGAGGAACAAGTTTACAAAATATTGCTTTGGGTGAGCAATTACATTCATGTATGTGCACATATATGAACTCAAATGTATACATATGCAAGACAAATAAACACATTTGGTAAGATAGTAATATTATACATTATTTCTCAATTTTTCTTTCTTTTTTTTCAGAGGGACCCATGTAGACCAGGCTGGCCTAGAACTTGTACTCCTGATCTTCTTGCCCCTGCCCTCCCAGAGAAGAGATTACCGGTGTGCACCACCATAACATTTTCTTTTATTGATGCTTTGTGTATTTCATACATCATTTTCCAGTTCAGTTCGGGCATATATCCCCTTCCCTTCCCCCCACCCCACCCCTACCCATCCCAGATTATGCATTCTGCCGTAACTTTTCTGCATCTTTCTCTGTTGTTTTGTTTTGTTTTCATTTTTTTTAACAATAAGTGATAATTTGTGAGTACAAGCATCCTTCGTGTAAAACCGATTTTCGAGCAGTTGTGCCCAAACCCACACAGCTCATGGGTCCCACCATCCTGAAAGGGGGGGGGGGCTTGTATGTTCAATCAAGCTGATCAAATGAGTGTCCAGTATATATTGTTGTAGTTTCATCATTCACCCCAATCGCAGCCCTTACATTCTACCGTGCCCCATCTTCCGCAGATTGTTCCCTAGGCTTAGAAAAGGGGCACAGGTGGATGAGAAGCAAAACAGTCTACTTTCTCTGGAGCTGTTGTCTTGGTCTCTAGTCAATTCTGGCTGCTTTCTTTCATGGGCTGACAGCTTGTCCAGGTATAACCTTTCGATCCTACTAATGAAGCACACGCAATTAGATACATAGGTATTTAAACAGTATAATATATAGCCTTTCGATCCTACTAATGAAGCACACACAATTAGATATATAGGTATTTAAACAGTACTAATTGTTATGGTAGGTTACTTTGGTATAGACACAGATGTTTGGATGGTATGTTAATCCATGAATTACATTTTCTTCTGTTAAGTATGACAGGGTCTTCGTGTGGCTTATAACATCTCCTAACCATTAGAGGATGTAAGCTTGTGGCATCAGCGGTGGATACATTTCAAGTAGAAGAACACACTACTTTATGTCCCATCAGCTGAAATTAATTCCAAATTCATGACCCAGTTTCAGGACAGTCTGGGAAAGGAAACATAGCATTTGTAGCTTTCCTGTAGCGTGAAGCGTTTTCTTAGAAAAAGCGTAGAGGATGATTGCCGTATAATAATCAATGTTCCCCCTGCAAAATACACTGATTGTGCAATAAACATGTTGGGGAAAGAAAATGTATCTAGTGGCAGAATATGCACTGTTGAGAGAGAAGAACAACAGTGTTGGATAGTCTCCATGTCTGTGCCAGGTTGGTTGCCAATGATCTCATTTAATTCTCTAGGAGTCTAGAGGAAGGAGAGATTCAGACCTGAGTTTCAGCCAACACTAAATCCTAAATTGTTTGGATTAGATTAGATTAGCAAAGGAAGCTCAGGAAAATAAAATCATTAAAAACTGTGGGTCAGCATTATAGCCATACATCTTATCACCACATCCAATGCTTTTCCACTAAACATGCTGCTGTGTGTTCTGAATGTGTTTTAAATGCTAGATTTAAATTCATTAAGGTAGATGCCCATGTTGTTTGCTGAATACATTGCATGAGTACTAGGATGTGCTGAAGAAATACTTCTTTAAGGAAGGAAGGAAAGGAGGGAGGGAGGGATGGAGGGAGGAAGGAAGGAATTAAGAGAACAAACTTTAAGAAAATAATTCAAAAATTTCTGTCAGCAAAATAAGTGTATAAATTGAGATTGAATTAGTGGCATAGTTCACTATTTTCCCACATAGGATTTATGTCAGACTCTTTCCTTTTTCTAATGGGAGTCTTTCAGGGGAGGCTGAGAGAAGGCTGGTGATTGTATTTAATTATGTTCAAAGAAAGTTACAGAACACTCAGCAGATGTCAGCCTTGCAGCTGGGAATCCCATAATAAATATCACTCCATTATCTCGCCTTCCCTATTATTTCACCAAAGCAGGACCCAGAAAATACCCAGGAGACACATTGGCTGGGGCTGAGTGAGAAAAGATAACAAATCTTAAGGAAACATGTTGCCTATTATTCGGCATAATGAGAACTGCCAGGCTGTACATTGAGCAGGCCTCTGGCTGATATGGGGACACAAAGGATGTTAATGCATCCCACACTAGGATGTCATTTGCAATCTGGAGCCACAAAAGAGATGGAGGCCTTGGAAGGTAGACTTGTTTCTTCATTTTCCAGAAAGGACAAATAACCACACTTTGCTCTCCCCAACCCCATAGGCATTCGAGGGAAGCCTGTTGACTGCAATTAGGATGCCCCAGCTTTTAAAAGCCAAGGAGCTCGGCCAGCAGCAGGACTCCATCATGGGTGAAATGATTCAGGCATGTTTCAGATTTACCACAGAGGCGGCCTCACTGAAGGAGATGACAAGGAAGGAAACCCAATGACTTAAAATTCATGGCACCTTCCAGGGGGTCTCCAGTGGTGCCTCCCAGGCTGTATAGGCTGGTTTGCATTTTCTAAGAAGAAAAGTGATCCCATTCCTATCAAATTGGCCCACCTAAAAGCTCGCTTGTACATCTTTTTCTGAAATGTACCACCACTCCCCATCTGATGCTGCTCTGTTTAGGACCAAATTATAAGCTGCAGAAGGTAAAGCCCAGTGTTTACCCTCAGGGTTGAAGGTAGAGTAAAAGGAATCATAGCGTGTGTTCAAGAAGGCCTGCTTCCTGCCACCTTAGAGCAACACCTGGGGAATACTCTCCCAGTGAATGCCAAGTTAAATTGAACGTAGATGGTCAAGTGATATGACATGCATTTGGCAGCCATTAATGGCTTTCCTCCTTTATTTTCCTTCTCCATTTCCTTTCATTGGTTCCCAAGAATGAATCTGAATTAAATTACTTCAGTCAAAATCCTCATTTATAACATCAAAGTTGCTTTCAGATAGAAAGAAATATAACAATAACGTTGCTCAGATTGCCTTTCAATTGGGGGAGTTTGGTACTAGAATCCACAAATGAGGGAAACCATTCCCTGTTTGTTTTGAGGGGGACTGTGTTACTTCACTTAGTATAATGGCTTCAAGTTCCATCTATTTAACTGCGAAATTCATGATGTCATCTTTCTTTACTGCCAAATAGAACTCCATTGTGTAGATGTACCACATTTTTGTTATCCACTCATCAGTTGAGGGGCATTTGGGTTGGTTCCAGCTCTTTGCTATTGTGAAGAGAGCTGCAAAAAACAGATGTGGATATATCTTTGCAGTAGGAGTTTTGTGGGTATATAGGCAGGAGTGGTATGGCTGGGTCAGGTGGTAGGCTCATTTTGAGTCTTTGAAATGTTCTCCACACTGCTTTCCCAGGTGGTTGTAAGAAGTTACTTTCCCACCAGCAGTGGATGAGTGTTCTCCTTTCCCCACAACCTCTCCAGCATTTGGTGTCTTACATTTTATTGATCTTAGCTATTTGTATTGGAGTGAGATGAACCACTTTAATTATTAACAATGTTGAACACTTTTTTTAAAATTTTATTTATTTCTGTATGTGTGTATGAATGTGCTGTCTGCATGCAGGTTTGTGCACCCATGTCATGCAATGCTGCGGTCAGAAGAGGGTGTTGGATTCCCCTGGAACTGGAGTTTCAGACGGTTCTCAGACGCCATGTGGGTGTTGGGGATCGAATCCGGGTCATCTGTAAGAGCGGTCAGCACTCTTAACCGCTAGGCCATCTCTCCAGCCCATGTTGAACACTTTTAAAGATGTTTCTCAGCCATCTTTACTTCCTCACTGGTGAAGTCTCTGTTTAGCTCTTACTCCATCTTTTGAGTGAGTCATTTGTTTTCTTACTTCTTTGTTTTTTTAGGTGTTTATATATTCTGGATGTTAATGCTCTGTCAGATGTATCAGTGGTGAAGGTTTCCTCCCACCCTGTGGGTTTTCTCTTCACTTCCTTGATTATTTCTTTTGGTGTACAGAAGCTTTTGAGTTTGATGAGGTCCCACTTGTCAGCTGTTGATCTTATTTCCTGTGTAGCTGCTGTTTGATTTAGAAAGTCTTTTCCTACTCCTATGTCTTGTAGATTTCTACAGACTTTTTCTCCTATCACCTTCAGAGTTGAGCCCTAGAATTAACTTACCACTTACTTTCAGACATGGTAACTAATGTACATGTGTGGAAAGTATGTATTCATATTTTAGAGTAATATAAAATTAAAGGGGAAAAATGTGAACTCCTAAATGTATATCTGAGTTAATATACAATTTATTCTTGGAGGACATAATTTTGGTATATATATGATGTTTATATAGGCATATTTTGGAGCAATACAATTGGATAACAACATAAGGACTGGGTCAAAGAAAGGACTGATATAGTTAAAGTCTGCCCCAACAATAAACCTTTGCAGAGAAAAACTTCACAAAGACTGAGAAAAAGATGCAGGACATATATGGCAGAATGCATGAATTGGGGTGGGGTGGGGGAAGGGAAAGGGGAATATGTCTAAATTGAGCTGAAAAATGATGTCTGAAATACACACAAAACATCAATACAAGTATTATATTTAAAAAAAATCTGCCAGGTGTGGTAGCGCACGTCTTTAATCCTAGCACTTGGGAGGCAGAGGCAGGCAGATCTTTGTGAGTTCAAGGCCAGCCTGGTCTACAGAGTGAAATCCAGGACAGCTGGGGCTACGGGGAGACCCTGTCTCGAAAAGACCAAAAAAAAAAATTCCTCATCTAAGGCTCTATGAGTTGGTGTCCAATTCAGGAAGATGAACACCTGATTTCAGGCTATCTCTGGAGGTTCCTGTCATACATCTTGGTGGGTACCCTACACTTACGCATTCTCTAGAGATTATTGTCTGTGGTTCTGCATCTGACTTCCAGTCTTAATGATAATTTCAGAAAGTGCCAGTTACAGAATATTCTTAATAGTTTCACTTCTTAAACCTTCCTTCAACTTAAAATACTTATTGAGCAACTGTACATTTTTACTGCCTTATTTATTTATTTATTTATTTATTTATTTGGTCTTTTTGAGACAGGGTCTCCCTGTAGCTCTGGCTGTCCTGGAACTCACTCTGTAGACCAGGCTGGCCTTGAACTCACAAAGATCTGCTGGCTTCTGCCTCCCAAGTGCTAGGATTAAATGCGTGTGCCACCATGCCCTGCCAGCCTTTATGTGATTTTTTTTTATTATTAGAAACACTTTTCATGTTTCTAATAATAAAATGGGGTTCCCCCTCCCTAAAGCCCACAATTTTTTAAATCTGTTAAATCCATTTGCAGCTTTCACCAGTAGACTGTAAGCAATTTCAGAGTAAGCAGTCCTTGTCCTTTCTCTTGTTCTTTGGATTCCTATGACAGTGCCTCTAAGGCTGGTGCAGTACCTCATACCTTTAGTCTTAACATTTGGGACACAAAGGCAGGAAAATCTCTGGTAGAGGCCAACCTGGTCTGCATAGTGGTTTCCAGGCTGGCTGGGACTACTGGAAAACTATGTCTATAAGAAAGCCAAAAATAAATAATTAAATTTTTTTATTAAAGAAAAAAAAAACAACAAACAACCAGGACCAGCCATACTTTGTTGCTTCAGTTAATAAAGGACTGAGATATTTGTGTTCCACTTTCAAGGACAGCTATTTAATGACTTTTCTTCTTTCCTCTCCCTGTCTAGGTAAAGGAGAATAGTACCAACTTCCTTCCACTATTATCTGACGAACCATTTTTTTTGTCTTTTTGATAGGGTCTCCCTGTAGCTCCAGCTGTCCTGGGATTCACTATGTAGACCAGACTGGTCTTGAACTCAGAGAGCTCCACCTGCCTCTGCCTCATGAGTGCTTGGATTAAAGGCACAGGCCACCATTCCCGGCTAGAACCAATAATTTTTATCAAGTAAATGTGAAAGATAAAATGTACAATTTACAATATGGAGTGCTTTCTTGAAACTTTAGCTTGTGTCATCCTTTTTGCATACATTTTAAATATTATATATTTTGTGCTTGCAAGCAACACAGTGGAGGAAGTGATGGCTAGGAAAAGAGACTGGGGAAGTAATCTCTGGAAATGGCAGAAGACTGGGAACACAAAGTCTAAATTTGCTAACTGGTTTCTCTGGAGGCCTTAGTCAAGCCACTTAAGATTTCTGCTTCTGTGTTTTAAAAGAAGATACTATTCAATTAGCAGTTATACCCTTAGATTGTTTATGAGCTCTCCTATGCACTTTGTAAACTGTCCTGTGACATTACATGACAGAGTTGCACTTACATACATGCAGGCATAACACTCATATACATAAAAATAAACAAATAAATAAATAAAAAAATTTAAAAAGAAGCTATGTTTGTATTAAAGAATCCTAAGTAAGAACTTCTATTGCTCATAGATTTTCATAATTTGGAAGTGAAATATAAATACTATGCACTTAAATATATAATACATAACATATAACATATAAAATGTAATATTATATATTATATATATATATATATATATTTAAAGTTATGCTTGTTTTCCAAATGTGAGGTAAAGAGAGAATGAAGACAAAGCAGGTTTTTTGTTCTAATGAAAGTTGATTCCAATGCTGATACTTGATATCTTCCTCACTCTCACAGAATAATGCAAGTGGTTTCCCAGGGTGTTGCAAAATTTAATGCTTCTGGTTGTGATTATTTCCAGGAAGAGAAATTGTTCCTGCAAGAGAATGTGCCAGCGGTGCTCTTGGCATGTGGGATTGTGCAACCCCACACACTGACCAGAGAGGAATATCTGTCTGAATATTCAGCAGTTAGGATTAATGGGGTCCTGTGTGTCATTTGTCTGTTCAAGGTCCAGTGATGAAATAGGATGAGGTAAACAAAAAAGTGTCTGGGAAAACTGGATGCAGGAAAGACAGCAGCCTCAGGTTCTAGGACGTATTCAATCCCATCCAACATAACTTCAAACCCAAAAGGCACTGACACAGTGGTACTCAGAAAATATTCATTATGAGATAGAGATTAGAGGATATGTCTAGACAGGGTTACTAAGGGTGTGGTAATCTAGTGCAAGAGTTAGGAATCTAAGCAGCTGGTAGGTATGAAAAGGAATCTGTGATTGGTCAAAATGGCCTCAGGAATTAGAGAAAGAGCTTCAGTTTAGAGTAACTGGTTTGAAAAACCACAAATCTAGATCCAAGTTTTAGAGCCATAGATCATGTTTTGGTTTGAATATAGATGGTGCTTCTAAAAGATTTATATGTTAAAAGCTTGATCCACATCTTGTGGATCCAGTCCCTTGGACGTTACTGGATCATGAGGAAACTGTATTCCTCAGTGGATTAATCCATTTATTGATTCATAATATGATGGCATTTTTTGCCATCATATTTATACCAAATAGGTGTAAATCTTATTTGGAAGAAGCAGCTCTCTGAGGTCACATTTATGAAAGGAGCATTGGACCCTTGCCATCTTCTTCTTCCTCTCTTTTCTTCCAGGCCACCTGAAGTGTCTTTGTTCTAGTATACCCATGAGGACAATTCATTGCTGTACAGGGCTCCCAGAAACAAAGGAGTCCCCCAGCTGGCACAGATTGAAACCTGAAGTCAAAATGTTTTCCTCCTGTAAGTTCCTTTTCTTGATTATTGATCACAACAATGAAAAGCTGATTAGTGTAGCTAACAGATCTAAGGATAAGACACAAAATAAGATATGAGTATTAAACAGGAGGCAGAAATGTAAAGCATAGTCGAAGAAGCAGGGAAGACCTGCATCCCAGGGTACTGATTATATGTCTTGTATCCTGAGCTAGAAAAACCTCTAAGGATAGAAACCTAGGGAAGCAGGTAAATTAAGCTGAGGTTGTTCTAGTTTGGAAAAGTAGTGGTATTCTAGCAGGTAATCAAAGGCTTTAATTATACATATTAAATCATGAAAATAGTAAAAGAGCAAGTGCCTAGCGACGACTATCGATAGCTAAGGAGTCATCCTATAGGAAGGCTTTTCACTGTTACGTTGATCAAATCTTCAGAATCTCTCTTTTGAGAAATTGAATCTTTAGTGTCTTCCATCTTTGTTTTTTCAGAGAAACTGTGTTTTTTTGTTTTTGTTTTTTTTCCCCCCACCCTCCACCTCTGGAGTTTTGGGATCAGATCTCTATCAGGGATTCTGCCTTGAAGGCTACAGTGAAGACTTACTCAAATTTCACAGTGGAAATTATCCTTCCCCAATCCATTGCATTCCAGCTGGCAAAGAGCACTGGCTGTCTCAAAACCCAAACATCTGGAAGAAGGTTTGAGTTGGCGATCTCCCTGCCTCTTACATCTTAAAACCTTTCTTAGATAGAAGGTTAGAAAACATGTTTTTGGCTGGACAAGACCAATATATGTATACTTTCCCCCCAAAAAATCTCTAAACAGACTAAACAAGATATAGAAAGTATAAAAAACACTTCAGTATTAATTGACATAATTATACGTAAACTACCATGAAATGAGAGATATGTGGCCAGTAAGCTGTATATTTTATCTTAGAAGGAGCAAAGTGATCATTTATTTGTGATCAACTGTAATTAAATGGTTCAGCTGTTCCAACAGTAATCTAAATGAAAACACAGAAGTTTTAAAGAGAAACTAAATTTTCTTGTCCATATTTACCCATGACCTTAATTCTTAAGGAATTCTTTCTAGGGTTTTATAAGAAACACATCTGCAAGAGAACTCTTAGTTTGAGAATCTAATCTAATTGCTTACTTACTCTGTGAACAGTCTCTTTATACTTCCTGGTCCTTGGTTTGTCTTTTCATCTCCAAGATGCGTGTAGTACTCACATTTTCTAAGTTTGATGTGATGATTTCAATAGATCATGTATATGAAGACATGTCTAAGACATGTAAGATACTCCTTACACTGCTGTTACTGTAATCTTTCCACTCTCAGCTACAAAGGAGAAAGCAGACTAACACTGTAAGTCTGTTAGAGCCATGGCCTGAGAGGACCTGCCTTAGTACCCAGTCTGTCATAATTAGCAAAAGGTCTCAGAAGGTGTCACATCAAGAAGAATAAAATCTGTTCTCTGGGTACATCTGGACCTCAGCTGTAGAAAGATCTCATTCTGTCTCCCTCCTTTCCAGTCAGCCATATAAATGTTCCACAAGGATTAGTTCCATGTCCCCTAGTTCTCAGGTCACAGTAAACCTTTGCTCCATGTTCCTCCTGAAGTTCCCAAACCTGTTTGCCTGCTTCCTGAGGCGAAAATAGATTTGCTAATATCCCCAATTATTTGAAATTCTTTGACTTATTCCAGTTACTCAGAAGGTTCATTCTAGCAAAACTAGAAGGTAAATGATCATTTATTTCCTCCTGTATTCTCATGCAATTAAATTTCATGATCAACTATGATAATTTCCTAAAAAAGCAAAGCCACTCACAATGCAAATTTATAGACCTAAACAACTGTGGAAATAGTTTCGCCAATAAAATGCTAAGTACTGATATAAAATGTTCTCCAACTTTATTAACCTTTCCATTTCATTAAATGGTTAAAATATTCTTTATCATAAATTTACTGAAACACTACCTTATGGAGCTTAAAATTTAAGTAGTGGACACTAAGCAATAAATCAGTCTAATATTGAGGAGAGGATTTTGTTGTTGGTGGTGCTGCTGTTGATGATTCAAAGTAAAGCCAGAAAGTCTGTAAATCATAGGCAAGGAATGTATTCCTCAAGGAGGGGAATTACATTTCCTTGTTTTTAATTTTTAAAATTTATTTAGTTTTTTAATGTGTATGTGTGTTATGCCTGCATGTGCGTAAGTGCACCTGTGTCATATAATCCCCACAAAGGACAGTAGAGAGTGTTAGATCCCCTGGAATTGTAGTTATAGATAGTTGTTAGCTGCCATGTGAATTCAGGGATTTGAACCTGGATCCTCTGTAAAAGCAGCTAGTGGTCTTAGCTTTTGAACCATGTCTCTAGCATTGAGATTACATTTCTGTATAGAAACTTCTTGTTGACTCTTCTTCATATGAAAAGGTGCATCTTCAAAGCAGCCATGACTGACTGGTTCTTACAACTGGATGTGTATTAAAATAACATAGGTTATAAAAATAACTTATGTTATTTTAATACACATGAAACAACATCAACAGAAAACTGTTACTTAAGCCTCATTCAGGAATGTCTGATATTGTTAATTTGGTAGAATGCACACACTGGGAGGTGTGTCACACCTGTGGATATTTCTAAGCAGGACCTATGCTAAGGAACTTTTGAGCAAAGAGAGAAAGGAAATGGGAAAGGAAAATAAAGAGTTGGTGACTAATTTTTAATACTAGTGTCAATGTGGCAGGATCTACTATGTCATGCAAAACAAGCCTCTGGTAATGCCTCTGAAGGATTATATAGGTTGGCCTAAACTCTGGTTATCAGACTATTTTGAATAAGATATTTGAGGTGGGAATAGACACCTTAACTATTTGCAGCACCATTCTGTGGGCAGAAGTATAGGGTGGCAGCTGACAAGTGGGATCTCATCAAACTCAAAAGCTTCTGTACAACAAAAACAAAAAACGAAAAACAAAAACAAAAATCAAAACCAACCAACCAAACAAAAAACAATCAAGGAAGTGAAGAGAAAACCCACAGGGTGGGGGGAAACCTTCACCACTGATACATCTGACAGAGCATTGACATCCAGAATATATAAACTACTCAAAAAACAAAGAAGAAAATAAATGACTCACTCAAAAGATGGAGTAAAGAGATGAACAGAGACTTCACCAGTGAGGAAGTAAAGACAGCTGAGAAACGTCTTAAAAAGTGTTCAACATCGTTAATAATTAAGGAAATACAAATTAAAACCACCCTCAGATATCATCTCACTCTGATAGGACTGGCTAAGATCAAGAAAACAAAAGAAACCAAATGCTAGAGAGGTTGTGGGGAAAGGGGAACACTCATCCACTGCTGGTGGGAATGTAAACTCATAACAACCACTGTGGAAAGCAGTGTGGAAAACCCTTAAATGTCTCATGACCCAGCCATACCACTCCTGCCTATATACCCACAAGACTCCTACTGCAAAGATACAGGCACATCTATGTTTATTGCAGCTCTCTTCACAGTAGCAAAGAGCTGGAACCAACCCAAATGCCCCTCAACTGGTGACTGGATAACAAAAATGTTATCCATCTACACAATGGAGTTCTATTCAGTTGTAAAGAAAGATGACATCATGAACTTTGCAGGTAAATGGATGGAGCTTGAAGCCATTATGCTAAGTGAAGTAACACAGTCCCCCCAAAACAAACAGGGAATTGTTTCCCTCATTTGTGGATGCTAGCACCAAATCCCCCAATTGAAAGGCAAGCCAAGCAATGTTATTGTTATATTTCCTTCTATCTGAAAGCAACTGTGATGTTATAATGTGAATATCTTAAAGGGCCCTAGAATTAACTTACCACTTATTTTCAGACATGGTAATTAATGTATATGGGTGGAAGGTATGTATTCATATTTTAGAGTAATATAAAATTAAATGGAAAAATGTGAATTCCTAAACATATTTTGGAATTAACCTACAGCTTATTCCCGAAGGATATAATTCTGGTATATATATGTATGACATTTATATGGGCATATTTTGGAGCAATACAAATGGGAGGGAACAACAACAAAATAAGGACTGGGTCAAAGAATGGATTGATATAGTTAAATTCTGCTCAAAACAATAAACCTCTGTAGAGAAAAACTTTTAAAAAGTCTTAGAGAAAGATGTAGGACATGCATGGCAGAATGCATGAACTGGGGTGGGGTGGGGGGAAAGGAAAGGGGAATTTGTTTAAATTGAAATAAAAATGATGTATGAAATACACAAAACATCAATAAAATATTATAAAAAAGTATAGGATGGAATAAAAAAGAGAAAGTGAGCCGAGTGCTTCCATTCTCACACAAACTCAAGCCAGACAAAATAATCCCAGCATGGAAGTGGGGAAGTGGGTAAAAAAACCAAAACGAAACAAACAAACAAACAAAAAAAGCAAATAGAGCTGAGGAACTATTGGCAATTCCTGATAGAGGGAGAGTTGGTTTTCTTTAAGGTTGTTATGCTAGAGTGGTTGACAAAACTCCAATGGGTGTTCAGACACTGAAGTTCATTTGGGAACACCAACTTGACACAGTAGGCCTTAATATATTTGCCAGGAAACATAGAATCTGGTAGAGGGGCTATAAGAGAGATGCATATAGCAGAAGAAGATCAAAATATGATCAGTAATATATTATATGAAATTTGCAAAAATTCAATAAAGAAAGAAAAAAGTACAAATATATAGCATTTAGTTCAGAAAATAGGTTTATTCAGGTTGGGTACAAAGCTTTAGTTTAGAAATCATTTATGGGACTTTGAGGGGCTTCTTGTTTCTTTTTAGTTTTGGCAGTTGAAAGGAAAATATCAATACACCTCAGAACATTTGGGGAAAATTGCTCATCATAGGTGGTTTTTATGAAGGTTAACATATGTTGATATGGTGGATAATATTGTCTTTTATTTCAATATCCTGTAAGAATTGTTACAGTGTTATATAAAAAGTCAAGCATCTTGATTAAGAAAAATTTGTGTAAGTTTAGCTAGGATCTCCATGTTTAGGGATATGCACATAAAGAATTGAGTACACTTTATCTCCAGTGTAATTATCAACTTCTTTTTTGTTAACTGTCATGTCGTTCCTTTCCACAGGGCCAAGAACAGTGCTGTGAGTCAATCAAGCCACAAATATTACTGTATGAGGTGTTTCCAATTACATGTGGCTGCTGGAGAAGCTCCATTGGGCCAGACCTCAGTAAAATTTTAATATTTAAAAAAATTTTTTGAGAAAAGGTCTCCCTATAGCTAGATTGAAACCTCCTATCTAGGGGCTGGAGAGATGGCCTAGCGGTTAAGAGCGCTGACTGCTCTTGCAGAGGACCAGGGTTCGATCCCCAGCACCCACATGGCGGCCGAGAACCATCTGAAACTCCAATTCCAGGAGAACTCCAGTTCCAGGGGAATCCGACGCCCTCTTCTGACCTCCGCGGCATTGCACGACACGGGTGCACAAACTTGCATGCAGACAGTACATTCACACATACAGAAATAAATAAAATTAATAAAAAAACAAAAGAATAGGAAATCTTGCAAAAAAAAAAAAAAAAAAGAAACCTCCTATCTAGACCAGGCTGGCTTCTATCTCAAAGAGATCCACTTGCCTCTGCCTCCAAAGTGCTGGAATTATAAGTGTGGACCACCATACCTGGGTCATAATTATTAATTTTTATTAGGTAAATTATTTAAAACTTTACTGATGTTATCTTTGGGAGAATTTTGCCTATGTGTTGGAGGGACTAAAATGATGAATAAGAACTAAGTCTCCCATTAAGGCTCTTGCAAACTTAAGTATAAACTACAAAGGTGAAAATATTGTAAATGAGAAAAACTTAAGAAAGCTAGAAAGAGCTGGGTGTGGTGGCACACACCTTTAATCCCAGCACTTGGGAGGCAGAGGCAGGCACATCTCTGTGAGTTCAAAGCCAGCCTGGTCTATAGTGAGCTCTCCAGGCCAGCTGGGGTTACAGGGAGACCCTGTCTAAAAAAAAAAAAAAAAAAAAAAAAAAAAAAAAAAAAAGCCAGAAAGAAATTAAGTTAAATTTCACAAAATGGCAAAATAATCGCAATTTAACTTTCAAATTAATTCTTTTACAAGTGTCTTGTGTTTGGCGGTTCTGCAAGCTCTTATTAAGATCACTCAAAATGAAGAAATTATTGAATCAAGATTTCCCTTTGAGAACTAAGCAAAAGACCAACTTCTTTTGACTAGAGCAAAAACACATCAGGTTAGTTCTAAACACTGAAGAACCACATGTAAACTTAAAATAAGTGGGTCAATGATGAATCACAGTAGAAGGATTGGAACAAAAGTGGTAAAAAACACTCTGTAGAAGCAGAAGGGAAAGTGCAACCTATGTTGAGTTGCTTCTGATTCTCACAGTAAAGCTACTCCAAATCTGGAGATGAGGATGGCTTAACATTGTGACATGAATCTTAGGAAAAACTCTACTATAGCATATTTTCTCACATTGGCAAGAACACCATGTCGGGAGCTGCACTGTTTGACATATGAATCATCCAACTCCCTTCTTCTGAGTCCATGTCTATGAAGCAACCTTCTGATTAAGACTTGGCCTTCCCTGTGTATCTGCCTACAGGGACACAAGGGGCTGATTTTATAGACTTTGAGTATGTCCAGTTCTCATGAAGCCATGCAGTAGCTTCTGATTATATTTTGGCATCCTATTTATCTTGACTACATGAAGAAAATAAATTGGTAATATGAACTCTCTGGTTGTGTGACAATAAATTCATAAATTCAAATTCTGTTGTTTATAACATTAGTATGGAGGTCTTGACCCATTTGAAATTAACCCAAAGATAACATCAATAAAATTGTCTATGAGGTTTCACTTTAATTATTCAGATTTAACTTGTTCAACATTTTTACCATCCCCATTAAACTACATAGAAGCTACTTCATGTATGGTGGATTTGTTACTGCACCATCTAAGAACTTGGCCTTAACTATAATATTTTAAGTAAGATTGAAAAAGTCTTTCTGTCAAAAATAAGTTGTTGAAATAACATAGTTGACCAGGTACTAAAAGGTTTTTCTAAACCACAAGTCTATACAGCCTACTTGTCTCCAGACGCCATCCTTAACATGAAGGATTATATTCCTCTCTTCATGGAACCTGACTTTATTCTTGACATTTGCCCATTTTCCTGAAGTTAGGAAGTAGAGGAAGAGGAAATTTACATCAAGGGACCAAGAGGCTATGTGCTGTTAATCTAAACTCATTCATTTAAGACTCAGTGTCTGCTTTAGGAACAAATCAAGCAACGTAAGATCTTTGTTAACATATGTACTTATTTTTGCAAAAACACCTGCTTATATAAAAATACTTTATGTGTTGTTATCAATCTGACTTTAAAGTCTTGGAATTGGCTTGATAATTATAGTCATCTCACATAGCTCTATATTTTTCAAATCATTCACCACTGAATAAAAGGTAAAATAGATGCTGGTACATACTGCTATTACATCCTTCTTTGAAATGTCATCTGGTAGACATTTTCTGTTAAAAATTATACAGGGTCATGAGTGGGTAAAATGGATATCATCCCTGTATTTTAAATTTTAATGCCTTAAGACTAAGATTTCATCAAGGATAATACTTGTTTTGTCTTCTTATGAATTCCTTTCCTTCTTTAATTCTTTTCAGCAAGTTAATCTATGCTTCCTAGTGATTCTCTCTCTCTCTCTCTCTCTCTCTCTCTCTCTCTCTCTCACTCTCTCTCCCCTCTCACCTCTCTCTTTCACACACATATACAGATAAACAAAACAAACACACACGCACATACACATACACACACAGGTGTCCATACACAGGTTGGAACACGTATTTGGGAATAAACTGAAAATTGTAATAATTCTTAAGATCAACAACATGTCAAATGTAGAATAATTGTTCTGGAAATTATCAAAATCTTTGGATATTTTCAATATGGCATTTCCACATGGCATTTCATTTATTGTTGATTCAATAAATATTTATTGAGCATCCATAAGGAGGAAAAGTTTGCATTTATCACCAGGGTGATGAACATCTGCTAGTGTCCTTGCATTCTGGAGTATTTAGTTTTGTAAAG
The DNA here is from genome assembly GCA_009823505.1 of Rhizomys pruinosus. Classification (NCBI taxonomy): domain Eukaryota; kingdom Metazoa; phylum Chordata; class Mammalia; order Rodentia; family Spalacidae; genus Rhizomys; species Rhizomys pruinosus. The sequence continues at coordinate 6,339,971 of VZQC01014560.1, forward strand.
ATAAAACTGTTAATGAAACAATACTATATTTCAAGATTAAATTACAAATATCAAACAAAGCTCTAAAGAGACTCCATATGTGAGCTGTTCTATGTGATGAGACAGACTGGGGATTCAAAAATAATTTTCTTAAATTAGGAAAACTGAGAAGAAATTTTAAGGAAAGGTGTTCAATTTTTTTAAGCTTGAACTTACCAATAATACCTTTTATTTATATCAAAAAATTAATATCAAGTTTAATAACACATTTTTATTTTACATCATTTATTGAAAAATGCTAATATTCATTAGAAATTAAATGAGATGATGATTCATTGAAAGGATCTGGCAAGAAATTCCCCTTCAGATGAGTTTTATTAAGAGAGAAATCCTCACAATCATGGACAGCCATGATTGACACTTGAAGTGGCAGAACATTAGGAAAGAGCATCATGGCTTGGGCTATTGAAGATGGGATGGACCTTGAGGACAGAGTTTGCTTCCCCTCAGTTATGGAGAACAAAGGGAGTTTCTTATTCTTATAAGTGTTCAAGGGTAGGGGAGAGCTTCAAGTGACCACATGAACAATTAGTAAGTTATATATCACTTCCTAGATTATCTGTGATTTGGGGTACTTAAATTTATGCTTATATATTCCACATTGTGGATTCATTATAAATTGTAGAATTACTCAAGATGCTTCTTATAATCTCTGTCATATTTAAAACCTAACTAATGATGTTGTCAAGTCTTAGAGGTCATAGAAAACTGCTGTACAGGAAGAAGATGTGTTATACAATTTTTAGTAGATAATAATGTAAGCAGTACCAGGATTGTCCAGCAAGTATCACCATCTGGTTATTGAACTAAAAGACATTTTCCAAAAACATCTCACATCAACAGCAATAGTGCCTGCAGAGAAACAGATGCTTAATAAGATACAAAAGAATAATAAGTTAAAAATACTCAAAATTATCACTTATTGTTAAAAAATGAAAAAAAAAACTGAGAGAAAGATGCAGGACAGTTATGGCAGAATGCATGATCTGGGATGGGGTGGAGGGGGTGGGGGGAAGGGAAAGGGAAATATGCCTGAACTGAATTGGAAAATGATGTATGAAATACACAAAGCATCAATTAAAAAAAAAAGGCCATGACTGGCCAAATTTCAAAGAAAAAAATACTCAAACAGTTTTCTGTTAAATGCACTTAATATTCATAAAATTCTTGAAATTTTGGTGGAATTGAGAAGGTAAATTACCTGGGTAGAGTATAAACAACACTTTGTCAAAGTCATTTTATTTTTATTTTTGTCTTTTTGAGAATATATATATATATATATATATATATATCTCATATATATATATATCTCATATATATATATATCATATATATATATATATAT
>VZQC01014560.1:6341441-6580229 GCA_009823505.1 Rhizomys pruinosus
CTTTAGTTCTCAAGCTGGGTATCTCAGCAGTCCTCAGTCCACAATGGAAGGTTAAAAAGCTTGTATCCCTGGCCAACATCTCCTTGGTCGAATAATCCATTGTTGATGTCAGAGCTCCTGTATTAATATATTTTGTTTTAAGTGCATAGCTTAAGGAAACTTTTAGCATATTTGGTTCTGGATGGAGAATAATCCTTTTCAGTTTCCATGTCCATTAGTCAACTACCGAAGGCAGTTTTTACCGATTTTACAAGAGAATTCCTCTATAACAGCTGGCTCCAATCTCAGCTGAGAACGACCTCATCATCTCCTTGTTCTCCTTTATTCTTTGGGGGGGGGTTAAGAAAGTCTCTGTATTAAAACCTTTGCAGCACCTGAAAGATAAGCTTCGTTGGATTCATTAAAAATCGTTGTTACTTGTAGGATCAGCAGAGGGGCCTGATGTCTGCAGCACTCTGAGGCATTTCTTCCCTTCAGTGCCCAGATGAGTCAATCCTTCTGCTGGTACATCCTACTCACGGCAAAGCTTGCATTTCTTTCTCAGCCATTAAGTGGTGATACTCTGGCCTGTTGTAACCATACAAATCCTTTCCCGTAGTTGTTTTCAGCTTTGGGTTGCAAGGTTTTTTGCCAAAAAGTTTTTCATATCTATCTATATCCCTTTTTTATTTTAAGGTTTTATTAGACCACATGGTCTCAAAAACGCAGTTGTTTTATACATACTTACAGGGTGGAAATCACCCCCACAAAAGGGAAAAGCTCCTTGCCTCCAAACTGGGATATCTGCGGAAGAGAGGCGATAAGGCCGCCTGTTGAAGACCTGATTCTAACATGGGAAAGATGTATGGAGACCGCACTTGCAAGTATACAGATGGTTTCTGGAATGCCAGAGAGTGTTCCCAAAGGCCACTCAAACCATAAACACAAATATAGTCTCCTTGAGTCAGCAAGACTCTCCGTCAGCACCAGATACAACTCATCTGCCTGGAAATACTGTGCAGCAGTGGCAGCCTATGTCTGTATATCCCCAAATTAATTGGCTATTCGCTCTCTCCTTGGGAGGAATCACCCACAGCTGATGCCACAAGCTTACATCCTTAATGGTTAGGAGATGTTATTAACCACACGAAGACCCTGCCATACTTACGAAGAACATGTAATTTTGAATTAACCTAACCATCCAAACTCCTGTGTCTATACCAAAGTACCTACCATAACAATTAGTTCCTGTTTCAATACCTATATATCTAATGCAGTGCTTCATTAGTAGGATCGAAAGGCTATCTATATATTATACTGTTTAACTACCTATATATCTCATTGCATGTGCTTCATTAGTCGGCTCGAAAGGTTACGCCTGGACAAGCTGGCAGCCCATGAAAGAAAAACCAGCCAGAATTGACTAGAGACCAAGACATCAGCTCCAGAGAAAGTAGGGTGTTTTGCTTCTCATCCACCTGTGCCCCTTTCTAAGCCTAGGGACAATCTGCGGAAGAGGGGGGCATGGTCGGAATGTAAGGGCTGCGATTGGGGTGAATGGTGAAACTACAACAATATAGGATGGACACTCATTTGACTCAACTTGATTGGACATACAACCCCCCCCCCCCCCGCTGGATGGTGGGACCTCATGAGTGTAGTGGGTTTGGCGCAATCTGCTTGCAAATTGGGTTTTACATGAAGGTGCTTGTACTCCACAAATTTCATTATTGTTCAAAAATGAAAAAAACAAAACAAAAAAGGAGGACAAGATGCCGAAAACTTACGGCAGATGCATGATTGGGATGTGGTCAGGGGTGGGGGGAAGGAAGGAAGGAAAGCCTGAATAATAAAAATAAAGTAATAAAATCAACAAAAAAAATAAAAAAAGAAAAAAAGTAACAAAATATAAAAGAAAAGAAAAATGATGTTTGGCAGAATGACCTGCAGCTCTGGTGGGGGAGAGCAGGGGTAAGCGGAAGGCAACGGGTCTACATTTGATTTATAACTTAATCTTGTAGCAACAACACACACACACCACACACCACACCATATAAACTACTTATCTATATATATATATATTTATATATCTTATATATATATATATATATATAAAACAATAAAAAAGAAGAAAAAATTAAAAAGAAAAGCTGTATCTCATGTCCTTGAGGAGTGATGTACATGCCTTCCCTACCATGATGGGCTGGGACTTCCAAAACTCTGAGCTAAAATAAATATTTCTTTATACAACAAATCTTTCCTTCCTTAGGTTGCTTGTCAACTATTCTCCTCCCAGTAAAAAACACACACACACACACACACACACACACACACACACACACACACAATGCATTTGGGATACAAAAATTATATAATCCAGTGAGAAAAAAATAAAAAGCTCATCTTATTAAATTTTAACCTTCAGTTTTAAATTCAAGCCATCACCCTTAAGTTTAGTAATAACTGTTCGGTATTGTATGAGACTGTCAAAGCCTCTTACAAAAAGGTTATAACCTTTTCCCATTCCTACCAGAAATGAGTAGGTTCTTGTTTCTCAATTTGTTGCTATCATTATTCTGGATTGGGGGTAGCCTAGTATATGTATAATGCATGTATAAATAATATCTAACTGTTGTTTTAATTTGTATGTTTCTGATGATATTTGAGTAAGACATCTCTTCAAATGATTATCATATTTAGTATGTTGTTTAGTGATATTAAAATGTGGGGAATTTCCCAAGACCACCTGAAGCACAGGTAGGAGCTTGGTGCTTCAGCCAGGCAGATTGTTTGATTTGATTTAATTGTCTTTGGCTCGATTGGCTTTTGTGGCTATGAGGGCGGAGTTGTTCTCCCAGCTGGTATAAAAGGTGGGTTTGTGTGAGTCTTGAGATCGGGGATTTCTCAAGACCACCTGAAGCACAGGTAGGAGCTTGGTGCTTCAGCCAGGCAGATTGTTTGATTTGATTTAATTGTCTTTGGCTCGATTGGCTTTTGTGGCTATGAGGGCGGAGTTGTTCTCCCAGCTGGTATAAAAGGTGGGTTTGTGTGAGTCTTGAGATCGGGGATTTCTCAAGACCACCTGAAGCACAGGCTGGTTAAACAGCACCCCCCCCCCAACTGGGATTGCCGAAGGAGTGTCGAAGTGGATTCTTTGGAGAAACTTCAGAACAGAAAGAGAAAAGTGACTTAGACTTCCAATAGAAAGCCTAAAGCTTAGACAAGTCAACACTCCGTAAACAAAGAGAAAAGGAGAAAAATAAATCAATCAAACAAACATTGAAGGTATCTGAAGGAGGCAAGCAAAGCAAGCCTTCCACACAGTGAAGAGGCATTTGGGATTCACATTGGAATACAGGCAAAGAGAAACCCATATGCAAGGGACACGAAGAAGAGACAACATGGGAAAGGTGCAGGATAATTCCACACCAAGCTCTACCAACTCTGTGGAAGATTCCTACAGTGGGATCCCCTTGGGGATGGCCCAGGACACAGATATTAGAAATACAATTGTGAACATACTTAAAATGTTTATGTATGTTTTTAAAATTAGTTGTTTATTTTCTTATTGAATCATAAATTCTTTATATATTTTGGAAACATCTGTCAGAGGTAAAAAAAAATCTTTTAAAATAATTTTTACTGCCAGGCGTGGTGGCACATGCCTTTAATCCTAGCACTCAGGAGTCAGAGGCAGGCGGATCTTTGTGAGTTCAAGGCCAGCCTGGTCTACAGAGTGAGTTCCAGGACAGCTGGGGCTACAGGGAGACCCCGTCTCAAAAAGACCAAATAATAATAATAATAATAATAATAATAATAATAATAATAATTTTTACCAATATATATTGTCCTTTCATTATTTACACATTGTTCTTTCACCAAATATGTAAGTTTTAATAAAGTCCATTTTATAATTTCTTTCATGAATAATATATTTGTGTTGGATCTAAAAATTCATAAGCAAGCAAGTCCATCCTCTAATTATCTTCTATATCTTCTAACAATTTTGTAGTTTTAAATCTTTAACATGAATCCCATGATCCACTTTTAGTTAATGCTTATGAATAGTGTAAGAATATTGCCAAGATCCATTTAAATATATGTGAATGCAGTTTTTCCACCACTGCTGAAAATATTCTCCTTTTTCCATTGAATTTTCTTTCATTCTTTGTCAAAGATTTGTTGGCTGTATTTATTAGGATATATTTTTGGACTCTGTCTTCTCTTCAATTATTCATTTGCATATTCTTCAATCATCATTACCTTGTTGATTACTGTAGTTTTATAGTAAGTCATGAAGGGATGCATGTTAGTCTTCCAAATGCATTTTTCTACAGTACTCTGTTGGTTATTGTGATTTTTTTGCTATTCCATACAAAATTTACAATCATTTCTCAATAAATGAAAAGTGATGTGTTAGTATTTTAGTTGGTTTTGATTTAAAGGGATACATCAAGTTGGGAATAACTGGCAGATAAGGAGCAGTGAGGAAACATATCCATAGATATGAATTCTTGTCCACTTAGCATTTATATTGTCTATCAGATTTATTATTTTTCATTATAAATATTTTTAAAAGTTGTACGTAATATTCAAGGGCCCCCTCTTTTCATTATCATTCTAATAAGAAATTAAATAGAAACCCATAACTGTATTTTTTTTTATTAATTTTATTTATTTCTGTATGTGTACGAATGTATTGTCTGCATGCAAGTCTGTGCACCCGTGTCGTGCAATGCCGCGGAGGTCAGAAGTGGGCTTCGGATTCCCCTGGAGCTGGAGTTCTCCTGGAGTTGGATTTTCAGACGGTTCTCAGCCGCCATGTGGGTGCTGGGGATCGAACCCGGGTCCTCTGCAAGAGCGGTCGGCGCTCTTAACCGCTAGGCCATCTCTCCAGCCCCCCATAACTGTATTTTAAATATATTTTCCTACCCACCAAATTACATAAACCACTATCACGGAAAACTTGCAAAAGAATTTAGTATATTATCCCCATCATTTATCCAGCAGTAAATCAGATAATATTGAGCAAAGCAAAAATAATAACAGAATAGAGAAACACTTTTGAGCCCCAATGAATTTCAATGGAAGATATATTGTTTTGGATGAAATAATGTCTGTAATTTTTAATTTACACAAAATTATACTAATGTTTCCACATATGTATCTCAAACTGTTTTCCAAGATTGAAATACTGAAATTGATTCAGATAGGTTTTTCAAACCTGATCTAAGTGGAGTGTTTGAATGTTAGGGCTTTCATCAACTTGACCAGCTGAAGGCAGAATATTTTTACTGAACATGATTTAGTAACAGTTTGAAGACCTGAGATTGTTGGGTAAAATTCCACATGTCAGGTTATAATTACAAACAACAGTGGCAAAAACTAGTCAGTAATAGCTTAGGCTGGCCATCACAGCACAATTTCTTTTAAAGTGTTATCAAATGTGATATTTCTTTGTCTAGGACAAGAATATATTGAACAAGAATATAATAGATACAGAATTCTATTATTGAAAAACTTTTACCCCAGGAGATGCACTCCCTTGACACATGATGACTTATTAATAATGAGCAGTGCACCTTGTTCGTTCAGTGAGGGTAAGAAAACTGTATCCCATAGGGAAATTTTCACAAAATCACAAGAGAATTATGTAGCTTTCTTTCTGCTCCTGGCAGGATGACTTGCTGAGTACCTTCACAAAATGACAAAGGCAAGAATTCATAAATCAGATCTTTTGGAAGCCCTGAAAATGAGCATCACTTTGGGCATGAAACACACAAGGGAGGAATGGTCTGGCACCATGACCACATGTGGTCACAATAAAATCAATGGGTAAAATCCAAAAGAATTTTTTTTCATTATGCAAAATAAAATTTTGTATTGAAACATTGTGTGGCTTTCAAAAACAATTGCACTATTTGAAAAATAACAGAGTTGCATTCCTCTGACTTCAATGTGAAATTTTTCCTTGGCATTTCTTTCGGTTTGGAGAATTTTTGTCTTTCTCTCATATTTATAAAAGTGAAGAACACCAACAAAGTGATTATTTTGTCACCCTAAGAAATCTCAATAAGATACAGTGTTTATTGGCTCCGTTTTTAAAACGGAAAAATAGAAACAGATTTGATGTTCTCTATAGCCTGCTTCTCAAACAGCAAGTATGGCCCAAATCAACCTTTCAGGAGATAACAAAACATCTTTTTTACTAGAAGACAGATTATAGATTTAGAAACTGAAGTAAAGTAAAACACCTTAAGATTATTCCAAATAAATTTAATCTGTAATGGTAATAAAATAATGAAATCTGAATACATGTGAGTAGTTTCATTTTTTCCTACTGTCCAATGAATGACCAGAGACAGATAAGTAAAACCGCCTACATTTATGGAATAATTTTCAATGAAGAAAATAACATTAAATGCATTTATTCTATTTAAATCAACTTGCACATGCAATTTCATTCCAATCTGCCATTTCTCCTGAAATTCACATGACAAAAATGTATAGAAACAATGTTTACAAACAAAATTTTAAAAAGAAGCATTCCCATCTCACTCTGGGAAAGATAATGTTAACCCCCAAGAGCCAAAAGAAACGTACAAACATGGGTGAGTTCAACTAAATTAAAATTTAGAACTTCTGTGTGACTAAATAAACCATAAGAAAAATTAAAGATCAATAAATCAGAGTGGTGTGGAGAGAATGCCCAATGGATAAGAATGTTCAATGCTTTTCTGAAAGACTTGAGTTCAATTTCCTAGCACCCACATTAGGTATCTCAGAACTGCCTATGAATCCAGCTTCAAGAGATCTGAAGCCCTCTTCTGGCCTCTGTGGGTATGTGGCATGTGTATATGTGTGTGTGTGTGTGTGTGTGTGTGTGTGTGCTCGCGCGCGCAGACACACGCACACACACGCGAGCGCACACACACACACACACACTTAAAATATACATAAAACTTTTTAAAATCTGCAAGGCATAAAGAATATTGGAACCATTGGTTAAATTCATTATTCTGAGGATAAGTTTAGCAAAAATAATTGAAAAAAAGATAGAATAATGAGAGGTAAATATGTAGAAAGTTGCTAAACTACCACAGTAACAAGAAATTGGTATTAAAAACATGAAATTTCATTTTTCATCCATCAAGTCAGATAGTGTGCTGGTGAAGCTGTGAAGACAAACTTTCACACAAAGTATGTGAGAATAGAAATGGGCACAGCAGTGTCAGAGGGCACTAAGGAACGCACATTACGGGCAGCACCTGCTTTTTGAACTTTAGATGAATAGCTTCTTCTTAGAAACCACATAATATTCTTTTTAACTTTTTTAATTATTTACTCTATGTAAATAAATACTTTATGTGTATGAATGTTATGCCTTCATGTATGTAAGTGGATGCATAACCTGAAGTGTCTACAGTGGACAGAAAAGGGTATTGGATCCCCTGGAACGGAAATTATAGACAGATGTTAGCCACCATGTGTATGCCAGGATTCCAACCCAGGTCCTCTGCAAGCGCAGTCAGTACTATAAACAGCGGAGCCATCTTTTCAGCCCGGGACTCACTTTTTTTTGTCTGGCGTGAGAGTATGGAATGAATTTATTGGACTTTCTGCTGAAAGTCTCATATGCTTAGCCTGAACATGGGATCCTTTTCCAAAATCATTTAAAATGATGGCTGAAATCTGATTCTTTTATCAGTAAAGTCCTTGTTTCCTTGGTAAATGAAATCATAACAATTCAGCCCTCCCTGTACCATGTCTTACAGATGCCCCTGAAAGACCTTCCCCAAAGTTATTGTTCTCTTCTTCAATATGAAGAGAATCTGATTTTTGAACTCTCACTTGATTATGTTGGGAACATCCAGGACCATTGATCTGGAACATATTTATTGTCAACTAATAATGGAATTTAATCATATTCATACCATATAGCATAACTGTATGATGAGAACAAGATTCTTTCTTCACTATACTTCAAATCTTTTTCAAAGGGAAGTACCATGGAGGGGCATGTGCCATTGTGGATGGATAAACATAGAACACTAACCAGTGTGGTCAGAGAAGACATCCCTGAGAATAATATTTCAACCGAAATATGAAATTTGAGAAAGGATGAGGCATATAAAAATTATAGAAAAATAATTTCAACAGCACAAAAGACTCATAAAAACTAGTGTAGGAATCAACTTTATAGTATTCAATTGTCAAGAAAATAACAGGTCGAGTATGTAAGAGTTTGATGATAGAAGATCGTTGGGAGCTTGTAGACAGACATTAAAATGTTAAATAGGCAATAGGGCTAAATTATAAAATTCATGAAAAATTTGAATTCCAGTATTGGCTCTGTAACTTGGAGATAATCAGTAGCTGTCTAATTGAAATTAAGTCCCGCTCAATAAGAAGGAAGTCATGTATTGTACTGTAAAAACATCCCCAAATACATATGAAAGAGAAGTCCTCCTAGAGAAAATTCTACTTTTGCCACATTAGTAGACCAATTAATTTCTTACTTTATACTAAATATACATCCTCATATTTAGAGACAACTGTACTTTTCACTCTTCATCATCGAATCTTCTGTTTGCAACAATTGGAGAATATTACAGACTTCCAGAACAGGTCAAACAAAGAGAATGAGTATCCGTGAGATGCCTAACCTTAAGTAGCACATCTTCAATGCAACTGGTACGCATGGGATGGATTCATATCTCATCTCTCACCAGGGAAATTTCCTTATGAAACATATGGTGATTAACACAAAGACTCAAAATTGGGCAATGTACAGAGAACAAGAGGTGGTAGAATGTTTAACCCTGAATAGGACACCTATTTCAAATCTCTGCCTCCCAGGGCCCAGGGATCATTGCAGAAGAGGAGGTAGGAAGATTGCAAGAGCCAGAGGCATGGAAACTGTCTTCCAAACAGCTGGTCAGTCAGTTACTATTATGAACTCATAGCAATGGTGACACCATGCACAGGTCTTATGCAATCTCAAGCTATATAAAATCCTAACATGGACATGGGAAAGTGGGCAAGAAATCCCAACCTAACCAATGTAAATTTGGCAATCAATGCCTTCTGGGAGGAGCAAAGTCAGTGTCTTGTAGGCAACTCTTGGTGGTCCCAGTAGATGGACACACATGGGAGTACATGTGAGGACACAAATCAGACTCTATCTATCTATCTATCTATCTATCTATCTATCTATCATCATCTATCTATCTATTATCTATTTATCATCTGTCTATATATCTATATACATTAAAGGATGTTGAGCAGGTGTTAAGGTATTTCTTAGCCATTTTTATTTCTTCATTTGAGAACTCTCTGTTCAGATCTATAGCCCATCATTTTATTGGGTCATTTACTTTATTGCTACTTTGTTTTTTGACTAAAACAAATTCAGGAAAGAAGGGTTCATTAGGGCTCATGATTCAAGGATACAATATATCTTGTCAGGAAGTGAAAGTGGCAGGAGCTTGAAACAGCTTGTCATAGTGCGTCCTCAGCTAGGAATAAGACTGACAACGATGAATGCTGATACGATACATAGCTATCTTTCTCCTTTTTATCCAGCCCGGGCCCCGAGCCCAGGAAATGGTGCCTCACAGCCATGATCAGAAGCTTACCTAACCTAGGTAATTCCTCATAGGCGTTCCCAGATGCTGGTATCCTGGGTGATTCCAGGTCCTGTCAAGTTAATAAACAATGTTAACCATCAAAGGTGGGTTAATACATTCGTAAGGTCCTTCAGTGACCTCTAAGGAAGACCAAGCTGGGGATCAAGCCCTCGAGATATGAGCCTTTTGAGCAAAAGTTCATGTTCAAACTATTACAGTTTCTTCACAGAGAGTGTTGAGGTAAGAAATGGTTAGAGAAAGCTACCTAAGAAAAGGTGGTTTGAGGGGCTGGAGAGATGGCCTAGTGGTTAAGAGCGGCGACTGCTCTTGCAGAGGACTCGGGTTCGATCCCCAGCACCCACATGGTGGCTGAGAACTGTCTTTAACTCCAGTTCCAAGGGAATCCGACGCCCTCTTCTGACCTCCTCGGCATTGCGCGACACAGATGCACAGACCTACATGCAGATAGTACATTCATACACATAAAAAATAAATAAAATTTAAAAAATAGAAAAGGTGGTTTGAGACTAAAGCTGAAACATCAGGTCAAGCTGACTAGACAGTTGTAGAAACATGAACAAGACTCTCTTGGGACGTTCTTACTAGAAGATACTAAAGAGTACATGTTAGTGACCAAAGGAATCATGGCTTTTTATTCTGAACCCACGTGGTTGCTTTGTGACTTAAAGGGCAGCAAAGACAGTGAGCAGAGAGTACTTTGTGGACTAGAAAATTAAAATACTATGTTTTATGAAGTTGTGTGAAAGTTTTGCTTTTCTTCATTTTAGACTATAACATTACTCCTAAACTACTCTTAAAGTCTTAGCATAAACTGTAATATTTTCAAAGCATGAAATTGGGGGTTAGACCAGCTTCTGTGTCCAAATTAGAAGTTAAGAAAATTCTCCACAGAGTCACCGAACCTTCTGGTTAGAAATCCGCTGCACAGCATTACTTAGACTCTGGCTGTGTCTAACAAAACTGCTCTCTGACTGACAATTGCATCCATTTCATTAATCATGTTTGGGAATTTCCATGTATGCAAATTGGCTGAAGATAGGAGGCAGAGAGTCCCTGATGGAAGTATAGTCAAGAAAACAGAGGTGAATTATAGGCCTGAAAGAGAGGGAAGATGGAAGAAGCCTGAAAAGGGGGAGAGGGGTGGCTCTGGAGAAGTGAGTATCCTTCATCCCGCAGTAATGAATATTAAAAAGAAAAGGAACACAAGAAATTGGGAGAGAAAAATGTACAGCAGAAGAATTTCAGCAGAGGGAATGAGATGGATTTGATCAAAACACGTTATATGCATGTATGACTATTGTATAAAGTATTTTTAAAACGTTGTGTAACAAAATGAAACAACACAAATTTCTACATTGCTCAACTTGCTTCTGTGTTTGCTTTCTTGTCAGGCTTGACTCTACCTTCTCACCAGTTCAGGCAATGGGGCTGGAGGTTCATTTCTTTCCATAGCAAAACTATTTCTTTTCATTCTGGACAGTCAAGAACAATTGGTTCTTGAACTCAGCTTCCAAATAAATGTAAAATAGCCACAAAGACACTGGGCTTGACCACCATAGGTTTAATGTCCATTGTCATATAATTATTGAAATCTTTGCTATTCTTTACATTGCCTCCTGCTAGTAAGACCTCTAAGACCAGCAGAATGGAGTCTCATGGTATGCAGCAGTGGAGGGGCCAGAGGTTGCAGTATGTTCATTTATCATTAGATGAGGCAGTCATCTAATGATAAATGAACACATTTACTCAAAATATCAGGATTCAGACATGTGAGATGTTTAACCAAAAACTCCTATCTGGTCATAAAATTCAATTTATTTTTTAGATTATTTAATGTTAGATTGAAATGAAAATACATAACACTACTTAACTGATGGTAAATATAATAATCACTGCTATCCTTTTGTAGTGAGAATCAAACTTCCTAACCAAAGGTCTTGAATTATTTGTACTATTATATTAGAGACTGTCTAGTTTCTGAGAGTGAGAATAGAAGAATAAAACAAAAATTATTTAAGTTAAAAGTGACAAGTCTGAAGAAGAAAATAAATTCACAATGCTGGGTTCTACAACCTTACCAGTGACCTGTAATCAGTGGTCTTTGACCTCTCTGTGACTACTTCCTTGTTTGAGAACTAGTCTACTCTCAGAGGGACAATTTAAATACTTCTCAGATCTGGTTTCTGTAGTATTTGACATTTTGTAAATCTTTCCCCTGTAGTCCCAGATCCTTTCCATGTCACCTTTCCAATGAGGTTAGGAATAGCAAAGTACAGAAAATTAAGGGTTTCTCCTGGGGAATAAAGCCCTGTATTCTAGATGTGGAGGAACTACTAATTCAGGGCCCACTGCTACAATGTGGAAGTGAAAATGCCATTAAATTGGACTTGCCTCATAAGGAGAACATGCTCAGCATAGCTACCTGAAAGGAAGGTGAAGGCTTTGCAGAGGGGTCTATTTCATGGATTCATGGGAAATGTGGAGAGGGGTGCCACAAAGCTGACTCTGGACTGTGTGGGTCCTTGGCCCTTCTTCACACCATTCCACCACCTCCTCTAACCCCTCGTATATCCACTGCTAACCTCCCTGCTTAGGCCCGCAACTCTTAAATTTTATCATCTTGTTCATATTTCTCTCAACTATTATCGATGTTTCCAGGGCCCTGAAGGATCCATAGACCATCAGTCCTGTTCAACGCAGGTCTGCAGTGAGCAATGAATGCAAATAAAATGGCTACTCTCAAGATCCTGATGCTGGAATTAAGAGTCAAGCAACAAATCCTCAAAGTTCATCACTAAGTCACCGAAAAGATCTAACGGCATTTGTGAGATTGAGAACCACAGAACTGTATCAGTCAGGCTTCCTCACTCACTTTAGTCCATTCAGCCATTAAGGATCATATACAATGTGCTAAATAACAGACAGGGAGAATTTAAATGAGGCTTTAAGAAGAAAGGGTCTGTTTAAGGAGAGCTCATGCAGGAAAAACAGCTTATACAGATCATCCCTTTCTGTAATGATATGACAGGTTTCATGACTATCTTATAATACCCTGACTCAGGAAACCATCTCAGCATACTGTAACCCAGTCCAGGTTTTAGAGTTGGTATGGCTAGTGGGCCCCTTTGTCAAATATCACTCCAGAAATAAGCCGAGTATACTTCTATGTTTCTGTGCTGCTTTGGCACCTGTTAGACACCCCAGCTTCTGCTACATTGATGGGCATATGAAGAAAGGATAACTTCTTAGATGCATGCTCTGACTCTGATGTCATTTCTTACAAAGCCAGTGATCCTAAAATTGACATGTTTGCAGGTAAATTGGAGAGAAGCAGCAAGATTGTTAATAACATGGCTGTTGACTGTTTGTGGGAAGACTACAATCCCCTTTTATTATGAAAAAATTTTAGTGAGTATTTATGAAGTTAACTCTGTGCCAGCCTACTTTGGGGCAATAGAAAAATCAGGTTTATCTTTGTCTACTGGATGAAATCTGCATGAAAATATATACCAATCAAATAAACAATAATAAAAGAATGCATATACTTCCAGGGGAATCCGAGGGCAAAGCATGTCAGTTTATCTTAAAATGCATTAAAATGTATTTAGAAGAAGGGACATGCTGTGTGAATTTTGGAGTGTCAGTGAAGTACAAAACTGAAAAGATAAAATGAGCTTTTTAAGAAAACTAAGCACAGGGAGCTTCATGCACTGAGGTTTGAAATGTCAAAGCAAGGGACTGAAGAGATGGCTCAGTGGTTAAGAGCACTGGTTGCTCTTGCAGAGGACCCGAGTTCAATTCCCAGCACCCACACGGCAGCTAACAACTGTCCACACTCACTCCAGTTCAGGGGATCCGACACCTCTTCTGACTTCAGCAGCATTGTGTGACACAGGTGCACTAGCATACTTGCAGGCAATACACTCATACACAAAATTAATAAATAAAACATTTAAAAAAGCCAAAACAAGACTGGTAAAGCATCTTGGACACAGGTTATGCAGAAACTTCAATGCCAGGGCATGAAAAAACAAACAATCTTACTGATTTGTTTGTTAACATTATTTATAGACTGCACATTTTCTAGGCTGAGTAAATATCTGCAAGTCAAGGGCTATCACATGCTGTTACTCAGTAAGGCAGCTCACCATCATAGGAAGTTTGCCGTGATATTCCAGATGAAAATGAAAGGACAGAGGGAAATAAAAGACAGAGAGAGAGAGAGAGAGAGAGAGAGAGAGAGAGAGAGAGAGAGAGAGAGAAGGAAAGAAAAGGGAAGGGGGAAAAGAGGAAGAAGGGAAGGAGGGAAGAAGGCAGAGAAATTCAGTTGAAAGAAGAACAAAAGGGGAAAAGTAAGAAAAAATGAAATAAATCATTTGAGTCTACTGCCAAGAAGAGTTAAGAAACCTGATTTCTTAAGATAAACTGAAGTAGAACAAAATATACTCCATATGTTGAAACTGTATACTTAGTTTGAGATAAACAAAAACATGTTTGTTGAATAGCTTCCATAATTAAAAAGAAATTAAAAGAAGAAATAAAACCAACTGGGAATGGATGCACATTTAAATTCATATACATGTATACTTTTCATGAAAAGACAGACCAGTACAAAATGATTCCAAAATTTGAAGTTTTTCTTGACTTTAATAAACCCACTATTACTAAAGTATATCACCAGAATGGACTTTGCTAAAAGCACTGCAGGCTCGGGTTCCGTGGTGGAGTTATACAGGATTAATCAGCATTAGTCAGAAGCAAAGATATTTCCATTCCATGTCCTAAACTTTATTCCTACTTTTTTTTTTTTTAATTTCTGTATGTGTATGAATGCATTGTCTGCATGCAAGTCTATGCACCCATGCTGTGCAACGCCGCAGAGGTCAGAAGAGGGTGTCGGACTCCCCCGGAACTGGAGCTCTCCTGGAATTGGAGTTTCAGATGGCTCTCGGCCGCCATGTGGGCGCTGGGGATCGAACCCGGGTCCTCTGCAAGAGCGGTCGCCACTCTCAACCACTAGGCCATCTCTCCAGCCCTATTCCTACTTTTTTTTAAAGCCAATGTTTTATTGGAACTCTGTGCATTTCATACAAAATTACAATACAAATAAAATCTAGACCCGTGCCATCTCTCTGACCCTCACCCCACCAAAGTTCATGCATTCTGCCAAACATCTTTTTCTTAGACTCTCTCAAAATTCTCGATGCAGAAGTTTACTGTTTCCGGCAGTTCACCATTCAGTCAGTTCTTTGATGCAGTCTTTTCTGTTGTTGTTGTTGTTGTTGTTGCTGTTGTTATTCCTTCCAATATGCATCACTCCAAAATATGCACATATGCATGCCACATATTTCATAGGTTTTAGTATCTTCAGCTTATGATTTTTTTATGAGGCCGAAAGATGTAATGTTTGAAGTCTCCTCCTTGGCAAGCCCAAACAACCATCAGTTCTGCCCTTGTGCTCCACACTGGGGTACCTTCCCATGGTCACCAAATGAGGTCCAGTAAGCACCACATCCTGTCTTGATCTTCCTGAACTGGTCTCTATGATACAGCCTGGGTAGTCCAACAATGGCAGTCTATACTCTGAAGAAGTGAAAACCCCAGTAGAAGCTCAGTCCACAAGTTGGATGTCTCAGCAGTCCCTATCTGGCACTGAAGGTTTAGAGGATTCTTGGAGAGATAGGAGTCTTCAGTCCATATTGGAAGGTTGAAAAACTGTCTTCTCACATCTTTGAAGGGTGGCAAAAGCAATGTCAGCCACAGGGTAGCTACACTTGCCAGTAAGACAGGCAAAACAACCATGCTGTATAATCTTTTTACTAAGATCTCGAGTTTTATGCCTGAAGTACAATTTTTCAGGACTTACTATTTATTTCTTGTTATACTTTCCTTTTGGATGTTTAAGGCCACACAGTTAGCCCAGGTTAACCAAGGTTCTTGTTTTCTCAAGGTCAGTTGAGGATCTTGTCTTTAAGGGTCACTCAGGATTTTTTGGAGGGACGGAACACCTGGCTCCTTTTGGCTTTTCAATCACCAGTTCCATCCATTCGAGGACAAAGTCTGGTCTTGCTAGACCAGGCTTCCCTTTTTGAAGCATGAGCAGACTGTCCTCTTCATAGACTGGACACTGGCTGAAGTCTCATTAGTGGATCTCAAGACCTCCCTGCACAAGAAGACTGGTGACTCACATTTGCAGGACATTTCAAGAGATGCCCCCACGCATAGTCCTCTGGGACTTAGTTGACCTCTGAGAGTAAGGAACAAAGTTAACCCTTAAAACCCTCGGCCAAGGGCTGGAGAGATGGCCTAGTGGTTAAGAGCGCCGACCGCTCTTACAGAGGACTCGGGTTCGATCCCCAGCACCCACATGGTGGCCGAGAACTGTCTGAAACTCCAATTCCAGGAGAACTCCAGTACCAGGGGAATCCGAGACCCTCTTCTGACCTCTGCGGCATTGCACGACACGGGTGCACACACTTGCTTGCAGACAGTACATTCCTACACATATAGAAATAAATAAAAAATTAATAAAAAAAATTAAAAAAAAAACCCTCGGCCAAATTGGTATGGGCATTAAGTATGGTCATTAAGCATCCAGAAAGGCTAAGTTACAACAGCCTGATACTTTTAACTACTTTATAATATTTTAGAAAATGCGGGGCCCAGCCCACTGTGGGTGGTGCCACTCCTGGGCAGGTTGTTGTGTATTGTAGGGTGAGCCTGGGCCAGGGGAGCAAGCCAGTGATCAGCATTCCTCCATGGCCTGTGCTCCAGCTCCTACTTCCAGGTTCCTTCCCTGAGTTCCTACCTTGGGCTCCCTCAGTGATGAACTGTAACCCAGGAAATGTTCACTTCTGCTCTCCAGAAGCACTGCGCTCCATCAACCCTCAGCACCCACAAACCTTCCTGCCAGTGCGGTCTTCCAGCTGAACCACGTCACCTGGACTTCGAAGATTCATCTGCAAGCTACTGTCTTCAGGAATCTTCCCTGAAGTGGATTCCCACACCCTCAACCCGAGTCTGCGCTTCTTTTCTTTCCATTTCCCAAACCTTCCCACACTGTTGTTTATCATAGCTTAACTAACATTAACTAACAGCTATTGACTAAGCAAAAAAAAAAAAAAAAAAAAAAAAGAAAGAAAGAAAGAAAAGAAAATGCTTGGACAAAAGCTCAAGCAGCCTTGTATAAAAAATACTAAAAAGCACTCCCGTAAAATAAATATTGTAGTTAGACATAAGGTCGTGACAAACTAGTTTTTTCCCCATTCCTTTGATCTTATATAACTCTAAAATATACATACATATCCTTCATCCATATACCAAAACTTCATAACTCTGAAAATAAATGGTAACTTAGTTCTAGAACCTATTAAGGGATTCACAATATAAGAGCACAGTTGTTGTCAGATCACATTTATGTTGCTCAAACTGCCTTACGACTAGGTAATTGGCACTAGCATCCACAGATGAGGGATACCATTTGTTTGTTTTTCTGGGACTGTGTTATTTCTCTTAACATAATATCTTCAAGTTCCATCCATTTACCTGCAAAGTTCATGATGTCATCTTTCTTTACCACTGCATAGAACTCCTTTGAGTAAATGTACCACATTTTCTCTATCCACTCCTCAGTTGTGGGGCACTTGGGTTGGTCCAGCTCTTCACTATTGTGAAGAGAGATACAATAAACATGGCTGTGCATGCATCTCTATGGTAAGATGAGTCTCGTGGGTATGTACCCAGGAGTGGTATGACTGGGTCAGGGGGCAAGCTCATTTTGAGTCTTCTAAGGGTTCTCCACACTGCTTTCCATAGTGGCTGTACGAGTTTATATTCCCACCAGCAGTGGATGACTGTTCCCCTTTCTCCACAACCTCTCCAGCACGTGGTATCATTTGTTTTCTTGATTCTAGCCAGTCTTATCAGAGTGAGATGATATCATAAGGTGGTTTTAAGTCGCATTTCCTTAATTATTAGCAATGCTGAACACTTTTGAAGATGTTTCTCATCCATCTCTAGTTCCTCACTTGTGAAGTCTCTGTTCAGCTCTTTGCTCCATCGTTGGAGTGAGTCATTTGTTTTCTTTCTTCTTTGTTTTTGGAGTAGTTTATACACTTTGGATGTTAATACTCTATCAGATGTATCACTGGTGAAGGTTTCCTCCCACTTTGTGGGCTTTCTTTTCACTCCTTTTATTGTATCTTTTGATGTACAGAAGTTTTTGAGTTTAATGAGGTCCCATTTGTCAATTGTCAATCTTATTTCTTGTGTAACCATTGTTTGATTTAGGAAGGCTTTTCCTATGCCTATGTCTTGTAGGCTGCTGCCAACTTTTTCTTCTGTTGCCTTCAGAGTTTTTGGTTTCACACTGAGGTCTTTGATCCATCTGGAGTTGACTTTTGTACAGGGCGAGAGGTAAGTGTTTAACTTTATTCTTTTACCGTCTTTCCTCCTTGTATCCTCTTGGCCCCCTTGTCAAATATGAGGTGGCTGAAATTGTATGTGCTCAAGTTTGGATCTTTGGTTTTTGTTCCATTGGTCAACAGGTCTGTTTTTGTGCCAGTACCAAGCTGTTTTTCTGACTAAAGCCCTGTGGAATAGTTTGAAGTCTGGTATAGAGATCCCCCCTGTGTTGCTCTTTTTGCACAGAGTTGCTTTGGCTATTTGCAGTCTTTTGTTTTTCCATATGAAATTAAGGACTTTTATTTCCAAGCCTGTGAAGAAACTCTTGGGGATCTTAATTGTGATTGCATTGAATCTGTATAATTAATTTTCCCTTTCCATGGGCATGGGAGGTCTTTCCAACTTCTGATGTCTTCTTCAATTTCCTTCTTCAGGGATTTAAAATTTTTTTGTAGAGATCATTGGTGTCTTTGATTAGGTTTGTTCCTAGATATTTTATTGTTTTTGAGGCTATTGTGAGTGGGAAGCACTGCTTGTATTGCTTCTTGAGTTGCTTGTTGTTGGTGTAAAGAAATGCTACTGATTTCTCTAGGTTAATTTTGTATCCTGCCACTATACTGAAATTCGTAATCATTTCTAGAAGTTTTCTCATGGAGTTTTTAGCATCCCTTAGGTAAACAATCATATCATCAGCAAAAAGGGTAGCTTGACTTCCTCTTTTCCAATTCATACTCCATTAATTTCCTTTTCTTGCCTTATTGTCCTAGCAAGTGTTTCAAGCACTATATTGAAGAGGAGTGGTGACAGGGGGCAGCCATGCTGAGTTCTTACATTTAAGGGGGAATGCTTTGCTCTTTTCTCCATTTAGGATGATGTTGGCTGTGGGTTTCCTGTATATGGCTTTGATTATATTGAGGAATGATCCCTCCAATCCAATTCCCTCTAGGACTTTAAGCAGGAAGGGATGCTGGATTGAGTCAAAGGCTTTTTCTGCATCCACTGAGATGATCATGTGTTTTTTTGTCTTTCAGTCCATTTATGTGCTCTATGATATTTATTGATTTTCATATGTCAAACCATCCCTGCATCTCTGGTATGACTCCAACTTGGTCATGATGGATGATCTTCTCGATGTGGGTCTGTATGTGGTTTGCAAATATTTTGTTGAGAATTTTTACATCTGTGTTCATTAATGAGATAGGTCTATAGTTCTCCCTTTTGGTTATATCTTTGCCTGGTTTTGGTATTAGAATAAGGCTGGCTTCATAGAAGGAATTTGGGAGATTTTCCTCTGCTTGTATCCTTCTGAAAAATTTGAGTAATAATGGTTGTAAGCCTTTTTGAAACGTTTTATAGAAATCTGCCATGAAACCACCTGGGCCTGGGCTTTTTTTTTAGTTGGGAGATTTATTACATCTTCAATTTATTCATATATTATGGGTCTGATTAAGGTGTCAGTCTCTTCTTGGTAAAGCTTTGGTGATTCCCAGGATTTCAGATATTCATCCATTTCTCTGAGGTTTTCAAACGTGGTAGAGTATAGTCTTTTGAAGTATTCCAATATGATTGTCTGGATCTTTTCATTGTCTGTTGTGATATTTACCCTTTCATCATGGATTCCTATTGACTTGGAGTTGCTCTTTCTTTTGGTTAACTGGACTGGAGGTCTGTCTATCTTGTTTATTCTCTCAAAGAACCAACTTTTGGATTCATTGACTTTTTCTATGGTTTTATTTGTTTCTATTTCATTGATTTCTGCTTTGATATTTGTTATTTATTCCTGTCTGTTGCATTTAGGGTTCATTTGTTGTCTCTCAAGTGTTTTTAGCTGCAGTGTTAGATCGTTCACTTGTGCTCTTTCTGGTTTTTTCGATGTAGGTACTCAGGGCTATAAACTTCCCTCTTAGGGCTGCTTTTAAAGTGTCCCATAGGTTTTTTTGTGTTGTATTATCATAGTCATTCAGTTCCAGGAATGCTTTATTTCTTCCTTGACCCATTCACTATTCAAGAGTGTGTTGTTTAGTCTCCATGTGTTCTTCTAGATAGTAGGGCTTATCCTAGTGTTGATATTGAGCTTTATTACACTGTAGTCTGATAGAACACAGAAAATTATTTCAATCTTCTTGTATTTGTGGAGGTTTTTTTTTCTGTGTCCTAGTATGTGGTCGATTTTGGAGAATGTTCTGTGGGGTGCTGTGCAGAAAGTGTACTCTCTGGTACTGGGTGGAATATTCAGTAGCTGTCTGTGAGGTCTGTATCATATCATTCAGTTCAGATGTGTCTCTGTTTATTCTTTGTCTGGTTAACCTGTCCTAAGGGCTCAGTGGGGTATTGAAGTCCCCTACTATGAGTGTGCTGGGGTGAATCTGTGCCTTGAGGTCCTGAAGAATTGTCTTCATAAGGTTTGGTGCACCAGAGTTTGGTGCATATATATTCATGATTGTGAAATCTTCTTGGTTAATTGTTCCTTTTATAAAGATGTAATGGCCCTTTTGTCTCTTCTGATTTCTTTTAATTTGGAGTCTATTTTGTCTGATATTAAAATAGTAACACCTGCTTTCTTTTTGGTACCATTTTCTTGGGATATTTTTTATATCCCTTCACTTAAGTTGATGCCTATCCTTGAGGGTGAGATGGGTTTCTTGTAGACAGCATATAGATGGGTTTTGTTTCATAATCCAATCTCCCAGTCTATGTCCTTTGATTGAGAAGTTTAGTCCTTTAATATTTAAGGTTATAATTGAAAGATGTGTGTTGCTTCCTTTCACCTTATTGTCCATTTGCATTTTTAGTCTAGGTTTCTACTTCTGCAGTTATGCTTTTATTAATTTCTCTTTCTAGGTGTCTGAGGATAGTTGCTCCTCTCTTCTGTCCTTTGAATTGCTTCAAGTATTTTCTGAAGAGTTGGTTTTTCAGACATGTATTCTATCATCTTGTTTAAGTCATGGAAGATTTTTCTCTCTCCTTCAGCTATCATCAACATTTTTGCTGGGTAGAGTAGCCTGGGTTGGCATCTATAGTCCTTTAACACTGGGAATGCTTTGCTCCACATTCTTCTTGCTTTCATAGTTTACACTGAGAACTCAGTTGTAATTCTGATGGATTTACCCTTATATGTAACTTGTTGCTTTTCTCTTGTGGCTTTTAGAATTTTGTCTTTGTTTTGGGTGTCTAGTGTTTTAACTATGATATGGCATGGGGAGCTTCTTTTCTGATCTTGTCTGTTTGGAGTTGTATGTGCTTCTTGTATTTGTATGGTTTGTCTTTTTTTAGTTTGGGGAAATTTTCATCTATTATTCTCTTGAAGATCTGATCAATACCATTCTCTTGGGATTCTTCTCCTTCTATTCCTATGATGCAGAGGTTTGATCCTTTCATAGTGTCCCACATTTCCTGGTTGTTCCACTTTGTGTATTTAAAAATTTTTCATAATCTTTACTTGATTTTTTTAGTTGTTCTGTGTTATCTTCCAGGTCTTATATTCTTTGTTTTGTTTCCTCCATTGTACTTCTGAGGCTTTTTCCATTCCTTTCTTCTTGATTGGATGAGTGTTCGATTTCCTTTTTCATTTCATCCTGTGATTTCTTTAGTATTTCTACTTCCTTTTGGAGCTTCTCAATCTCTTCCTGAAGCTCTTTGCTTCACTGTTGGCTTTCCTTTTTCAGTGTTTCTACTTCTGGAGTTTGTCATTCTCTCCCTCTAGTTCTTTCTGAAGATTGTAATTCTCTCCCTTTAGTTCTTCCCGAAGTTTGGCATTCTTTCCCTCTATGTCCTTCTTGAGTTTTTCATTCTCTCTCCTTAGTTCTCTGATTTGTTTTTTTTATATTCTTTGATTTCTTTGAATATGTCTGCAATTGTTCCTCTAAGATCTGTATTGTGGGCCATCCCCAGGGAGATCCCAGTGTAGGAATCTCCCACATGGTTGGTAGAACTTGGTGTGGAATTATCCTGCACCTTTCTCATGTTGTTCCTTGTCTTGTCCCTGGCATGTGGGTTTCCCTTTTGCCTGTATTCTGATGTGAATACCAAATGCCTCTTCACTGTGTTGAAGGCTTGCTTTGCTTGCCTCCTTCAGATGCCTTTGTTTTTTTTTTATTGTTGTTTGTTTGTTTTCTCCTTATTTATGGAGTGTTGACTTGTCTAGGTTTCAAGTTTTCAATTTTGTTTATATGTTGGAAGTCTAACTCACTCTTCCCTTTCTGTTCTGAAGGTTCTTAAAAACTTGGACACTCCCTCAGCAATTCTAGTTGGGAGGGGGTGGGGTGGCAGTTGATATGCCTTGCTTACTCTGTGCTTCAGGTGGTCCTGGGAAATCCTCATCTAAGCTCTGTGCACTCTACTTTATTCCTACTTTGTTCATGTCTATGAAAATACTCCTCCTTTTTGCTCTGGATGACCCTTCAGTGCTAGACTCAAATGTCACTTGATCCTTGCTGCATGTTCTTCTCACTTAAGTATTGTTGATATCTTTCAGTCACTTAAGGATGCCCAAACATAATAACACAGACTAGATGACTCAAAACAGTAGAAGTTTACCTTTTCCCATTAAGATAGAGCTACACTGGAGTAGCATGCTTCCATAATCCAACAGGACTAGTGACTTCATAGGCAGATGGTGAGCTGCAGACACAGGGGCATATAAACAAGGCAATGTGGAGATGGAGATCAAGACAGAGATCAGAAAGTTGCATCTGCAATCCAAGAAGAGCCACAGATCACCATCCATTAGCAGAAGCTAGGAGAAAGGCATACGTTTAATTATTTGTATGTACACCTAGTACTTCAGGATTTGAGTCTGATATAGTACATCTTGTAAGTTTATGGCCTTATGTTTCACAAATAGAATAACAAATGGTTTGAAAGAAATACACAGGATTCTAGTTTCTGATTCACACTAAAAAGAGGAGGTTAAGAGGAAGCCGAGTCTACCTTCGGGTTAAAAATTGGGTACATAGTGTGCTTGCCAAACAAGTCTCTTTTCCCCTGCAGCAGAAAGTATGGCAGAAGAGGACTCTTTCTTGCAAAAAACTGGACCATCTGAGGAGGTCCTCGTTGCTCTGCTGTCATTTCTCCTGTGTGAGTCCAGGATATACTTCAAGGGTGAGAATTAGAAAGTTTTGAGAATTTAAGATGGAATGATGTTAAGCACTCTACTTTCAAGTGAAATATTGTCAAAAGTCGCAATATATGCAACATTAGTCTGAGAATTTCACAAAACTGTGGAAAATATGTCTTAATATTTTTTTCTAGTTAGAGTCTCATAAGAATCCTCCCTCCAATGGGTGTCCTAAAGAATTATGAAAACAGATGTAACATTACTTGACCAGAAGAAAGTCTGTACTACTTTTATGTAGTCACATACATGACTGTACAAAGAAGTAATAGGCAAGATTGGGATATCTTGCTAGAGAACAGGATATAAACCAATGAAGAAAATGGTAAGGAAGTATAGAGACCATGGGAAAAAAAATTGCTATGGTCACAGAAAGATGTTTCAAGGTAATCTTTCGGTCTTTTCTTTGAAGTCATACTGTCAGTTCTAAATTAAATATATGCACATTCCAAATGAATGCAAACTTGAAATTTTTATGTAAATTTCTTTCTAAAGGAAATGATTTATAGGATTAAAAAAGGTCTGTTTTTTTCACCTTTGAGAAGAAAGGTCTTTGAGATTTTTACACTAATAAACACTTTTTTTTCTTTTAAACTTTATATGCACTTAGTATGCCGATTAGAAGGATTAAATAATTTATCTGATGCATTTTTGTTGATCACTTTCCCTGTACCATGCTCTAAGGGCGAATGTTTTGACAAAAGGTAACATGACACAGACATGCAGTCTAGGAAGAAGATGAAGATTGTGATATTTCAAATCCAATGATTATGAAGTCACTGCCAGATGATAGGAAATCTGTACTGTGTAGGGATGTGTAAAAAATAAGTACATGCAGAATGGGGTGCCATAGGTAAAGTTGGTCTAAATATGATTAAAATTGATTATATGAAATACAATTAAAAACTAATTAAAAATAGAAAAAAAAAACTGAGGAAGTGAAACAGTGAACATGTAAATCCCTGATGAAGGAGTGGGTTTTCTGGATATGTAGACCAGGATGATATTAGTGACATCAGATTGAGTATAGATAAGCGTGGCAGGAGACAATGCAGGAGGAACAGACCAGGCCACACACAGACTTGTAGGTCATGGCTGAAATTTGAGATGCTCTGCAACTACAGTTGAAGCTCTTGGTACCTAATGAATGTTTGTATTGAAAAAATAACACCTTAGGATCACATAGTCTTAGCACTGATTAATATTTTTAGTAATCCAGGATTTCTCAACATATGCTATTGATGTTTTGACTGGAATAATTGGTTACAGGAGTTGTGTCATGCTCTGTAAGATGGTTAGCAGCATCTCTGACCTCTACCTGCTCAACACCAGTAGCACACCTTCTCCAACTGTGGGCATCAAAAATGCCTCAAACAATGGCAAAAGTCCAAAAGCTTCAATTTAGAACCACTGTTCTAGTGTAATCTACTTTCTTTTTTGTAATACTTTTATTTATGAATTGTGTATTTCATTCATTATCTTTCAGTTCAATTTGGACACATTCACCTCTCCCTGGCCCCATCCCACCTGTTTTCATGCCTTCTGCCATACACATCTTGACTCTTTCTCTCAGTCTACTTTCTTTTGTTTTTTTCCCTCTTTTATTTGTTTGTTTGTTTATTTTTTAAAATTATTTATTTATTTATTTTTTATGTGTATGAATGTATTGTCTGCATGTAGGTCTGTGCACCCATGTCATGCAATTCCCCTGGAACTGGAGTTCTCCTGGAATTCTACAATATATAATAACACAGTTGTTTTCAGATATCATTGATGTTACTCAGTTTGCCATACAATTAGGTAATTGGTGCATTTTTTTGAAGTGAGCCAAATTATTAAGCATAAGCAATGAATGTATGTAACATTCATGTAAAACTAATTTACAAGTATCTATGTCCAATTTTCAACAATCCAAGGTTCCCATAGTCAAGTTGGAGATGCTTGTATGCACAGGCATGTTGTTCAATTAGGAGTCCAGTCTATATTGCTGTAGTCTCACGATTCACCCCAATCTCTGCAGCCCTTACATTCTACCACACCTCCTTTTCCACGATTTGTTCCCTAGGCTTTGGGAAAGGAGCACAAGTGGGTGAGAAGCAAAACAGTCTATTTTCTCTGGAGATGTCATTTTGGACTCTAGTCTGTTCAGGTTGTTTCTCTTCATGGGTTGACAGCTTATCCAGTGATACCTTTTTAGTCATACTAACAAAGCACAAGCAATTGGATGTACAGGCATTTAAGCAGTACTAATTATTATGTCAAGCTAAGCTGTGAGCATAGACACAGATGCTTGGATGGTATGCTAATCCACAAACTGTGGTTTCTCTATAAAGGGTGACAAGTTCTTATTGTGGCTTATAACATCTCCTAACCACTAGAGGACATAAGCTTGTGGCATCCGCTGTGAGTTATTCCTCCAAGGAGAGAGCTAATAGCCAATTAGATTTGGGATATATATATAGACACATGGCTGCCACTGTTGCACAGTATCTTCAGGCAGTTGAGGTGTAGCTGATACTGACGGAGGAGTCTTGCTTGTCTCAAGGAGACCAATATTTTGCTGTATTCCTTTCTCAGTCTACTTTCTAGAGTCAGTAACCGTGCTTAGTGAGATCAAATTAATTAAAATGAAAGCCAGTTCTACAATTAGAAGTGACAGTTATACATTTGTAGATAATCATTACCATATTATATATAATCCTTCCTCCTAAAATACAGTGTAAAATCCTTCACAGTGGGCTTGCATGCTTTGTCTACAAGGTGTTTTTGAAATAAGAGTCTCAGAAAAACTCATTGAAAAGTTCTCAGTCTCTAGGGATTGTATGATCTATTTGTTTTTAACTAACCAGCTCGTTATTACTTCAATACTTCTCAGATCTTTGAATTTTCTCAAAATAGGAAATGTATATACACATGCAAAGAGATGAGTAGAATTATAATAACAGATTAATAGAATGTTCTGTTCTTCTGAGTCGCTCCAAGAAAACATTTATTTCTTCCAGGTAGAAGTGAATGGAAATGAATAACATAGCTTTCTTTCAGTATCACTGTTTTCCTTTTATGTTTCCTGTATATTCTTTTAGCTAACCTGTTCTAGGCACTTCTCACATTCTCAGTACGTCTATAAACTCTATGAGTGATTTTCAGACCCCTCTTGATAGAGAACATATTATGAAGATAAAAGCATATATAGGGTACATATTTACACCCCCCACACACACAGGGGAAATGAAGTAGAATAAAGGAATGAGGTCAATAGGTGTTACTTACAATCAACTAGAATATTTGTAGATGCTTTGGGAGTCCATGTTGCTAATGAGTTAAAAGTAATGGATGAATTCAGGATAGGAGCTTTGTCAAAAAAATTTTTATTTGTCAAACTTTGTATAATAGTTGGCAAATCATGTTCATCTTCCTAAGTTTATCTATGGGGCAACTTATGATACTAGGATTATTAAAGAAGTAATGAGTGTCATTTCATTAATAAGTCCATATGTAGTGATAGTGTTTGCTATTTACAGTTTTGTATTCATTATTTTTTAATTTATTTTTCCTACTTGGCATTAAACTCAGTGCTTTGTGTACATTACTGTTCTCAAACACCACTGAATTTTACCACCAACCTGTTCAGAATTTTGAAAATATTAAATATCTAAAAGGAAGGATATGAGAAGATATTAGATAAAACTACGAAAGAAGGCCAATGAAAAAACACGGTTTATGAAAATGCCATAATGAAGCCCATTACTTTGCATGGCAATTAGAAGAAAAACTGACAAATAAGTAAATGTTCAATTGTCATTCTGTAACTATTTTAGTGGGTCTAGCTACTGTCATGAGTAGAATATGAAAGATAAATTGTTCTTTGAAGAATAAAGGTTCACAATGATGCCAATCAATCAATAAGATGGACATAAGAAGCAAAAGGGAACCAGGTATGGTGGCGCACGCCTTTAATCCTAGCATTTGGGAGGCAGAGGCAGGTGGATCTCTGTGAGTTCAAGGCCAGCCTGGTCTACATAGTGAGTTCCAGGACAGCTGGGGTTACAGAAAAACCTTGTCTGAAAAAGACAAAACAAAACAAAGAAAAGCAAAAGGGAGAAATGGCATGGGGAGTATTCGTGGGAGATTCTGAAAGGATACTATCACTGCAGAGGAGCTCAGAGAGGAGCCCGAGTGGGTGGGAAAGTCTCCGTGTTCTCTCATGCCTACAAGGTTGTGAATTTTTTTTTCTTGTGAAATTTATGATAGGCCAACTATCTCATATTAAGGCCATCTTGGTAGCAGTGGTGATGAAAAGAACTGGTTGTATGTGGTTACAACTTAAGGTAAGGCTGTCAGGCCATACTGATGAATTAGGTGTGAATTTCATATGCACTCTACTTGCGTACACCCACATGCACAAAAACACATACATGAATGACTAGCATCAATGAATACACAAAAACAGAACTAGATACAGTTACTTGGTTATCAAGTGACTTTTTTCTGGAAATGTTCCTCTTGGGATTTTTTTTTTTTTTTTTTTTTTTTTTTGCGTTTTTGAGACAGGGTGTCCCTGTAGCCTCAGCTAGCCTGGAACCAGCCCTGTAGTCCAGGCTGGCCTTGAACTCATAGAGATCTGCCTGCCTCTTACCCCCCACCCAAGTGCTGGGATTAAAGGCATGCATTACCATGCCTTGCTTAAAGATGGTTCTTTGCCACCACGTGGATTCTGGGAATCAAACCAGGGTCTTCTGCAAGAGCAGTTGGTGCTCTTAACTGCTGAACCATCTCTCCAGCCCAGGATATGTCTTAGTTACACATTTGTTCATACTAAGCATATATATCTAGAAATCCAAAAATAGAGTAAGACTTCAGGTATCCAGCTTGAGCCATCATCATAGAGGTAGTAGTACATAATGCTAAAATTAAATGTGTGCACCACCACTCCTGGTTTTGGTAACAGAATGTTTTCGATCCATTGTAGGAAAACATTCTCTGATGAACTATAAATGCAATGCCTATAAAATTATCTAGTTAACCCTTGTGTATGAGTGCTGAGAGTTTATACTTTATGGAATGCACACTCATAATTCTCCAAATTCTAAGAGATTTCTGTATTATAAGCAAGAGAGTCTTATGGTATGTTAAAGGAGAATAGCATACTATGCCATTTTCCTGGTTGAAGCGAGTGTGACAAATCTTTTAAGAATAGACCTCAGATTTTAAGGCACAATTCTTATATTTCAAAATGATATATAAGCAAAGAGTGAAACAATGTATTATCATGATCAGGTTGCTGTGTGGGATGGGGCTTGCCCTCAGTGGTTCATTTAACATTAAAGATGGAATGGGTAGAGAGGTAGAAAGTGATATTTGCTCATGATATGCATAATGGTTCAAGGGAATTTCAACAGTCCTGTCTGACTTTTCTATTTCTGGTGATTGCATACTCTGCTAAATGAACACAGGTAGCAATGCCATCTATGGAATCACAGAGAGTTCCACAAGTAAGAAAGAAATGAGTAAAAATGTGAGCATAGCCTCTGCCTTTGCTTCTGTTACGTTGTACACACAATAAGGCTTCTTTCAATTCTTGTAAATGGAAATGGAATTTGGCTAAGTTGAAGATCTGAATTAAGTACTTTTGCACAAGAGAAAGTCTCAGGACATTCAGGAATAAAAACTTCATGTACATTTAGGTTTTTGTGAGGCCCGGGATACAGTTGCCTCCTCCTGTATTTCCAAGGTCGTTTTGTGAACATGGCTCTCTGAAGATGCTGAAAGAAAACCAACAGCAAGGCTTGCTCAGCCAGTAAGATGCACTGGCACATGTAGAAGTTGCTACAACTGTGCTCACTCTCCTGGGTTAAAATGAAGAAAACTCATTAAGTGACTACTTTCTTTTTTCTCCAACACTTAACTTTTATTTCTACTGAAAAAGTGTTCTCTATACTGAAGAAATGATTTAATTTACAAATATCTGTCTTCATAATGTGAGAATGATTTCTTTTATGAAATAGCGCATGGGAGGTTCTTATTAAGTAGTCACCGGGGAAATAGTCAAATAAGTTTATTGGATATTGAACATTTAAAAATATTTCTCAGCTATTTGCTCTTCATACTTGTTAGAACTCCCTGTTTAATCCATGCCCCACTTTTTAATCAGATTTTTTGTTTGTTTTGATGATTAAATTGTTGAGGTCTTTGTATTTCTAGGTGCTAATGTCAGAGTTATAGTTTGTCAAGACTTTTTTCCCATTCTGTAGGCTGCCTCTTCACTCAAATCAGAGTATAGTTTGCTGTTTAAAAGAATTTAAGTTTCTTGAGGTCATATTTGTCAATTGTTGTGTTTCACCTTCGCCCAGTTAGAATGGCTAAGTTTCAATGATAATAGAAATGGGAAGGGGGATGCAAATGGGTGCACCTACTATGAAAATCAGTGTGGAGTTTCTTCAAAAAGCCAGAAATAGATCTACTATGTGATCCAGGCAAACTGTTCTTCAGCGTATACCCAAATCTATATCCTACTACAGAGATACCTGTTGATCCAGATTCATTGCTGCTCTTTTCATAATAGCTGGGCAATGAAAACAACCTAGATGTCCATCAATTGACTAATGGATAATGAAAGTATGGAACACTTATACAATAGAATATTATTCAGCTGTTGAAAACTGACATTTTCAGGATAAAATTGGAAACAATTGTCCTAAATGAGGTAACCTAGACCTAGAAAGGCAAACATCTCCAAAGTCTTTAGAAATAGTCATATGGATCCTCCAAAGTTTCAATGCCAGATGGGGACTGCTGAGATGCCCAGCTTGTGGACTAAGCAGCTAAGGGGATTTCAGCCTCCTCAGAATATAGACTGCCATTAATGGACTACCCGGGCTGCATCATGGAGGCCAGTTCAGGGGTATCAAGATAGGATGAATTTTTACTGGACTTCATTTGGGGAACCATGGGAGGGAATGTGGAGCAAAAGTACAGGATTGATGGTTGTTTGGGATTGCCAAGGAGGAACCTTCAAGAGCCTCCTTAAGGAAAACATGACATCTTTTAGGGAGAAAAAAATCCTCCAATTCAAGTGATATGTGTATGTATATATGTATGTATGTATATATTTATGTATATATATATATATATATATATAACTATGCACATATATGTATATATATATATATTTATATACTGTAGCAATACAAGTTGAAGAGAACAACAACAAAAGAACTGAAAGGAAAATAAACTCTGGAAAGACTCAGAAAAAGGGCAGAGTGGGGGACATAGAAAGGCAAGCAACTCTAGATTCGATTGAGAAATGATGTACGACTTATGGAAAAAGTTTAATAACAATAAAAAATAATAAAAAAGAAGTAGTTGTCTGGAAACCTACCACTGTAGCAACTTTAAAATTCTAAAAATTATATATATAGAGAGATAGATATAGATATAGTGTATATATATATATATATATATATATATAATGTAAAATAGATTAAAAGGATTTACATTATAACAGGGGATACTAATCCTACCAGTCATTATAGTCTGTAAAATAAAAGCCGATGCAAGGAATGAACTCTTTTTTTTGAAACCATTGACTGGGGATCCCATAGATCCTCAAACAATAGAGACCATATCCTCTGCTAATGAATACTCAGCAGAACTTGGTAAGACCCCATTACTAAACACACTATGTACATGAATTGTAGAATTATCAATGAGAAATCAAACTGGCACTGACCTCAAATCTGGTAAAGCATCTTTACCAGATTGCTTTCATAGTGTTGGAAAGTGATATGGATGATACCAGAAGAGAAAATTAATAAACAGCATCATCTATTTGTGAATACTGCAAGCTACAACAAGAAATGGCCTGGCAAGATTTTCCTACTGAAGGAATATTGACATGGATATCAGGCTTAGAAACCTGTGTCTAGACATCACAAACCATAGAAGACAATAAACTACTAATATTCTGATAAACTGATATAGTATTATACCAACTCCTAATGACTTATTGTTATACCTGCATATAAATGCATTTCTCAACTCTCACCTGATAAGCTTTCTCATATTAATAACAGAGACACACAACTGCTAACATATGGTGAACATACAGTGAATAAGAGAATTGAGAGTGCTCAGCTCTGAATAAAACACCTATATCAAGTCTTTGCATTCAGGGATCAGTGTGGTAAAGGGGTCAGACAGACTGTATGAGCCAAATGTGGTGTTAGACCTCAAGAAACAGAGCTTTCTGGACAGCTTGCAGAGACACTTGTATGAACAGTGAAGGTGACAGCATGTGTAAAACTCAGGTAAATTCAAGCCAGAAGAGAAGTGTGGATGTGGGTAAGAAACAGCAACTCTATTTGAGGAACTAGAGGCAACTGATAGCTGCTGAGCTAGGGAAAGCTAGTACTCCGAGTGTGTCCCGTGGGCACATTAACCACGCTCTAATGAATAGATCCCCACTGAAGTTCATTCGTATATACAAATTTGACCCAACAGACCTCAAAATTTACATATGAGAATGTACATAAATAAGGTAGGAATAAGGTGACCTGCAGATAGGGGAGGATGTGTAAATATGACCAAATTTCATTATATAAAATTTTTATCAAGTGTGCTGGATAGCTTTAGGGTCAACTTGACACACCTGGGTTGAGGGAGCCTCAATTGGGTAATTGGCTCCATTGGATTGGCCTGTGGCCCCATCTTGTCTTGATCGTCAAGCAGTGTGGGAGGACACAGGCCACAATGAGTGGTGCCACCCTGGGCAGTTTGTTGTGTATTGTATAAGAAGGAAGGCTGGGCATGAGCCAGGGGAGCAAGCCAGTGAACAGCACTCCTCCATAGCCTGTGCTTCAGCTACTGCCTCCAGGTTCCTGCCCTGAGTTCTTGCCTTGGGCTCCTTAAGTGATGAACTGTGACCCAGGTGATGTAAGCTAAATAAACCCTTTCCTCCCCTAGTTGGTGTTGGTCAGAGTGTTTTGTCACAGCAATAGAAGATAAACTGGAACATAAAGTTAACTGAAAAAGCGAAGTAAAAGTGAAATAAGGTTCTAACTTATTTTCGTATAGAATACTAAATATTCAACTTAGTAAAATACTTTCTACAAAGACTGCTCTTAGCACACATTTTTTCTGGAAAATCATACAGAAGTAATTTATGAACAATAAAGTCTGGAAAAAGAATCTGCAATATTGTTTAAGATTCTACTTAATGTAAAACTGTTTTATAAAATAGCATTTCTATTTTTGATACAATTTCCCTCCTCTTTCCTGTTCATGTCTGATTTATCCATTAGGAAAATTGACAGCCTAAAAATATAAGCCCTAATTTCTCCATCTCTGAAAGAGTTGTGTTGGGCATGATATTTCATTTGGCTGGAGCACTAAGGGGGCTGGCTTTTGCCCCATGACTTAACCTACAAAGGCTGGGGAAGCAACTAGCCCTATAGCTCTCTTTGGAAAAGGGCGTCACATTCCTGCATTATCTAAAGAGCACATCTTGGTTTCAAGAAACAACTGGAGCCTCTGGTGACTCACATAAACAAAATACAGCACGGATTTCCCGTGCACCCCCCCACCACCATTTCTCACCAAAAGCCTGCCAAGTACCAGCATATAAAACCCCAAACTCCTTCAAGTAAATGAGTTTGGGTCTCTTGTGCCAAGTCCCAGGTCTTTGGACCTGCTGGGTTTACCTGCCTCAGCGTTCTTTCTCTCCTCCCTCCCATTGCCTGTGTCTCCTTAGTGTGAAGTGGCTTTATGGGGGCAGGGAGGCTGGTGCCATATCCCCTGTGGACACCAGCTGGAACACCTGGGAGCCCCACTGCCTCACAAAGTTGGTTTGTTTCTCAGTTAAGAAATGTATGCTGGAGGGGGTTGGAGAAATGGCTCAGTGGTTAAGAGCACTGGCTGCTCTTGCAGAGGACCCTGGTTTGATTCTCAGAACCTGCATGGCAGCTAACAACCACCTGTAACTTGAGTTCCAGGAAATTCTGGTGCCTTCTTCTGACTCTGCAGGCATTGTGCAACATGGGAGCACTTACACACATGCAGGCAATACACTCATACAAACAAACTAATAAATGAATGAATGAATAAATAAATAAATATAAAATAAGAAATATATTCTCTTTTATTTTACATTTTCTTGATTGAGAAATACATTCTCAATAGTGCTAATATTCCACAAATTGTCTTTCTAATCCAATATACTATTTCCACATTAGCATATCTCTAACTCCTTCCTCTGTTAGAGGGATAACCTTGAGTCCATTTAGCCTTAACATCAAGTTGTCCCTAAAGGACACTGAACAGTCTTATTTCAGAGTATAACATCATAGTAACCAAAATCAGTGAATTTCCATTCTCTTCCTGGAATTTTTCACTTATGTATAATACATGTTCATCAATCTTCAAAGTAGGTGCTCAGATATTACTATAGCAGCCTTATGTTTTCTAATGTCATGGCTCAAAATAATACTCCTTAATGTTCCCTATCTTAAAGCCTTGCTTTTAATCATTCAGTATTCTATGCACTATGTTTACATTTATATATATTTCCACTAAAATATAGGCTCCCAAAGGCTAAAAATCTGCTGTTGTTTGTCTTTCCTCCTCATTTTTTGCTCTCTCCATGATCAATATCCTTAGCACTGGAACAGATAACATGCAGTAGGCAGTAAAACATATTGTGTGTGACTGACTTCATGATTGCTAGCCTGTGGCTAAGAGAAGAAACCGAAGTTCCAGCTTCTGGAACTCCTAACAAGCTTCGGTCACTTGTTACACTATATGACTCAATGAACAATTTCCACTGTGAGAATGTTTGTCTCACAGCCACCTTGTTTTTAAGGAATGGACATTCTTTGGACATTTGCTTCTAGGTCTCTCCTTCATCAGTTGTTTAACTGACAAAACCATCATTATAGAATGCCATATATGGTTAAAACTGCTAGTATTTGTGGTTATTGCTGATAGTTTGGTTTTTTTATTAATATTAGGTTTGTGAAATTAAAAAAAAATGACCAAACTTCACATTTTACATTATTTTGGAAACCCTGCAAAATCCACAGGGGAGCTATTGCAAACATTCTGGTTCTATTAAGCAGGGTTCCAATAACTATTTGATGACCACAGTGTCTACATAACATTTTCAAAAATAAGAAATAGGAAGTTGAACACAGCTGTACAGAAGCTGTTGAAACTCCTCCTTAACAATCCTCATTCACGATAAGCTGTGTAATTAACCTTACACAGATTATTATATGGTCATTTGTTTTATAAATATCAAAAAACAATGTATTTTATCATAAATATTTTTGGATTTCTAAATCTAAATGAAAGTTCTTCCTTAAAGTATGAGGCAATTATTATTTTTTTGGCAAACAATTATTACCTGACAATAGTCCCACTTCTCTCTGCTCAGGTCTTTGAAGAGTCTTGTGAGCCAGCCCAACCTGTATTGAATAAGTGCCAGCTGTGTAAAGAGGAAGTGTCTTTCCTTACCGTTATTGCCTGTGGTTCTGGAATAAATGATTCCATCACCCAAATATTTTACACCACAAAATTCATGTCCTGACCAAGATGACAACAAAAAAATTCCCATGAAGGTACAAAGACTTTCCTGTATATATCTTTATCCTTTGATTTGCTTTAAATGGTAAGGAATGCAGGATTTCAAATGGTATTCTTCACCTTGAAAATAATAGACTAGGTATGAATACCCCTTAGTATCAGAAAGCTATTAATTAGCTTGCAAGTTAAACTTAAAAAATTTAAATTCAAGGACTTCAAACATGAAATCTTTCAGCCTAATAAAGAAAAAATTAATTCAAATTGAAATGTGCAAACATACTCATGGTAATACAGGACTATTTGCCAAAGTCTGCATTGGAGGAAAGCTTGTTAATGAAAACATGAAATATAAACTTTGAAATTTAATTCAGTAACCACTTTTCCAAGAAGCTAAAGTATTTGTGTAGTGTATATGCATGTGCTTTTAAAATTCTAAAAGCCTAAGATTTTATTTTATTTTTTATTTTTTTCTTTATTATAATTTTTTTAGGGGAGAGCACAAACGCAGTCCCCCACTACCACAAATTATGCAGTCGAGTTTCCCACATTTGGGAAAATCGCAGGGGTCAGTACATCCGGAGTGCAATGGATGAGCCTCGCCCTGGGAAAACCACCTTCGTGACCATGGTATCTCCCCTGGTATGTACGTATACATTTATTATTTTTTATGTGTATTAGTGTACTGTCTGCATGTAGGCTGGTGCACCCATGTTGTGCAATGCCTCAGAGGTCAGAAGAGGGCGTCTGATTCCCGTGAACTGGAGTTAAGGATGGCTCTTAGCTGCCATGTGGGTGCTGGGAATCGAACCTGGGTCCTCTGCAAGAGCAGTCGGTGCTCTTAACCGCTGAGCCATCTCTCCAGCTCCGATTTTATTTTATTTTATTATATATTTTTATTGAGCAGTTGTGTAACGCATATCACAATCAAACCCAATCTCCCCCATGCAAGAACCCCCCATTAGAACTCATGCATTACAACATCCAAGCTATGCCAGATACAATCAAGCTCCCAAACTCAGAAGTCCTTCTGTGCAAATAGATCCACTGGAGTCTAGTCATATAGTCAGCATATCTAGGTATCCTATGTAAGGCATACTCTTCTTCACCCAACAGTACCCAGTCTCCTGTACTTCTCACTCCAGGGTCATCTTTGTAGTTTAGCTATTGTGATGTTGGAGCTGGTAGTGTAGAAAGGGAGGAGGCTGAATTAAAAATAGGAATGTGTCAAACGCCAGCTTTTGCACTTCTAAACTTTTAAGTACAATTTGATAATAGTTACTCTCAACAGTTTTTATGGACAATTATAAGAAAAATGAGATTTTTTAATTAAATATAGAAAAAGTATTTGAAACTTACAATTGCTTGTTAGTACAAGTAAAATTTCCCCTGAAGTATAGAAAATTAGACTATGAGCTATGTTTAAATCCATAAGAATTGAAATGCCAAATTTTAGGATGAAGAGTGATACTCCAGCTGTTTTTCCCCCCAAAAGTAAAGCTATTTTCATATGCGATTATGCTTAAATGGATTCCATTAGAGCAATTAATTATGTTGTACTTCATGAACATATAAACATTCTGTTTATGGGGTTTTTATTAAACACCTCTTGTATTTATAAAAACAAGTACACGGGGCTGGAGAGATGGCCTAATATTTAAGAGCACCGACTGCTCTTACAGAGGATCCGGGTCCAATCCCCAGCACCCACATGGCAGGTGAGAACCGTCTTTAACTCCAGTTCCAGAGGAATATGACACCCTCTTCTGACCTCCACAACATTGCACGACATGGGTGCACAAACCTACATGCAGACAGTACATTCTTACACATAAAAAACAGACAAACAAGTACACAGAAAAATTACCTGGCACCATTTAATTGTTATAAGATGTAATGTGTTCGCCGGGCGTGGTGGCGCACGCCTTTAATCCTAGCACTTGGGAGGCAGAGGCAGGCGGATCTTTGTGAGTTCAAGGCCAGCCTGGTCTACAGAATGAGTTCCAGGACAGCTGGGGCTACAGGGAGACCCTGTCTCGAAAAGACCAAAAAAAAAAAAAAAAAAAAAAAAAAAAAAAAAAAAAAAAAAAGATGTAATGTGTTCTTAAAATAACTTAAGGTTTTGTCAGTTTGTATTTTTTACATTAGTTCCAACATATGAATGAAGCTCTATTTTGAAGTTATCATAATATTTGAGGTTAAAATGAAGAAGTGGGTGGTGCCTGGCCTACCTAAGCCACAAATAGTCATTCCAGGCTCAGATAACAGATGACAGCTATAATCAAATTTTGCTATCATCTGAGTTGTTTTAATCAAAAACATGAGTCTCACCTAAAACAAAACTCTTTCCAGGCTTATGATAAAAATTAAGATTTCTAGTGTAGCTGGTGCTGACGGAGGAGTCTTGCTTGACTCAAGGAGACCTATATTTGCTTTATTGGTTTAGTGGCCTTTGGTAACACTCTCTGGCATTCCAGAGGCATCCGTATGCTTGCAAGTGCGGTGCTCCATACATCTTTCCCATGCTTATATCAGGTCTTCAACAGAGGGCCTTATCGCCTCTCTTCCTGCAGATATCCCAGTTTGGAGGCAAGGAGCCTTTACCTTTTGTGGGGGTTGGATCCTGGCCAACATCTCCTTGGTAGAGGTAATCCCAGGTTGGATGTCAGAGCTCTACTGTCTAACATATCTTTGCTTAGAGTGCGAGCTTAAGGAGACTTTAGCATTATATTTGGTTCTGAATAGTGAATAATCCTTTTCACAGTTGTCTATGTCCATTAGAATCAATTAAAGAAGGCAGTTTTACACCGATTTTACAAAAGAGAATACCTCTAGATACAGCTGGCTCCAACTACAGTTGGAGAACGACATCATCATCATCAAAGTTTCTCCTTATTCGTATTGTGGGGGGAGGAGTTAAGAAAGTCTCTTTATATTAAAACCTTTTGCAGCACTAGAATAAGGCCTTCATTGGATTCATTAAAAATCGGTTGTTTACAAGCTGGATCCAGAGAGGGTCCTGTGTCTGTAGCAATCTGAGACAGTTTCTGTCCCTTCAATGCCCAAGGACTCCAGTCCTTCTGCTGACTACGCTTCTGGTACATCCTACTCCACTGCAAAGCCACATTTTCTCTCAGCCATTAACTTGGTGATACTCTGGCCGTGTTGGAACATACAAATCTTTCCCATAGTTTATTTTTAAGATTTGGATGTGCAAGAGTTTTTTGACAAAAAGTTTTCATATCTATCTAACTCCCCTTTTTTATTTAGGTTTTTTATTTTTGAGACCATGAGTCTCAAAAAAGCAAAGTATATAGCCTATGGGTGGAGTCAAGGCACAGATTTATATCAAGTTCACCCATGCTGTTTGTGGTTACTGTATGTGATTAACTTGGGAAACAAACGTTAATTTTTCAAATTAAATCATCCTATAGTGAAGAAGAATTGCTGCCAGGTGATACTATAGGAGAGCAAATATATAGAGAACATTTGTTTATACCAATCCCAAAGTAATTGTTTATACAGTTTTTATTAGAGCTAATGTGGACAACAGCAATGTTATATCACTAATGAATCAGATGCCTATTACCGTTTTTATCGCCTTTAAACGAATGTGGTTAATATACAACATGATTGCTTTTACATAGTCCTAAAACACCACGTGATCCCTGTAGACAGAGTCTGGGCAAACTGATACTTGTTGAACTCACGGCAATTAAAGATGCACCAATTGAATACACACCCGTGTGCCTCTCCCACCCCTCCCACCCTTCCCGAGTCACCATTTCAGTCAGTTTTCGAGTTCTGAGTGATCTTTCGTGTTGTTCTTTATAATATGCATCCCTCCACAAAGAATATTTATAACTGGTTTATGGGTACTAGCATCCACAGATGGGATACCAGTTGCCGGAAATACTGCTGGCAGCAGTGGAGCCATATCGTCTGTAATATCCAAATCTAATTGCTATTGTCTCTCTCCGGGAGGAATAACCCACAGCTGATGCCACAAGCTTACATCCTCAATGGTTAGGAGATGCTATCAACCACACGTTGACCCTGTCATACTTAACAGAAGAAAAACATAATTCATGGATTAACATACCATCCAAACATCTGTGTCTATACCAATGTAACCTACCATAACAACTAGTAAGTTTAAATACCTATATATCCAATTGCAAGTGCTTCATTAGTAGGACCAAAGGCTGTATAATGACTGTTTAAATAACTATATATCTAATTGCATGGGCTTCATTAGTAGGATTGAAAGGTTATGCCTGGACAAGCTGGCAGCCCATGAAAGAAAACAGCTAGAATGATAGAGCCAAAGACAACAGCTCCAGAGAAAGTGACTGTTTTGCAATCTCATCCACCTGTGCCCCTTTTCAAGCCTAGAGGAACAACTGCAGAAGAGGGGCGCGGTAGAATGTAAGGGCTGGCGATTGGGGTGAATGGTGAAACTACAACAATATAGACTGGACCCATTTGATCAACTTGATTGAACATACAAGCCCCCCCTGCTGGATGGTGGGACCCATGAGTTGTATGGGTTTTGGGCACAACTGCTTGCAAATGTGGTTTTACATGAAGGATGCTTGTACCACAAATATCACATTTAAAAAAAAAAAAAAAATGAAACAAAAACAACAACAACAACAAAAAAAAACAACAGAAAGATGAAGAAAAGTTACGCAGAATGCATGATCTGGGATGGGTAGGGGTGGGCGGGGTGAAGGGAAGGGGATATAGCCTGAACTGAATTGGAAAATGATGTATGAAATACACAAAGCATAAATAAAAAAAATTAAGATTTCTAATATGCTTATCATTTTAAATAAATATAAATAACAATAATTCGGGGCACATAGAAAGTAGTCAAACTATCTGTGAATGTGGATTGATTGCTTATTGATGGCACACCTAATTTTGGGGCATATTACCTGGAGCCCAATTTTATTTTAGTTCAATGCATTGTCTCTAATGTCTAGATGACATATTTGTAGTAACAATATATAATTAATGGAACCCATTATAATTTTAGCGAATTTCAAGAAACATGCTGTAATAAAGCTGTAAATAAAAATAATTCCAGAGATACTCATTTTAAGAAAGGGCTAAAGGGCATATTGTGCAAGAATATGACACATAACTGATTTAAAATTTCAGAGAGTACTTTCTAAAAATTAGACTCAATTTACTATATAGATAAATACATAATACAAAGAATTTATAATCATATATTTTATTTATTTTTTTAAAGTGACTTTCTTTTTTTTTAATTTTTTTTTATTAATTTTTTATTTATTTCTGTATGTGGACGAATGTACTGTCTGCATGCAAGTCTGTGCACCCGTGTCGTGCGATGCCGCGGAGGTCAGAAGTGGGTGTCGGATTCCCCTGGAGCTGGAGTTCTCCCGGAATTGGAGTTTCAGACGGTTCTCAGCCGCCATGTGGGTGCTGGGGATCGAACCCGGGTCCTCTGCAAGAGCAGTCGGCGCTCTTAACCGCTAGGCCATCTCTCCAGCCCTATAATCATATATTTTAATAATACACACATACTACATCCATTACCCACAAGTACTAAGTTCCAAGTACTACAGGAGAACCATGAAACACTGCAT
Source organism: Rhizomys pruinosus (assembly GCA_009823505.1). Taxonomy (NCBI): domain Eukaryota; kingdom Metazoa; phylum Chordata; class Mammalia; order Rodentia; family Spalacidae; genus Rhizomys; species Rhizomys pruinosus. Next base: position 6,381,782 of record VZQC01014560.1, read on the forward strand.
AGGGCTTCATGAGTTTTCCCATACATTCACCCTGCATATCATTAAGTTTAATTTAAATATTACAAACAGTAAATTTTAACATCTAATAATTATTAAAATAATATATTGCAGCATATATATTGCAAAATAACTTAATTCTTTATTATATTACAGCAATATGTTTAATTTAAGCTTTACTACAGATAACTGAAGCAATGGAAAGGAAACTCGAAAATAAGGAGGAGGTACTGTATTTGTGCATATGTACACACACATATATATATATATATATATATAATTGCATATGCCTACATACATATACATATACATATATAACATCTTTATAATATTCTCTGTAGCCAGGTAAAGGGAAGATTACCATGCTTCCTTATGCAATAAATGTGATAGAAACATCCATATCTTGTTAAAATTATGTGTATTAAATTTTTATTGATTATTTATTAACTAGAATAAAGGAGCTCAGTGGATTACTGCAAAATTTCTTGTAATATAAGGCTAAGAATAGAGCTAGCATATCATGTACAAAATACTTTTACAATTTCATTTTTAACATGATTGAGAATGCAGAAAATGCACACACATACATATATGTGTGTATGTATCTATATCTTATATCTATATCATATCTATATCTATATCTAATTTATATCTAATCTATATATCTATCTATCTATATTTCTATCTCTCTATATATATGTTTATAGCTGAAGGCTTCATAACAAAATCATAGTGCCAGGTAAGGAAACTTTCCTTCCAGTTGTTGCTCAGGATAGCCCAAGGGACTCCCCACATAATATAGGCTATTGCCATATCCCTTGATTGTATCTCAGGATTTGAAGTAAGACCCTATTTCTGAAGACAGGTCATAGGTTGGACATAGAATTTGGAGCAGTCCAGGTGGAAATGACCAAGAAATCTTCTCCCTGAAAACTAGCTCTCATAGTATCAGAAAGTGCTATGCAAACTGCCGTGGGAGACCAATCAATGTAAAGTTTAAAAACCACAATAATGACACACCCAGCAAATTATCTCTATTGGTACCATAGTGAAACTTTCATCTTGGGGGTAATCAACAGCCATCTAATTGTACTCATGGCCTGTGAAATACGAGGGAATTTCTGGTGGTATTGTAACACATAACCAATATGCATTATTAGAGAGGCCACAGACCCTTGAGAAGAACCTACTTTTCCTATATCAACAAAATTTCTTTCTATATTCTAAATACATATTCTTATATTTACAGACAAATGTTCCTCTCGCCGCTCAGCAAAGAAGCATCTCCTCAAACAGCTGGAATTGCAAAATTCCACAACTGGACAAAACACAGAGAATAAGTGTCTGCTCGGTGTCCATCCATAAGTAATATATCTACAATGCAAACTTTCTTCCTTAGGCTCAGGTAACATCATGCGGGGGGGGGGGGCGGGGGCAGCGAGATTGTAAGAGCCAGAGGGACAAGATGCCTTGGTGCTCGTTAATGCATTCTGGACATGATAGGGAAGCTGCACCAATGAAATATCCACAATAAGATAGTCTAACAATATCTGCATAATGACAAAACCACTTGACATGCGACAGTGGATGAGGGAGATTTCAGATGATCTCACTTATAAGCAATGTATAGAAGCTGAGGAAATGAGAATCAGCTTTCTCCAGAGACTAGCTCTCTGAGAGATTATTTAATCCCAAGTGGGCAGCCATAAGCACATGTGCACACAAGCTCCACTATAGAGTACTTTGTATATACATATATGCATATTTATAAATGTATGTATAACAATAGTAATCAAAGAAGAGAACAGGAGATTGAGTGGAGGTAGGGAGAAGATGAAGGAATCCTGGGTTGGAAGGAAATAATGTAAAATATGCATTCATGATATTTTCAAAAATGAAATATACAAAACAATGGAAGAGGAACTATTGAAATATACTTTTAAAAATCAATAGAGTTTGTTTTTCAATACAGGACCAGCAAATTATTATGAGATTCTTTTGACTTACATAATTGTAAGCAATCTTTTTATTAAAGTCTCACAGTCTGACAAAATTTAGACAACTTGTATACACAACCCAACTCTCCCAGAATTTCTTACATTTGAATCCATTGATCTTTTCAAAGTCACTCATCAGGAGGTACAAAAAAGAGCTAAATCTTCTCAAATTACCCATGTTTACTTACTAGTAGACACAGTTCATTCTTCACAGAATTAAGCCTGATGCCTGTCTTTGTGAGTTAAATTACACAGGTACAAAAGGAACCCAAGTGAAAAACATTTAAGAGATCACCTACATTCATTAATGTATCACTTGACTCCAGTCCCACTAACTTGGAATCTGGTGTCACTAAGAAAATCCAAAGTAAGAAAAGTTTTTGAGAGTTGCCTGTTATTGAAGAACTGTGATAACTGGCACTTTCTAGGGTCAGTAATTTATTTTTAATTAATTAATTAATTAATTAATTATTAATTAATTAATTAATTAATTTTGTAACAGGTCTCCCTGAAGCCCCAGCTGACTTGGAATTTACTTCTGGGACTACAGCCAAGTATCACAAAGCCCTGCTAAATTCAGGTTTTAAACATCTTGCTAGTTTGTTGTTAATTTATCTATTGTTATGTCAGAATAATTGTTATCACATCTTAAGTGCAAGCAATCTAAACACCTCTAGAAAGGACAACCCAATGCAAATATTTACTGCCCAAATCTCTAATGATTTGTATAGCATCACCCATCAAATTTTATCTGAAACTCCACAAATGGAGTTTCTAACTGGTAGGTTCTAACTGGTAGGTTCTAACTGGTAGGTTCTAACTGGTAGGCCAGTTGCTGTGTAAAACCTATCCTTTCACTATCATGATTATTTTATTTTACTATTTATTTTTATTTTTTACACATGAGTGTTATGCCTGTATGTATGAAACTGTACCCATGTCGTGAAGTGCCAATGGAGAACAAAAGAAGGTGTCAGATCCCCTGGAACTGGTATTATGGACTCGTGCTTGTTAGCCTCTATGTGAGTGCACTGATTCAAACCCAGGTCTTCTGCAAAAGCAACTGGTGTTCTAAACTAATGAGCCAACTCTCCAGCTCCTGACTGACATGATTTTAAGCTCTGTGTTTCATTATTTATAGTCATAACCTTTGTGATTATTATCCATATTGAAGCTGGGCATGGTGGTGCATACTTTTAATCGCAACACTTAGGAGGCAGAGGCAGGCAAATGTCTGTGAGTTCAAGGCCAGCCTGATCTACATAGTGAGTTCCAGGCCAGTTGGGGCTACATGGAGACCCTGTCTCAAAAAGACCAAGAAAAATATCCATGTTGCATTTATAAAAACACTTTCTGAAAGGGAATCTGACATAAGTGCAAGAACGACTTTTGTGATTTAGTGTATATTATCTATTAATAATTATCAAAGATGTATGCATGGCTATTTATATCAAGCACAATAACATAGCGAGGATCCAAATTTTATGCAACTGACCCAAAGCCAAAGAGCTAAATAGGTAAAGATTCAGAAATCTGTGAATCAGTTCAATGGATTTTGTATTCCATTATGTTGTGTCAAAGGCATGTCTGTTAACTAGGGGGAGAGCCATGCGTACAGGCACTTTTTGCACACTTTCATGTTATTTTGGGAATAGGTATATCTGAAAAAGATACACTCTACCTGTGGCAGAGGACTTGATCCTCTTCTCATTGGTCTCCAGGAAACCTGGCACATACTATCAAGCCAAAAATTAAACACCAATGTTCTAGAAATGATATTGTACAGGGATAGTGGTCATATTAGAAATGCTTATTTAAATAAAAAGTGAGGCTAAGCCTGGTGGTGCAGAACTATAATCACAACTACTTGTGAAGCTGAAGCAGGGATATCTCAAGTTCTTTTCTTTGGGCTACAAAGTAGGTTCAAAGCCGGACATAAGTGGGTATTTAGTGAGACTCTGAAAATAAGTAAAATTGTGCTTGGGATACATCAATCAGTGATATATCTCTTGCCAGTGCCACAAACAAATGGAAATATATGCAAAATACATTGGAAATTAAAAGCAATGGAAAATGCTGTTAATAAGAGTTAAATAGAAGATATTCTCTGACAGAATTTTGGACATGGTAGACAGAATTCCAAAAATTGCTTCTAAGATTAAACTCTCTGCTCATGGGACCTCATAAACCTCCTGAGACCATCCCTGGTGTATGCTATCCCATGGGACATGGATTTCATATGAATTACTTTAAAGGAAATCATTTTTTCTCTGGCCAGGTGTAGAAAGAATAACTCAGAGATATTCCAAGTTTGAGGGGTAGATTCTCTGTCAAAATAAGCCCCAACGCTGCCAGCCAGTGAAAAGATAAGGATTATAGTTTTGAAGTTGCAAGAATAAGTTCTGTAAACCAAAGTATGTGCTTGGAAGGGGACTCCAAATTCCAGATGAAAATGCAGTAACCCAATGCCTTGACTTCAATCTTGTAAGACCCTAAATAGAATCCCAGACACAAAGAGCCAGACTTTAACTACAGTCTTGCACTCTGACAAATAAGCATTTGATAATTGGATCCATAATAGTATAAAACTGACAGAGTGTGGTAAATTTGTGTAAAGACTAACACTAAAACAACTGATATCCACTGCCCTTTTTAAAAAATACAGAAGTATAATGAAACTTTTAAAAAGCAATACTTGGAGAACTATCTCCATGTGTTTTGAGAGGTTCAGCAGGAAAGCTTTGTTATTCAATTATACATTTACATTACGCAGCTATAGTTGTTTCCACCACATGAGAGTGGATATGTGCACTCAGTATTTAATGTATTCTATGGGCTTTCATCCATATTAAAGAGGCAAATGCTTTTATTGGGGGGGGGGGGGAAGGGGCATTTTAATGATCTATGAAAGATGCCAAGGCCTTTTTTGTGGCCTTATTCAACTTCCTCCAAACTTGACTCAGACCCTGTCACATTGAGAAAATATATGTGACTTTCCTTTATTCTTTCATGTGTTTTGAGTTTAATAACATATGCTGTTTATAATCGGTTTCTATAGAGAGTTCTTTTTTGTCTTGTAAACAGTTGCAAAGATTTACCTAGAGCTGTGTGGGTTTTCTCTTTGTTTATCCACCCAAGACCTCCCCTCTTGGAAAGCCCGAGTGGTTCCAAGGATTACCAGCAGCTTAACTTCAGTCATGTTTTGTAATAGATAAATGCAGTTATTGTTCTATTTTGGCTCTCCCGCATAGTGTGAAATTAACCAGTTGTCTTTTTCCTCCTGGAGTGAACTCAGCCTGTGTCTTAACAGTCACTCATCTTTGCGCTTCACTAGCTTGTCAGAATGTCCTGTAAATGAATCCTCTCTGGGTAATGAGGCCCTGAGGTCAAGTTATTCTTCTTCCAAATGAATTAGATACTTCTGAGAGAGATAATTGGCTCCTCTCTCTTAAGGAGTTAATGGACCACAGCTATTTAACTTCTCAAATAACATATGCTATTTTGTGAGTATTAATATTCACATATTTCAAGCAAGGGCCCTGACACCCAAAGTTAAAAAGCCTGTGAGCATTTATAGAACTAAATGGAAGATCAGCGTTGTGCATGATCCAAGATGATGCCACTTACATAGGAAAGTCCTAAGTCTCATAAATTGTCACATTAAGGCCTAGATTTTGTCTCCTAGGAAGCCTTCTCTTGACTCTTGACACTTTGAAGTCTATTACAGCAGAAGATGATAATTCCCTTCAATCTCACATCAAACAAGTCAACAATGAAATCACATGTATATCTATACCCATTCAGATTTTTAACCTGACCTACTTTGTAGAAATAATATGCTGTCATTCCTTCATATTATAGGTTAGAACTAGTCAATGAGGTGTTTACGTCTAAATTGCTTGGTTTTCTCATTGCATTGGCCCACGAAGTGTCTATTTAACAGAAGCTCTAAAAAATTGAGCTAAATATTATGAGTGTCAAATAGAAGAAAGCTGAACATAGACATGAATATCAAGTATATGTTTGTCTTACATATAATTTTATCTGAGAATGATTGGTGGTGGTAGTCCTCTTCTTCCTCCTCCTCCTCCTGTTCTTCCTCCTCCTGTTCCTCCTCGTCCTTATCTTGCTCCTCCTCTTCCTTTCCTACCTTTTCTTCCTCATCTGCTTCCTCCCCCTTCTTTTCTTCCTGCTCCTCCTTTTAAGCCTCCTGTTCCTCTTCCTCTTTCTCCTCCTTCTATTCTTCCTCCTTATGACCTCCTTTTAAATCTTTGGTTTATTTTATAGGGGCATTTATTTCATTTTAATTCCCCCCTCTGCTATTAGCATTCCTGTATTCACTTTTCTTCTCCATGTCCATGTTTCCCCCCTTGTAATAGCCTACCTGATGACATACAAAGTATAAGTGAGTACTGGCCTATGGGACAATGGCATGTGCCTTGTACACTTAGGAGACGATATTGCCTGTAATCCCACCTAGATCACAATTATAAATTGAATTACACATGTATAATTTTAGGCTGGCGGGTTAAGATTGCTATAATTTCAGCAGATAGCGTGTTCTCCAAGGACCTCTTCTCTATGCACATATTAAAATAGTTTCATTATATAGTAAAGTGACTTGTGTATCCTTGAACACACAAATTAGAAACTGACATAGTTGACAGGAGTTCATCTACTTTCTGGAAGGAACGTAAACTTCTACATTTCATTTGTATTATGTTTGTGTTAAGTTTATCTAAAGATTTCTGACACTCCTCGCACACCATTTTTGTGGGGGAGAAAAACAAAGTAGAATAATACCTCACCATCACTACCTTTAAACCTGTTGCTGCTTCAAAGATTATGTGTTGTGGATGTATGTGCTTTTCTGAAAGATGGATGTCAACAAGTAGCTACAATCTAGCCTCTGTGCACAAGTCACAGGCCCAGCAGAAGATTTCAAATATCATCACAAAGCTTGAGATGGGAAGATTGTCCCAGACTATATGACTAGTCCTTAGAGTAAAGCAGAAGGATCAGAGATTGAGATATAGTTGGGGAAACTGAGGCAAGGATAGAGTGATACAGGGTATGAGGCAAGAACTACTGATGCGCTGGAGATGGCGAAAGCATCAAGGACTGCAGGCCAGAGGTTCCAGAAGCAGCGCTTCCAAAGTCATCATTTTAGCCTTGTAGAACTCATCTGGGATTGCTGGCTCACAAGACAAGAAAATAAATGTGGATTCCTATTCAAGCCAGGTGACATTAAGGTTTGGGTAATTTATTGAACTGAAAATAGGAAGTGAACACAATACATTAAAAAGACAGGATTTGTTGTTGCTTCTTTTCCTCGTATTTTTTTTTTTCTTGTTGCCCATGGTAGCACATGCCTGTAATCCCAGTACTTAGGAGGCAGGAAGACTGTGGCTTCTAGGCCAGCCAGGGCTATGACCGAAGACCCTGCCCCCCCCCCAAATAAAGAAAGAAAATGAAAAAGAAGAAAAAGTTAAAAAAAAAAAAACTTCTGTTCTTTGTTTCCAAACTCAAAAAACAGGTGAAAAGCTCCAAATGATGTAGTTGGACATCAAAAGTGGGCTCTTCGTATATTTAAGCATACATTCCTTGACAAACTATTTTGCCTGAGCATGTGAGCTGGAGGATGCCTTTACTTCTTCAGAGCAACGTAACTTTAGCATAAATTTGTATGACCCTTTGAGAATTAATATACTCAAATATGTGTCTCTATTTGATACTGGGCTAATATTCAAAGCTTACCTTTATAATTAGGCAAAAGATCAAAAATTTGTTGCTGTCAGACAGATGAGAGAGGAAAACAGACATAAATGACATAGAATGAAGTGGGTTTGAGGGCAGTAGACAGCACTGCACTTGAGGGAACAGAAGAGACAATTGTATAACTAAAAAAATTTGGAGTACCCTAGAAAACATTTGAGATCCAGTCCTGTGGGGATAAAATTATTTTCTTCTCATCAGCTTTTCTGGATGTTCATAACAGTGCTAAGCAAATTTAATCAAACCAAACACATCACTGAGGGTGAGCCTTGTTTGCCCTCAGGGATTTGTGAAAATGCATTTGGATCCTTACACACCGTGTCATGGCTCAATGTCTTGGCATTGTTGATTCTCCTAGGCTTATGAATTAAAACTCTGTGTCTGGGCACACAGCATGATTCCAAAGACTCCTTCTCATTCTAAACACCGATCAACACTATTATTTCACTCTAGCTTACTTTGTATCACACATAGGGAAGCAATTTGAAAAGAAATTAACAAACTCACCCTAGGATAAACTGACATGAAAATGTCCCCACTGCTCTCAGCCAAGTGAGGTGAAACCTCAGTCTGTTAATAAGTCCAGAACTCACTTGTGTCTCCATGTTTCTATTTTATTCTGATGTCTCATGATGAGCCCATCCTTTTCTTTGGCCTGTAAGCTTCTCATGGTACAGACCAAGTCAAACTTGTATTTGTTAAGAACTCTCTTGAACGTGTGCTCCACAGGTTTGTTGACCATGATTCTCCTCCTCCCATTCCAGTAAGGGGAATTGATGGCTAGATGTCATGTCAACCTTTTACAGGGTTATCAGATGTCATTCCTGAATTAACTGATATATCTACAGTTTAAAGTTTTCAGTACTTCTATGTACAAACTAAAGGCTTCTCCTTATGTACCGACTCTTAATATTTTTATTTGAAGCTCATCAACCCCGCCTTTTTTATCAGTTCAATGCTTCCTTGCAGTTTCAATAAATAAATATCAAGAATACATATTTTCTGATCTTAAGGGCTGGAGGATGGGGGCTAGAGAAGTGGCTCAGTGGTAGAAAGCATTAACTGCTCTTAAAAAAGGACCAGGTTTGATTCCCAGCACCCACATGGCACTCGATGCCACAAGGCAACCAATGTCTTCTTCTGACCTCTGTGGGCATTGTGCAACCCAGATGTACTTACACACGTGTAGGTAATGCACTCATGAACATAAAAAGGGAGCTGGGGGATGGAAAGAAACACTATGAAACATGCTGTCTTCTGGATATGATATGACCACTGTAGCTATGAACATACAAGAGCTACCTGGGGCTACTTTTAGAAGACCTGTGCACACACACACACACACACACACACACACACACACACACCACCTGAAGGAGGAAGAGAGACAGGAAAGTAGGAGAGGACGAGTTAAGACAAGAAGGGGTTAACAGGAGCAAGAGGGGAAGAAGAGGAGCTGTGGGCGTGAAGGTCATCACAATGCATTTTATGCATGCTTGAAATTGTCACAATTAAAAAAAAAATAAAGGATATATGCTTTCTCTCATTCTAAGTCTCTAACAGGCTTTTGCATTGTTAATGGTTACGTTTATTTTACTTTTTTTTTGAGACAGGGTCTCCCTACAGCCCCAGCTGGCTCGAAACTCACTCTGTAGACCAGGCTGGCCTTGAACTCACAGAGATCCACCTGCCTCTGCCTCTGGAGTGTTAGAATTAAAGGCATATGCCACCAAACCCAGCTTAAAGATAGTTCTTAGCCACCATGTGGGTGCTGGGAATGGAACCTGGGTCCTCTGCAAGAGCAGTCAGAGCTCTTAACCGCTAAGCCATCTCTCCAGCTCCTGGTTAAGTTTCTTTTTTAAACAGACATTACCTAGGTTGGAGAGATGGTCAGTGGTTAAGAGCATTGGGTGTGTTTGCAGATTCAATTTCCAGCACCATTAGGGCAGATAACAACTGCCCAATCTAACAGCAATTCCAGGGCATCCAAAGCTTTTTTCAAACCTCTGTGGGCATTACACGACATGGGTGTAGTTACATACTTGGAGGCAAAACTTTCATATGCATAAAATAAAAATAACATATTTTAAACAGATTACAATTTCTGATTCAGCATTAGTTTTATTTCATTTAAAAACAGTTATTGTCTTCACTATCAGTACACAATTTGGAAATAATGTCCCTGATATTTTGGGAATATGTAAATGTATAGTTAAGCAAGAGGCAAAAAAAAAGGGTTCAAAAAAAGTAAAAAAAAATATTGTGTGCCTAGAACCATTTGTCCTTGAACCTTCTATTTTTTTTAATGGCTAAAGCTCAAATAATATCTTTGATGAGTTTCCATTTGGTTCTCTGAGACTGGTCTTTAAGTATGCCTGTAAAACGTGGTCCAAATGTGTATTGCTTGGTATTTGACATTGTTTTCTCTGAATCTATTTTAGTGGTCACTTGGATGTTGAATATTGAGATGGCTCAAGTTCTCTTTGTCAATCAGTTCATTGGCCACTGCAATCCAGGCATTCAATATGTAATGCAAAATTAGCCAGAAGTGTCACTTTGGCTTAGTTAGAGAAGTATGAGCATTCCAGTATTATAAAATAGAATCAGAAAGCTTAACCTTGGCCTGGGCTCAGCACCAGGATCAACATACATTTTTAAAGGACTCATTTTCTTATAGTCTCAATTTCTTCATCTTTTAAAGTGAATGTAAAATGTCCTCAACTCCAAATATATAAATTGTTATGATGTAGGTTCTGATATTCTAAACAAATTAAGTAATTACTCCTGTTACTTTCATGTAGTTAGTCATCTTGTCTGACATGGTTATGAACATGCATAATCTTCAAAATGAAATTATGAAACATGTGCTGCTTCCTTTATCAGAAACAAAGGCAAAGAGATTTTACTGCAATGTTTCCTGGCTTAGAAGGATTGGTAGATACAGAAACCATGTTCATTTGTGCCTAATCCATCACTCTCTGTCTTCACTATAAAGTGTTCTCACATGTTGTGAAATCTATGAGCACCAATTTGAAGCTATGTAGTCACTCTGAATTATATCACTTTGCATGAAACCCATCACTGGGTGGGTATTTCATGTTAATCCATGTGTCATTTCATTCTTCCTTTGATATTTATATTTACTATGTTTTGTGGACTCAACAGTACCTAGAACAGTGCCTAGAATTTAAATAAAAAGTGAATTATATTGATATTTGAGGACAGAGAAATTAACTAAAATCCTCTCGATTATGTCAATATAGATATTTTAATGTGTGTTTAAAATAATGTAAGGCATATTTTGCACTAACTCAATGTGAACTCCTATTTGTTTTAATATTATTTTAACTGCTTCCATCTTGCTCTCTATTTATATTGGTTGTTTTTATTTCCTTTCTTTACTTCTGTCTTCTATCAGGTATAATCTTATCTTCCTCCTATGTTCATCAAGCTTGGCTTTTAATCTCTCTTTCTCTCTGCCTCTCTCTCTAGAAGGAAAACTTAGAAGCTCTATCGTGAAAGATAATCATTATAAGAGTCACATTCTTATACAAAAAACATAAGTTCTATGATGGCTGCAACTATATTTAATTTATTCTTCACTATATAGTTGAGTAACCATATTGCTCTCAACATAATGCTCAATAAGTTCTTAATCAATGGATGAATATCTTTAGAGTTCGTTATGAAATCATTTTTACTGTGAGATGGAGAGATTCTGGTGGTGTTCATTGGACTCTCATTTGTACCACCCCTCCATATCTGCCTTTCAGCCTATGCTTTTTAATTGCATGTTTCATACAAGACAAGGCCCGATGATTTCCTTTTCCTATGATTCTGTCCTGTTAGTCCACCCCACCCCCCCAGAGTCAGAGGTGGCCATTGCTTGGATTTGACCCTGTACTGATTCTTGGAGAAATGATAGACATATTTCTACTTTGACTTATGCTCATCTTGGTAAACATTAACCATCCTATGTTTTCATTAATTCACATTCCCCATTGCTGTGATCATTCTGTTCAAAGTTGTTCATTTATTTATCAAATATATTCTGTACATTAAATAATTGCCAGAAAATGCATTAGGAAATGAACCAGTAAGACAACAAAATAAACAGCCCCGTTTTCCCAAAGTGGTCATTCCTCTGGACTCCAAATGAAGACAGGGATGAAATACAATAAACATAAAGTCTTTCATCTAGAACAACATTTTAAATATGAAACCAGCTCAGATGAACATTTCGCCTCTTATCTGTGGCACTGGGTGAAGAGGTAAAGGGGGAGTACCCATAGAACTCTGAGAGCCAAAGGACTGAAACCCAAAGTAATCTATTCGAAAGAAAGAAAGAAAGAAAGAAAGAAAGAAAGAAAGAAAGAAAGAAAGAAAGAAAGAAAGAAAGAGAACTCCAAAACCTCTGCTCTCTACTAAAAAGATGCAGCTTTGTGGGCCTTTGTATAAAAGTCAGAAAGTATTTTAATAATTGACTCTGACCAAAGATATTAAACAAACCTGAAAAGTTAGGATCTAGAAATAGGCCACATAAACTGTATGAAGACACAAGTTGTTGTATTTTAAATGTCTGTATGCTAATGATCAGAGCAAAATCTGGTTGTAGGCAATGGAGAAAAATGGGAGAAAAAATCAGTCTAACAGAATACAGTAGAGAATTGTAGCTGTTTAATCTCTGTTATTTATTTATTATTTATTTATTTACTTATTTTTATGTGTATCAATGTACTGTCTGCATGTAGCTTTGTGCACCGGTGTCGTGCAATGCCGTGGATCGAACCCCGGTCCTCTGCAAGAGCAGTCGGCACTCTTAACCACTAGGCTATCTCTCCAGCCCCTTAATCTCCGTTTTATACTGTTGAGAAATCAATGGGCAAATATATTATTGCCACAAGGGGAAAAGTTAGCAATATATAGAATGTTTGTTATATGGATTTTATTACACAGTTGTGTGATTGTGACTGAGTAAACTAAAATGACTAATGCTCAGCCACCTCATTCATAAAACAAACATGACAAAATTAGCATATACCACTTTCCTTATTTTTAAAATGTAGGCAAATTGAAGGGCTGGGATGTCGCTTATAGGTAGAGAGCTTACCTAAAATTAAAGCCAATTATAAATTTGTTCATACTTTATTTACATATAAAAATGAAAAATAGGGATTTATTTCTCAGTTCTTTGAAATATATGAAAGAATTGGAATGAATAGAAGATAGCATGAATTTAAGAAAACAGGAAATAAACAGTAAGTTGATATAATCAGCACAAAATAAAGGAAAATAAAAGCTAAAATAAATATACAGCAAGTTGGAAGAAGTTAAATAACGTTAAAACAAAACATTTTACTTGTGAAATAGGCGTTCGCACTGAGTTAGTGTGAAGTATGCCTTACATTATTTTAAACAGACATATAAAATACATAGAAAAATATTAGCTATAATGTGATGGATAAAAGTTTCCAGTCCAGTCAAAGAAAGAAAGAATAACAATATGAACAGTAGTCAAGGTTAAAAACAGAATTTATATCAGAAGTAGGACAGAATAGATGTTAATTAGTGACAATTTTCTAGTACCTATATAAGACAATAGAAATATATGCACCAAAAAACACAGCAAAACTATTTAAAACTAAAGTTATTTGTAATTGAACAATAGTCTTTAAAATGTAAGTATGGTGTCAGATCTCAAATATTTATAACTACTTGGATTTTAGGTAACATACTACTGATAAAGCTATTGAGGGGATGCCTCAACAGTTAAGAGCACTGGCTACTCTTGCAGAAGTCCCACATTCAAATCACAGCACCCACATGGTAGCTAATATCTATCCTAACTCCAGCACCAGGTGATCTGATGTCCTCCTCTTACCTCCTCATGGATTGCATGATACAAGTACACATCCAGGCAATACACCTGTACAGATAATAAAAATAATAGATAAAAATTAAAATATCATCAAAAATGATTATATCATAATGGAGTTAATAAAACATCTACAAAATATGAAAGGAAAAATCTCCATTCTAAAAACAAGGGGCCAGAATTGGGGTTCTCCTCCAAGGAAGAATGTTGTGTAAACTTTTGATGGGGAAATAAAGAAATATATTTTCAGTCCTGATAGTACAATAAGGATTGAAAAAGACATGATTTTTCTTTCCAAACCATCTTACAGCAGAGATACATGCACAGCTATATTTATTACTGCTCTGTTCACATTAGCAAAAAACTGGAATCAACCCAAATGCCCCTCAACTGACGAATGGATAGAGAAAATGTGGTACATGTACACAATGGAATTCTATGCAGCGGTAAAGAAAGACAACATCATGAACTTTGCAGGTAAATGGATGGAGCTAGAAGACATCATGTTAAGTGAAGTAACACAGTCCCAGAAAAACAAATGACAAATGGTATCTCTCATATGTGGATGCTAGTACCAATAACTCAGTTACAAATATTTCTTGTGGAGAGGGATTCATATTAAAAGAACAACAACAGAAAGATTGCATCAGAAAACTGACTGAAATGGTGACTCGGGAAGGATGGGAGGGGTGAGAGAGGGACACGGGTGTATAAAACAGCATGGGTGAACTTGATGAAATCTGTGCCTTGATTCTACCCTATAGGTATGTATAATACAACTGCTTTTGTGAGACTCATGGGTCAAAAATAAAAACCTAAAATAAAAAAGGGGGATATAGATAGATATGAAAACTTTTTGTCATAAAACCTTGCAACCCAAATCTTAAAACTAACTATGGGAAAGGATTTGTATGTTCCAACAGGCCAGAGTATCACCAACTTAATGGCTGAGAAAGAAAATACAGCTTTGCAGTGAGTAGGATGTACCAGAAAGTGCCAGCAGAAGGATTGACTCCTCTGGGCATTGAAGGGAAGAAATGCCTCATGGCTGCAGACATCAGGCCCCTCTGTGGATCCTATTAACAACTATTTTTAATGAATCCTAACGAAGCTTACCTTCTAGGTGCCACAAAGGTTTTAATACAAGAGAGTTTCTTAACTCCACCCCATAGAATAAGGAGAAATATGATGATGATGAGGTCGTTCTCCAGCTGTAAATTGGAGCCAGCTGTTATAGATGTATTCTCTTGTAAAATCGGTAAAACTGCCTTCTTTAATTGACTAATGGACATAGAAACTGTGAAAAGGATTATTCTCTATTCAGAACCAAATATAATGCTAAAGTCTCCTTAAGCTATGCACTTAAGCAAAATATATTAATACAGGAGCTCTGACATCAACAATGGATTATTCTACCAAGGAGATGTTGGCCAGGGGATCCAAACCCCCACAAAAGGTAAAGGCTCCTTGCCTCCATACTGGGATATCTGCAGAAAGAGAGGCAATAAGGCCCTGCTGTTGAAGACCTGATATAAACATGGGAAAGATGTATGGAGACCGCACTTGAAAGTATACAGATGGTTTCTGGAATGCCAGAGAGTGTTACCAAAGGCCACTAAACCAATAAAGTAAATATAGGTCTCCTTGAGTCAAGCAAGACTCCTCTGTCAGCACCAGCTACACCTCATCTGCCTGGAAATACTGTGCAGCAGTGGCAGCCATATGTCTGTATATCCCAAATCTAATTGGCTATTAGGTCTCTCCTTGGAGGAATAACCCATGGCTGATGCCACAAGCTTACATCCTCTAATGGTTAGGAGATGTTATAAACCACAGGAAGACCCTGTCATACTTAACAGAAGAAAATGTAATACATGGATTAACATACCATCCAAACATCTGTGTCTATACCAAAGTAACCTACCATAACAATTAGTACTGTTTAAATACCTATGTATCTAATTGCATGTGCTTCATTAGTAGGATCGAAAGGCTATATATTATACTGTTTAAATACCTATATATCTAATTGCATGTGCTTCATTAGTAGGATCGAAAGGTTATGCCTGGACAAGCTGGCAGCCCATGAAAGAAAACAGCCAGAATTGACTAGAGACCAAGACAACAGCTCCAGAGAAAGTAGACTGTTTTGCTTCTCATCCACCTGTGCCCCTTTTCTAAGCCTAGGGAACAATCTGTGGAAGAATGTAAGGGCTGCGATTGGGGTGAATGGTGAAACTACAACAATATAGACTGGACACTCATTTGATCAACTTGATTGAACATACAAGCCCCCTCTGCTGGATGGTGGGACCCATGAGCTCTGTGGGTTTGGGCACAACTGCTTGCAAATTGGTTTTACATGAAGGATGCTTGTACTCACAAATTATCACTTATTGTTCAAAAAAATGAAAACAAAACAAAAAAGCATAGAAAGATGCAGAAAAGTTACAGCAGAATGCATGATCTAGGATGGGTAGGGGTGGGGTGGGGGTAAGGGAAGGAGATATCTGAACTGAATTCGAACATGATGTATGAAATACACAAAGCATCAATAAAAATTAAAAAAATAAATAAAAATAAATCAATCCTAAAAAAAATAAAAGAAAAGAAAAAGACATGATTTTATTCTTTCTTCAGCTTGGCTAGCCAATAAGCTTAATTGGGGCTTTTTACAGGAACATGAGAAATTTATGGGTCACTAAACCACCAAAGAAAAATATCTCTTTCTCAGCCACCTCTAATGACTTGTAAATCCTCAGAGAGGGGAGAGGGCTCAGGAGCCCCTTAGCACCAAAAACTAACCCTGATGGGGCTAATTTCATGTGGTCTCATTTGGGGTGATCACAGCTGCTGAGAACTCAGGAGGGCAAGCGCCATTTGCTATGTGAAGGGCAGCCTTCTCTCAAATAGTAGGGGCATTTAATAAAGAAAAGCTACTTATTAAACAGCTAGGATTTGAGTTGGAGATGTAGTTCAGTGGTAGAGTGCTTCTCTAGCATGTGAAAGGATCTGAGGTTAGTTCTCAGAACCACAAATACAAAATAAATATAATCTAAAAAACAAGGTTTATATTTTACCATTAAGCATATGTTTTATCTTTTGAATTTTATCTAAAATGTTCTAATTTTTTGTTATTCACATGAAAAATAAAATTCAGATCTGCTTCTTATTATGAAAATCCAGCTTCAGATTTATTTGGTGCTAGTTTCACTTTGTGGTATATTCATTGAGTATAATGTACATCTAATATAATCTACCTGTATTTGCTCATCCATGAGCATAAAGTTGGTCCTAGTTTTACATGTCCCATGCAAAATCTGCAGTGGTATCTCCTCATCCCTTTCCAATGCTGGTGATTTGTGTATTCTCCCTTCATTTCTTGGTTATTCAAGCTTTGAATTGACCAATTTCATTGATCTTTCTTTTAAAAGTGGCTTTTCATTTTTGGAGAAAATCGTGGACTTTTATTTGTGTTTTTAATGTATTCAATTTCGCAGCTAACTGTTCTTTGATGATTAGCCTTCTTTCTCTTCTACTTTGGACTCACTTCATTCTGCTTTTATTCTGTATGGTACCTTCAACATCGATTTAGCTCTTTTTTGTTTTCTTATGCTTAATTCAATATGAGTTTCTCTTTATGGGTCATAACTACATATCAAAATGTTAGCATGTTTCATTATCTTTTCATTAAAAATATTCTATTTTGCTGTGATTCAAAATATATTTATAAACTTGTATGTCAAGTTAAAATACTGTGTTATTTTCCTGGGTTCCATTTTGTTACCTCTAATTTAATTAGCTTTTGATAAAGTATAATCTTTTAAAATATCTTTACTTATTCTTTGAGAATATCATACAATGTATCAATTCTATTCAGACACCCTCCATAAAGCCCTGTCAGATCCTCCCCAACACCTGTTTCCCTACTCCCTATTCTCCTCACCGGTTTGTGCTGTCTAAATGCTCTTGGATTTGTGTCTTCCTCTGAAGAGTGGCCAGCCTACTCAATATCACATCTGTAAAGAAAACTGATTCTCTCACACAGCAGCTCTCAGTTGTCAGTAGTTTTCTCACTTTGGGCTGGGGCCTGGTGTCCATGCCCACACTCCATGCTAGATTTTTGTCTGGCTTGGCCTTGGGCAGCTCTTGTGCTTACAGAGAGCTCTGGCTCAGGGAGTTGAGAGAAAGATTGTAAGAGCCAGAGGTGGTTGATGAATGCAAGGAAACATTGTTTCTCTGATAAAATACACTCTTCCATATCTTGAGTATTTAAAGTCAATGTACACATGGTTTATGTTTGAATCTACAGTCTCCCTAGGTGACCGTTCTGTAAAGACTTGAATAGAGTCTTGCTTGTGTCTTGCCCAAATTCTTACATTGAAATCCAGATTCCATATCTGATATTAGGAAATGAAACTTTGACATGAATTGAGTTCTGATTGGTAACCTCATGTATAGAATTGTGAATGAGAACAGACAAAAGGTTGTTCACTTTTCTCCCCTTTGCTATGTAGCAAGAAACCATCTGCCAACCAGGGAGCAGCCTCCCAAAAGACACTGATTCTGCCAGCATCTGCCTAGATGTCAGAGATATGAGAAACACATATTTATCATTTAAGCCACCCAGTACTCAGTTACTGAAGCCTGAATCTATGTGACAGGCACAGGTAGTTTTGTATTTATATTTCAGTCTTTCGCTGTGAGGGCTCTGTGGATGTGTACTCTTCCTTTTCTACAAGTTCCACAGACAAGTAGTTAAATGTTCATCTTAGCTAGTTTTACCTTGAAAACATTTTCCAAGATCAGACTCTGGTATTCCCTTTGGCTTTCCTTTGCTCTCCAGATGAATACACTTTCTTTGAGAGCAAGGCTGTGTTTATTTTGTTTATTTTTATTCCACTGTGTCTTAATGCATTGCCGAGAAAATTTATTAAATTGAGTGCATTTGAAAATAAATGAATACATATTAACAGACTGATAACTGCAATTAGAAATGTGGATGAAGGAGAAATTTCCTAAAAGTGAAATTAAGAATGATTTAAAAAATATATAAATTAAAGGAATGGAGACATAGAGGGAAGTTCAAGGTCTGGAAATGATGATCAACCATTCAGCCCAGCCAAATCTAACCACAGATCTAGCATTTGATTTTACTTTCATTTATGTGAACTTTTAAGTCCTTTTTTTGGCTCAAGAAAGTTTGAAATAAGATTATAGTTTTAGTCATTTTAAGCTGTAAGTTTCTACTAATATCTTTCTCTTTCAAATCACTAGTCTAAAATTCATAGTCAGCACGTTACCCCTTTAAGGCATTCGCCTTGTTTAATTGCTTTTAAGCTTTAGAATAAGTATATTTAATCAATTCATTTCTTTATATGTTACACAATGTTTAAAGCAAACATGATACTTAGGGTGAGTTCTTATCCTAAGCAAATTAAGCTTCCTTGAACACTGAATAGGTTTTACATTGAGAGAGTATAGCTTCGAAAATGATTTAAACATTTTTATGTGTGTGTCTTTGTATGTACAACTATCTGGACAGTACATTATTAGCTTTCCTTACATAGTTAACAGTATAATCCCTGTGTGTCAACACATGAAACATATTATTAATGGACAGGGAAATATTCTACATCTGGAGAAAAATTGAAAATCCATCAACCCAAAATATCTATTTAACACTAAATAACCAGATGTTTTACTGATTTAATTCAACTGAATGGAACCAATTGCATTAGAAATCTGTGCCATGTACCAAGTGAGGAATTCTCAAGTGGGTTGTTCATTAAAGCCTGTTATTAATCCTGCCCCAATGGGAGTTAGTATCCCAGTTTCAATATGAAAGAAATGGAAGCTGATTTTACCAAAACTGTACCACTAATAAAAGGCAGAGCTGAGATTCTAATTTATGTGTGACTTTGGTGCATCGATGTTTTTTAATGCAACCTCTATTGAGCATTCTCAAAATGTACTTTGTCATCCCTGGACTTCTTTGTTATTCAATCTGACAAAGGCATCCCAGTGCGGCATGGCCACATATTGGGGGTGGTGCAGGATTTTCTTCTTGTGACACGTTAAATTTTGACTTGCTCATCTTTATGGAAGTCTTTCTCATCCCCTGAGATTCCTTCATTCTAATTCAACATGATCCAAGATGCAGCACGGTTTAAATTTATTGATGCTGTGCTCTGATGTTTGTGGAAAGATCATTTAAAGCTGATAGCTTCCACTCACAAGCTTTCCTAAAGTAAAGAAGGCTGTTCTCAAAAACATGAAGTTAGTTTTGTTCTCATAAAATAGTTTCTTAATGTTCTTGGATAGCTAAACCTAACGTGACCCATGAAATACCTCAGTGGGTAAAAGTGCTTGCCACCAAGCCTGATGACCTGAATTCCAACCCTGGAATCCACATCATGGAAGGAGAGAACTGACTTCCACAAGTTGTCTTCTGACTTCTACAGGCACTATGACACAGGTGCACACACACACACACACACACACACACACACACACACACACACTCACACCCTCCCCACATACACCATTGATTAAGTAATTAATTAGCTAATCAATTGAGTTCAAGGCCAGCCTGGTCTACAGAGCGAGTTCCAGGACAGCTGGGGCTATAGGGAGACCCTGTCTCGAAAAGACAAAAAAAAAAAATAAATAAATAAAAATAAATAAATAAATAAAAATAAACAAATAAATAAATAAATAAATCTATAATGTGTATTCTTATGGTCCATGATTCTAATGGACTGTTGAAAATCTCCCTTTTCAAAATGAAGCTGTCTCCTGGCCAGCAGGACACTCTTTTGTGCATGCACTGGTGATCCAAACTCACTCTAGTCTTTTAAGCGAGCTCATGCAATGCAGAATATTTGAGGGAGAAAGGCCTAAGGTTTGTTAGCTATTATACTGGCAGGAAATGTTGCTGATATAAGAAGATAAAATGTTGTTGTGGAAGTGGGGTTGGCTTGAAGAAAAGGGTTTCACTTCTATGATGCCCATAGAAATCACAGAGTACAACACACTATAAACTCCATTAAAACTTCTAAGGGGCATATTCATTTTCTAATGATTCTTGTGCAACATGAGCTGAGGTAATATCTTCGGTCTGTTTATGAGTCTCTGCTGTGACATTCATATCTCCTCCAATATCTGAATCAACTTGAAGCCATAGTTCAAATGACTTCTCCTCTGGTAATCTGGTTTATAACCTGTAAATATGTTTATATAAGACACACAGTTCTCTTACTCTGGGCTAAGATAACTCATATGTTGTTTTTTTTGCAGTTGAGTCTCAAATAATGATCAAAAAGGGGAACTATGGGGCTGGAGCGATGGCTCAGCTGTAAGAGCACTGGCTGCTCCTAACAGGACTCAGGTTCAGTTTCCATCACCTAACAACCTCTGTAACTCCAGTTCTAGGGGATTGGACGCCCTCTTCTGACATCTCCAGGCATTGCATGACATGAGAGCACCTACCTAAATGCAAGCAAAATACTCATACACATAACATACAAGTAAGAAAATATTATTAAAAAGGAAATTTTATTCACAAATAGTATTTTTCTGCATCTCTAAACTTAATTTTGGAATCAAACAATTCTTATTTAGAGTAAATCAAAGATAATAACCAGGATTTTTGACTCTTGGCATTAGGTATCATTCTAAAATCTATTTGTAGTAATTTGCTTGGCATATAGGTTAACTGAGAAAGGAATACTTCATTTTTTAAAAAAACTATTTTATTTATTAGTTTTTATTTTATTCGTATGAGTGTATTGCCTGCCTGTGTGTAAGTGCACTTGTAGTGCCCATGGAAGTCAAAAGGGGACATTATACTCCCCTGGAACTGGAGATATGGATGCTGGGATTTGAACCCAGATCCTCTGCAAGAACAGCCAGTGCTCTTAACCACTGAGCCAACTCTCCACTTTCTACTGTGCTCCATTCACAGGTGAAATAAAACTAAATTTAGTGTTCATAATTTACTTGGATTTTCCAGAGTACACACTTTGTATATTAGAGTACAACTTTGAAACGCAGCTTAAAGGCCTTTTTGTTTTATTTTGCTTTGAATCTTTTTCACTTATTTATTTTTATTTTGTGTATGAGCATTTTTCATGCATGTATGTATATGTACCTGTGTTGTGCAAAGCCCATGGAGGCCAAAAGAGAGTGTCATATCCCCTGGAACTGGAGTTCCAGATGGTTGTTAGCCACCTTGTGTGTCCTGGGAATCAATCAAACCTGGGTCCTCTGGGAGAGCATCCAGTGCTCTTAATTGCTGAGACATCTCTCAAGCCCTTTGTTTTGCTTTTTGAGATAGGGACCCACTATATCCCCAGCTAGCCTAGAACTTGCTATAGTAGGCCAGACTGCCCTCTGGCTCATAGAGATCAATCTGCCACTGCTGGGATTAAACCATGAGCCACTACCCCTGGCTCCAGTTTAAAGGATACTAAAGCTTATGCTCAAATCACCATAGTGGTCTCTTAAAACACAGTGTTGACGCTAAATGGCCAACAGAAAATAGTGCTTTAACATTTCTTAAGATCATTCCATGAAATGTCAGTACTAATAAACTTATTTGGACTACTCTAGATCTACTGACTTAGAATATTTTGTGTAATACCCAAGATGTCCATAGAAGTAAATTGATACAAATTTCTTAGAGTTTTAAGAATAACTCATTGTATCCACATCATATTAGGTTTCATTGAATTTTGTTAGTTTGTCTGTTTCCCTGATTTTGGCTAGATCAAAAATGATGCTGGTATCTATAACAAACTTCCATGTATACCAAGGCTATGCATATATTTCAGTACACTAGTTGTAATTAAATCTCTTTAATATCTATATCTATCTGTCATGTATCATTAAATTATTAGTGAAGGAATTTGTAGAAGTACAAATGTGAACTATCATGAATTAAATATATTTAACTATTATAGAGTGTTAAAGGTTTTGAGTAAAACATTACTTAAAATATTTATCAAAATTCTATTGCTACATTGAGAATAAAGTAACCTCTACTAGTCCCACCCCCCTTAGTTTGGGGAGAGTAAGATGCAGAAAGTCTCAATGTTTTAGGTATAGTCTACTGGTTAAGGAATATCACTGTTGCATTTCAATTTCATAGATTTATAATCCCTCAAGATATTCTGGTTCCTTCTGCTACGGGGGCCATGCCTGGTGGCAATTTCCAATGCTGCTATCTATGTCACTATTGTTTCTGCAGCCACTGCTGCTGCTGTCCACCACCACCTCTGCCATTGCCGCTTTGCTCATGTTACCAGCTCAGCCTTTTCTATTAATGATGTAGATGAAAAACAGGTAAGAAAAGAAAACTTGAAAGAAGTCTTTCTTGTGTAATTTTTTTCTTTATTTTTATTTTATATGTATGAGTGTTTTGCCTGCATGTATGTAAGTGCATCTGTGTTGTGCAATGTACACAGGGGCCAGAAGAGGGCATTGGATTCCCCTGGAACTGAAGTTAGTGATGGCTTTTAGCCTTCATGTGGTTTCTGAGTCCTCTGCAAGAGTAGCCAGGACTCTTAACCACTGAGCTGCCTCCCTAGCCCCCAAAGATCTCTTTCATTGAACCTAGTGTTATAATCCCAAATAGGGAACTTGGAGGGAGGTCTTTCAGCTAGCCCACCAAATGAGATGAATGGCTTGCTTATTTAGCCAAGGTAGGAGTATTTGCATCCAAAAAACAAATCTGCATGAAAATGAAGAACTTATCTTGCAAAAGTCACAGTACTACTGGGTTACCTGAGGGAGTACTCTGGGCTCTAGATGAACATGGAGCCTTTTCCATGGACATCTTGAGTTCATTGAGGCCCGAGATGACAAAATATCTTGTGCAAGCTTTCTGAAACAGTTTGGGTTTACAACACTGTTTTCAAGAGCCAGAGGTCTGCTTTGGCACTGAGTAGCAGTAATTGCTGTATGGCTTCCTCAAGGTATCTGTGAAGTGTTCAAAACAGCCATTATTGGCATAAGGACAGTCTGGAAAGCTGGTTGGCAGATGTTCCTTCACTCAATACATCTAGGGCACTAAAGAAGTATCTAACAATTTTTACTATTGCATCAAATAACCTGTCATTAACACAAATGGTAGGCATGCATTCTACCTCTGAGACATTCATCCACTGTCTGTTTCTCATTGTTCTACATGCTATAAATCAAAGATTAAGCAACTGGAAGACTTTGTTTTCAGGCATGACTGACTTACTGACTTAGGATTTATTTAGCTATCTCATAGCTATTCTTTAAATATCTATAAGAAATCATCGAAATATAATCAACTTTAAGCTTCAGACCTGAAGGTTATTTTCATATAAGGAATACTTTGCCAAAGGGGGAGCAGTTTCTTATATGTAAAGCTTCCCACCCATGTTCTTATGAAGTTATCATACCCACTTTATTAGATAAACAAGATGTGTAATATAATTCCCTTTTCCGTATAAGAATAGTAAAACTGAGGCTCAGAGAGGCAGAGGCTTTTCAACATCCCTCAGCTTATGTGCAGAAGAGTTGTTAAGCTACCCAGGGCTCTCTGGCCTTCAGTCACACATTCAGTCTCATTACACTATACACATTACATGTGAATACTGAGAGTATAATGGAGTCTGTAGTATCAGAGATGCTTCTGGAATGTTTTTACTGTATCCCAGGAGCATGCAAATGGCAGACACATTAACTGAGGTGGGCAGCACCATTCCATGAGCTGGCATTCCCAGTGCATAGAAAGGAGAAGCTGAGCTGAGCACCAGTGTTTAAAAAATCTCCACTTTCTATCTGAGGGTGCAATGTCACTACCTTCCTGTCACTCCTGTTGCTATGCCTTTCTGGACAGGATGGGTTGTACTTTCAAGGTATAAGCTACAACAAACTATTCTTCCTTAAGTTGCTTTTGTCTGGTAGTTTGTCACAGCAATGACGAAAGTAACCGAAGCAGAGGCACTATTTAGTATTATTGCCATTTCACACCTGAGCGTACTAGCCTTCCAATGAGTCAAGTACTGTCTCCTAGAACTGAGTAATTCTACACTGATTCTATAGCGATTTTCCATATATTAAATTTATAATACTTTAAACAACCACACTTCTTTTATCCTCACATGTCTTGTGTATATTGGTAACTCAGATACAGTGTTGGTCACTAAGTGTTTATTGAATTCAACAAGTGCTAACAATATGCAGTAGGTTCTGTTTATGAGGCATGGAGAAGGGCGTTACACAGTGTTTAGAGATTTATAACTTAAAATTCTCATGAAAAATCTGGCTTGACTCAAGGAGAAGATAAATCCCTGATAAATAGAATGTATGGATACAAATACAAAGAACTTTATCTTTGTACTGCCAGTCCCTTTGCTTTGGCCAAACAGATACCAGGAACTCAATAAATTGTTGTTAAGTGAGCCAGGCTTAACATCATGTGAAATATGTAAATAATAAAATATAGACAATAGGGAATATGGGTTATAAACCCTTTTGTAGTTTATCTCTAGTCTTCTATCTAATAAGTACTCAAGAGATGTCTGAAGGATTACATAAATTGATAGTGTCTGTCATAAATGAAGACAGAGAGGAGCTGAACAAAAATAAGTGTTCTTACTTCAGACAATGATGAATTGTGGGATAATGTGTTAGAACTCTCTGTGAAATCCCATAAGAACTAAGACAGATTGCGGTCTGAGTGGCTTCCATCCTTGCTTTCCCCCAGCCACTCCAGAGCAGTGACATCTTTATACCTGTGTCATATGGTCACAGGTCCTTAAACCACCATCCATGACATTCCCACCTCTTCTTCTTTCTCCTAGCTGATGATACCAGCATTTTCCCAAATGTCTTAGGATCAAAGGCTTCTAAGATTTGGAATTCTCCTTCTGTGTTCATTTAGCATATTTTGAAATTCTTCACCATAATTTCTCATCTAATAAAGTTACTTTAAATATGTGTTTAGAACCTGTCTACGATCTGGTGTAGAAAGTGGGCTATGTAACCAGAAGCCAAAGGGCACAGTTTTGTCTTTTATTTTAAATTCTATTGCTCAAACATCCAGTTCAGTGGAAATAAGAGTGACTTGCCATTTCTTTCCAGCCTCTGGAATTTTCTGAGTATCCAATTAAATAGCCATTATAACCAAAAAGATCCAAGGCTCCCTTAAATCAGATGGTCTTGAAAATAAATTGAAGGATATGGTTCATGTTTTTTTTCAAGTATCTCTGAGCTATTTGTTGAAATATCAATAATAAATTGTCAAATGCAGTCTCGAAGATTATTTTCACATAAAACCACTTTGCCAAGGGGAAAGCACTTTGTTATATGCAAAGCTTTTCCCAAGTGCTCTTATGAAATCATCACACCCACTTTATTAAATAGTCAAGGTAAGTATTATAATTCCCTTTTTACTGATAGGAATATTAACTGAGGCTAAGAGAGGCAGAGGCTTTTCAATGTCCCGCAGCTCATAAACAGAAGAGTGCTTATGCTACCCAGGGCTCTCTGGCCTCTAGTCACACATTCTTTTCTATTACACTACATATGTCACTGATTGCTCCTATCTGTCAGGTTTATGGAGGTGGGGACTCAAGAGACCAATTAAAGAATCATCAGTCATATCAGCATGTACGAGCCAGCAAAGGTAGCAAGCTATGTAGTGAAGTTCACTTGGACTGTCTGAAAGCTACACTCTTACGTTACTAAGCACACAGCTTGTGCTTATTTGAGCAACAGTGAAAGCTGGGTCCTAAGGTAAGTTATATAGCATGATTCACTGAACATAGGGATTTACTAAAAAGCCTCTGCCAAAGTCAATGGAACCTAAATATGAAAATGTATTAAAAATCAAACTTCATACATATGAGCTTTGACAGATACCACTACAGTGCATTTTTAGACGAGTAGGGGCTAAGAATTTCATCACTCACATAGTCAGACCTTTTCTCAGCCCTTCAAACAAAGCTGTGTAAATCTGATGTAAGTACACATTGTCCTGGTAGCCTCTGGAATCAGCTCACACATCAAAGCTTTTATTAAGAATACTGAGTTCAGTCCTTCAAAATTCTTGGCATTCACATTTCTGCCCTAAGAAGACAGCACTGCAGTTCCCCCTCTTGGCGCTGTGCCTCTCATTTCTTTTACATATCGTTATTTCATCAGATGTATGTACTCAACCTGATTCCAATTCTGTTTTGTTTGTTGGGCCAGTGAACCTGGGTAACCCAAGGAATAGGGCCAACAATCTGGTAACAATAAAACCAACATTACACTATAAGAAGATCAAGACTCCTATAGCCATAAGGTAATATTGGGGTAGCTCTAAGAAATACAAAATAGTGTGTGTTCCTCTATGAGATTTGCATTCTCTATGTTGACACACCTAGCTCAAGGATCCTCAAGAGCAGAGTTTCAAAACACTGGGCCAAGAGAAAGCAACATTTTCCTTTGTATATGGTCCACATTTCAGTTTTGATTTATCATTTCTTCAGAGATTCCTAAAATTATAGAACCCTAAAAAGAATAAATTACATATATGTATACATATATGATAGTTTTTGTATGATAGAATGCATCTTGTGTGTGTGTCTGGTTTTGTTTTCCCAGTTGGGCTTCCTGGTAGGGTGCGGGGGGAGGAGTCTATGGAAGCTTATTTTTCCTCAAAGCATTCACTCTAAATGATGTTCTTTTCCTTCATTCTGGAGCACTGTTTTGCTACTATCACCTAGTACAGTTTCAGGTTCCTAGATGATGTGGAATATGAATGAAAACAATGATTTTCTGCTTTTTCTCAATGCCCTACTGGAAACCACACTTATTCCGGGGATGTTTGTAATAGACACTAATTGTGTAATGTTGCCACTTTGCACATTCTAACTGCTTGAGTGAACTCAGCATTTTCCAGTTCTTCCTTAATAAATTAGAAGAGGCATCTCTACCTTCTTCCCTGGAATATTCAGTGAAACTCTAATTTGGTTAACATTTAAATTTTTGTTACAACCTTTACTTCAAAATTCAATATTTGTACCGAGGCTTGCTATTTTCATTTTCAGTTCCATTCAAGATATATATATATATATATATATATATTATATATACTGAATATATATATATATTATATATATATATATATATATATATTCAGTATCAGTAAAGAGCACCTATTAAATGCCAAGAATGCAATTCCTTTTTGTGAATCTATAAACAAAGGCTTCCAGTTTCAGGGAATGCTATTCTGAGGTGTTCCTAAAGAAAGTCAGTCTTCAGCAAAAGAATATTTCCTGATTGGAAACCAGGAAGAATGACAACGGGGTTTCTGGGTCCCCCTTGACTAGCAGCTCACAAGGAGGTGTCCTACATTTGGGAATGGGATTTTTGTTTAGTAACACATGGGTTTTAGGAGCAGCATTCTCTCTGTCTCTCTCTCTCTCTCTGCCTCTCTCCTACAGGACAGTAGGATTTCATATACTGTTCAGTTACTTTAACCCTCCCTTTCTCATCAACTCCTCACTCCCTACTGATGAACACTCCTGGTACTCTCCCTCAGTTTACCTATTACCTAACTGCTGTTCTTCCCTCTCCTTTACAGTATCCCCCACCTCAATGGCCCACTGGTACTTTCCTGGTATCTATAAGTACACTAAACTAAGTGCACAGATCTAAACACTAAATCTAGGATCTGTAAATGAGAGAGAACAGGTGGTGCTTGTCTTTCAGCATCTGGGTTACTTCACTCAGGATAATTTTTTTTTCCAGTTTAAGTAATTTACCTGATAACTCCATAATTTCACATTTATTGCCGAATAACACCCCATTATTTATGTTTACATGTATTTTCATTATCCCTTCATCATAGACATGTGGATATCCCTGTAGTAAAACACAGAGTCTTCGGATATATACCTAAGAGGGAAATAGCTGGGTTATGTGCATTGCTTGTTTTCTCTCTCATGGTGATTTTATCTTGCTACTGTAGCATTTCTTCAGCTAGAGTAGAACTAATTTCTCTGAATTCCAACCTAGACTGAAGACTAGCAAATCTCCAGGAATCCTTCAAGCCTTGAGCACCAGATTTGGACTGCTAAAACATCCAGCCATGTGGGCTGAGCAACTACTGGTTTCTCGGCCTCTTCAATGTGGTGTAGTCATTGTTGGATTACTAGGACTCTACTCTGTGAGTCAATCTAATAAACCTCCATACACATGTGTATTCATCTTATCAGTTCTGTTCCCTGACTACTAATTATATATATATATAATATATTCCTATCCAAAGCTATAGGCTATCTAAACAAATCCTGCTTTCCAAAATGTACGGATATTCTCCGCTTATTAATTGTTGGTCAGCTTAGCATAGTTCAGAGACCCTGTCCAAATGATACAGATACTTGGCATTTCTCTTTGCAGTCCACCCAAAATTGATAAGAGGCTTTGCTAATTATATCATTAAACTTTGGCTGTAGGACATGGAGAAGTCAAGCGGGTATTGAACTAAAACTTTCCTCCATGTTGGCTAGCTTTTATAATGCCAGAAGTTTCTATCTGGGCTATTGGGGAAGGAAAAGTCCTCAAAAGTCTTACCCATTCCAAACTCTGTACTCTACAATAATGACTTGAGCTTGGCAAGAACATGCTACATAGTACAAATTGTAAGCACTGGATGCTAATGGGCTTAACCAACCACTTTCTGACTGGAGACGTGCTCTAGAGGAAGGACCTATGTCTGAAACTCTAAACCTAGCTAAGAAACTGTGGCTGGAGCGTTCATGGAACTTTGGTGAGACCTTGCTACTATTGTTTAGTTCAATAGACATAATATCATACCGCGCATTACCGTGCCTTAGTTCCTATTAGTCTTTATAATGCGTCGAATCTGTTGACTCGGGTTATACTAAAAACCCTGTCTTTATATAGCCATTGATTAAGCAATGCTTCAGCCCTAATGAGAGACACTTCTTTTTTTCAAGAGGTCAATAGTTTAAAATTAGAAATCCACGGTAAGTACAAAGAATAAGTTGCTTATAGTACTAAGCCTTAAACAGGACATCTATATCAAACTTCCACCCAAAGCTCAAAAGAAATCAAGAACGGAGATGGAAGACTGTAAAAGCCTCCAGTGGTTGGAGACAACAATGGCAAACTATGGCTTTCCATGACAGAAGATTCTCATGAGCTCACGGAAGGTATCGTTCTCTTAAAAAGACCCGTACAACACCGGGTCCACTAATGATTCTTCATGGAATGGGAAGAACTTATGGACTCTCACCCTTACCTTAGGGACTGTTGGCAGCTAATGGGCTGGGAGAAGGTACATTGCTTTCTTCAGTGAAGTAAACACTGATGAATTCCCCATACTCCAGGAAATAACCTCTCCCCCATGGTCATACAGAGACCCCATTCAAAGTCACACACACATACACACACACACACCACAACATAAAACACACAGCACCGCACACAAAGGGCATGTCAAATATGAGGTAGATTTGGTTGAGAGAAGGGTTGTTAATTTCGCAGGAGAAGGAGGGTAATAGGTGAGAAAGTCTAAAAGTCATTACATACAAGTATCAGACTGGTCAAAGAATAAATAACATAAATACATTTAAATAAGAAATTCACAGCAAGCTGTTAGTTGACCTCCTAATTAGAACACCAGCTCAGCAAAGCACCATCCATATTCTCCCCTTGAGGGGAAGGTACTTAAAAATGTATGATGCTTGAAAAGCTTTCTCCTCTTCCATATATTTTCTGATCCCTTTGCAAAAATAGGTGCTGCCTTATAACTGCTTATGTCTTTGTTTAAAAAGTAATTTATACAGCACATGATCTCCTATCACTTGTCTTTCTTCAAGTCTGTAATCAGCTGTTAGTTGTGGCTGTAGCCTGCCTAACAAAAAACATAATTATGTTTATACTTAACTGCAGTCAAAATGACTTCTCTTTCTCTGGGAACTGTGAAAAATCTTTTCTATAATTAGGCATGATGCATATTAATATGTAACACAGAATGAGCTCACCTAACACTTATTCTAAGCAGTAAGGACACATGCAGTAACCTTTCCCAAATTATCTCCTTATTTAAATTTATATTCTTCACTGTAGTATTGTTTGTATTCCTTTTGTGAAACCAACTTGTGTAAGTCTGAAGACACAAACACAGTGAGTTTGCACCCTTTCTTCCAGCACAAAATCCTTCCCTAGATTTCACAAATATCTAAGTATAAAATCTGATAGACCCTCCTTTTTCTCCAAGTCTATATGTGCTTGAAGCTTCTGCAAATTTACTGTCAGGCAGGAGGTCAGCTTGAAACTGAGACTACATATAAATGAGTGTAGAGCCAAGAGGCTTACAGAGAACCTGAGTCCGTTCACACCAATCATAGGTATATGCCCTTCCTGGCCTCATATCTGTTATTTCAAATGTAACTTGTAACTCTACAGCAACTGATTTGTCAAACATCTTATGTCCTAGATTTTTATAAGGTTATTTACTGCAGAATGAGTGGAAAGTGATTTGCTTTTGCATGAGTTACTTCCATTCAAACACAACAAAGGAATTTGGAAAATGTTCCTGATTTCACTCAAGTAAATCTTTTTGCAAGGTCAGGGAAGCTCATGTCAGCCAGATATGAAACCAATCATAGTACCTAGAGATCTAAAAGTGGATATCTCAATTTTTCCCATAGCTCCCTGTCTTGAAGATCTGTGGATATAATCTGACGTCTGGAGATGCAAGCACAGAAGAAAAGGCTTTTTTTTTTTTAAAATTTCTGTATGTGTATTGAAATGTATGTAATGCATTCAGATCTTGTGCACCCCATGTCGTGCAACTGCCGTGGAGGTCAGAAGCAGGTGTCAGATTCCCCTGGAACTTGGTAGTTCTTCCTGGAATTGGAGTTTCAGACCTTCTCGGCCGCCATGTGGGGTGCTGGAGATCAAACGGTCATCGTAAGAGCGGTGGTGGCTCTAATCCGCTAGGTGGGCTAGACCAATCTCTCCAGCCCAAAAGGCTTTTCTTTTTCTTTTTTTTTGAGACAGGGTCTCCGCCCTGTAGCCCCAGAATGTCCTGAATCTCACTCTGTACACCAGGCTGGCTTTTCTGAACTGCACAAAGATCCGCCTGCCCTGCCTCCAAGGCTTTTTCTTTAAATAGGAAAACAAAGTAGATGGGTTTTGCTTTTCTGCTCTGCTCTAATTTGCTGGCTCCAGTGTATAATGCAATAAGATAATCATTTGTAGACTCTTAAGATGGGAAAATGTGTTATAGATAAAATTTCTCTGAGTTAACTATGTTTAAAAATATTTTCAAATTGATTATGAGAGATTATACAATACATTTTGATCACTCTCTTTTCCATTCTCACCTTACTACCCAGCCCCTGAATTCATGTCGTCTGCTCTTAATTGTCTCCTTTTTAATCCTATCAACTCTAATCAGTGTTGCGAAAATGTTTTGAGTTGTGGGTCTGTTTTGAGTTGTGGGTCTATCTCTTGAAGTCTGATTAACCCAACCGACATCACCCCAGGAAACCAGGAAGGAAACCTCTCAGTCTCATGACATCTATCAATTGCCAATATATCATCGATACTATGAGTCAGGGTTTTCTTGGTCAACTTCAGTTCCCAGTCCATGGCTGGGTTCCTTGCCTGTCTTGTGGTTTGCACAGGTTTGTGTGTAATGTCAATGGGCAACTGGGTGGTTCATATGTGCATGACTTGTGGTGGCAGACAATAGGATAATTTCCTTGTATTCATTTACCAGCCACTCATTTGACAATCTTTCTGCCCCTTCTTCCACAAAGGTCCCTGAAGGTGGCTTGGTAAGGAAAGGGTGTGATGTAGGTGACCCATTTGAGACTGAACACTCTGAAGTCTCTTATTTTCTACATGTTGTCCACATGTTATCTCTGCTTTAATCACAATCTTCACTATTGACCAGTAAAAGAAGCACTAATCCATGGGTATACACATATATATGTCTGTTTTGAAATCCTCAACCTTAAACCAGGGCGTAATTTTGTGCTGATCGACTTTAGCTGGACTGTTTCATGCAACATTGCAAGATGACCCAAACGGCTAGCATGCAACAGCCAGAACATTCATGTTCATCGTGCCACCAGGCCACTGGGAACCAGATGGGAAATTATAAACAAGAAGCCAGTTTTGGAGAATATCCGTAATGACATTGAAGTGTTTTCTTTGGAAATTGTTTTTCAGATCAAGAGACATATAAAACTATTAGGACCGAAACTACTAATGGGTAAATAAATCCAGATCAAAGTTCTCTGCCCTCACTTTCCTTCCCATTCTAAATATTCATTACCAAAAGATGTTTTACATGTTTGCAGAATGCCTTTATTGCAAAAAAAAATAGTACATTTGGTGGTAAGTTTTGTGTGTTATACATTATACAATATGCATTAAATTTTGATTGCTTATCCTAGGGCCACACTGAATTACCCTTTTAACTTTCACCAATACATTATTCTTTTGAAAATGTTAAAATGCTGTTAAAGGGTGACAATTTAAGCAAAGAAGTCAATCAAAATATCCCAGATCTGTATTAGCGATTTAATAAATAATATTAATTTTTCTGGACTCTGATGTTCTTACATTGTAAGCTTAAGAGAATCACATACATTGTATTTTTACTCAATGTGAATATATATTTGTATATGTCTATTTTCTATGGAGATGTAATTTTTTCTTCAATGAATAAAAATGATGAAATACACAAATCATCTGGAGAAAAATCAGTTTTCAATGTAATAGTTTTACTAACAGAAGGATTTTTTCTTCACGCAGCCCACAAAATAATGTTTTATTCATTTAGAACACTATACATATAAATAACTAAAAACAGGGCTGGAGAGATGGCCTAGCGGTTTAAGAGCACCACCTGGCTGCTCTTCGCAGAGGACCCAGGTTCGATCCCAGCACCCCCAACGACACCATGGCGGCTGAGAACCATCTGAAACAGCCAGTTCGCAGGAGAACTCCCAGTCCAGGAAATCCCGAAGCATCCTCTTCTGACCTCCGTGGGCATTGGCCACGAACACGGGTGCACAAACTTGCAATGCAGACAATACATTCATACCATACCCAAGAAATAAATAAAAAAAATTAACAAAAATAACTAAAAAACAAAACTACATATAAACAGATTTCCTTTGTACTGACAATAAATGAGCTCCTTAAGAATACTATAAAATATTAGATCATGGCCCTTTTAAATTCTATTTTAAAAAAATACTCCTCTAAACACTCATGTGTCAGAAATTGGAATAAGAGAAGGATTTAAAACAAATTAGTAGAATACTGGAGGTTCAAATACATGAATGGGATAATAATTTGTAGCTTCAGAGTCACTGGTATGTATGCCTTCACAGAACCCCTCAAATGTCAAACCATATCCCGCTTGACTTCCTTGATGACTATTATTTTAGTATATATGAATGCATATTTGGGCATATCTGTAGTGGAATTTCAGAGAGTTTAACTAAGACCAAATAAAAAGCCAAAGGGAGCCAAGTACTTGTATTCACCTCTCTGAAAGGCCTTCCTGATTGTGGGGAATTCAAAATGTGAAAAACCAGTTCACTTATTACAGTCCTGGCTGCCAGTGTCTTCCTTCCGCCTGATGCACTGTAACCTCAAACCTTGGAGCTTCAAATAAACCCCAATGCCTCCTTACATAGACTTTGTCAGCAGGAATTTAGTCCACATACGCAACACCAGCTAAAAAGGCATAAACACACTTTGGATGATTTTCAGAAGAATCCTTTGGAGATATATATTTCTTAGACCTTAAATTATTAAAAGAAACACAAAGGAAGATTGTAAAATCTAAAAACCCTAATTTTTCTCTATAGATGTTTCTCTAAGGCAAATAGGTCTTCAGAAAAAACAAAAAAATAAGTTCTAGTCAAACTAAAAGATATATCTGGTCACCATACTAAAAGGGATATTTTAACATTTGTTATTTTAATTCCAAAAATTTGCAGAGAGTGTCTCATAGTTTATAAATCTA
This sequence comes from Rhizomys pruinosus, assembly GCA_009823505.1. Taxonomy (NCBI): domain Eukaryota; kingdom Metazoa; phylum Chordata; class Mammalia; order Rodentia; family Spalacidae; genus Rhizomys; species Rhizomys pruinosus. The sequence continues at coordinate 6,416,475 of VZQC01014560.1, forward strand.
GAAGTCATATTGATAATCTTTCCAGAAATTTAGTGGCAATCTTGATACCTTTGGTGTAAGTCATTTCCTTTTATCATTAAATGTTGAGGGTGAAAGTTGCAGTTTTTAATCATGAATGAAAACACCCAAAGGGATTTCAGTTTCAGGCAAATCTCCAAAGAGTCACAAGAACAAGACCACAATGTTCTCAATATCAGCTTGATGCGACCACTGACCATCATCTGTCAACATTTTGTCCATCAAGACTTGGAGCTAAAAGGGACCTGGGCAGTCCTGGCTTAGAAATGTCTGCATACTGATTATCCAATTGTCAATTAATTCTGTTGACAGAACCTCTTTTTATTCTATGAAGCATGTTTATTGCCAAAGAGAAAGGAACCTTATTGTCACCTTGAATATGCAAATAGTTAAGTAGTCAGGTGACTTGTAATCTTTAGCACCTTACATAAGTGTCTTACCAGTGAGAAAGAGTCTGAGAGACTATTCAGTCTGTAATAGATATATACTTTAATATATCATTAATATATAATCTGGGACAATGTATAGTAATATTTGTTTTTCTTGATGTCGCCTTAAATGTAAGCACAATGTTTGTAGCTGAAGTTACTGTTTCAACAAAAGGTGAAGAAAACAAACATGCTGTTTTGTTTGTTTTTTTTTTTTTAGTGTTATGGGGCCACTGCTCTTGTGCTGACATGTTTGTGTCCAAACTCTTTATATAAGAAAATAAATTTGCATTTGTTTCCACTACAATTATCTATATTTCCAGTGCTTGCAGCTCATAGCATCCAGTCAATAACCAGTAATTCTAGTGGATTTATTTTTAAGAAATAAAAAGTAAACTGTAGCTCCAAATGAGAAATTAGGTTAGAGTCAAACATTTTTGGAAGAAGTACAAGAACTCTTACATCTTGCAGCACTCATGAATGTGGTACTGTAGCAAAGTAGGATTATGGATCTGTTTTACCAGCTTCTTCAAGAAAAATAATACTGAAGACAACATATTTGCTCATAGTGGTAGATGCCAGGACAATTGATAATTCAGAGTAAGTGTGAGATGACAGTGCCCTGTAATATTTGCTGTTTATAGCAGCAATCCTTTTATCATTTTTATGTAACATAATTAAGCCAAATTACTATCATCTGCAATTGCTCACTACTGGGTCAAAACATCTGGACTACAAGTTAAGATTAGACTGTTCATCAAGCTGTTCTTTATCTTCAATTCTAATCATTCTGCTCTTTGGATTGCTTGGCCTCATGTAGAGTCCAGGAGGGTAAGCATTGTGTTGAGCAGGCAGTTGTCTCCTATTTGAGTAACTAAGCTTTTCCATCTTTATTTCATCTCATGTTTTTTGCTCTTTTAATAAAGGATCCCAAAGGTCTATAGATTGCTTGTCAACCACATCTTGTTTCAGTTTCCAATTATTAATTTATGCTAAATCAAGGGAAAGTTTACAACCTTTTTAAAATATCCAACTTCATACAACACGCAGCTTTCCTCTCACTTATGGGTGCTAAAGCCCAGTTCCAAGCATTGTACACTCTTAGTGTCACATATTACTGTCATAAACAAATAAATCCCTCTTAGTAACAGCATTTGGGCATTTAATCTTCCCTTTAGGAAAAATGCAATTTGAGATTTCCAATTACACATATGGACCAGATGTGAACCATGACTTAAATGAACAGGGAATTCAGTATGGTTTTGCAATCGTGGGACATACATTGTTTGTCTTTTGTGATCATATATTGTTCCTAATTCCCGGTTGCAGGACAGCTGCTGCAAGGGCTTGAGTGGCCTCTCCTGGCATGTTCTCTTTTGTGACTTTTTTGCTTTCTCCAACCCAAGCATATGCAAACGCATGGAAGTAGATAAATGTAAAATTCAGTAACTTTGTTGCTTTCGTCTATAAAATGTTTATATAATGCAAATTCATCACGCATATTGCCACTAAAGGGGGACGAGAGGTTCAATTTTATTGGATTCTATTTTGATCCCTGCAAAATTGTTAAATATTCTGAACCAATACACAGTCTAAGTGTATTGTTATAAACACATAACTACTATAAATTTTTTCAAAATTTTAATACTTTTTGCTACAATATTTGGGAAATAATATGAATATTTGTAATTATATGTATTTGACAAGAAAATAAATCCTTTATGGCATGTTAATTCTGTGTGTGCTTACAATGCAGGTTGACTTTCTGTGTTCATGTGTGTCTATTTTGTTTATTTTTTATATGTTTTTATTTTCTTCATAATGTTATATTATATATTTTTAATTGTGTGTCTTTATTTTAATTTTGTATTTTATTTTTATATCTTTTTTTATTATATCTGTTCTATGTTCTTTAATTTTGATTGGTATATCTTTATTCTATTATATTATATTTTCGTTTGTTTATTTTATGAATTTTAAGATTTTTTTTTTTTTTTTTTTTTTTTTTTTTTTTGTTGTAGAGATCTTTATCTTGTTGTTTTGTCTCTGTCTTTATAATTTTAATTTTTTACTTTTTTTTTATTTAACTATTTTATTTTCTTTATACTTTATTTTTTATTATGTTGTTTTTATTGTTATTTTATTTTGTAATCTTTATGTATTTTATTTTAACTTTTATTTATTATTTTTTTTTTTAGTGTATAAATCGTTTTTTTGTTTTTTATTTTTAGATTTTTATTTATTTCTTTTATAAATTTTGTTATAATTTTTATATATATTTTGATTTATTAATTATATCTTTTATTTGAAATATAACGTTATTTATTTTTCTATTGTGTTACGGTTATATTATCTCTCGTTGTTCTATTTTTATTTTATTATTTATTTTCTATTATAATTTTATGTATTTTATTGTTTAATTTATGCGTTTATATTTTTTTATTTTTATTATTATATTTATATTTTTTATTATTTAATTATTATTTATCTATTTGTTTTTTGATTTATATATTTTGTTTTTTTCTTTTATTAACTATTTTTATAATATTTTAATTATCTTTTTTTTTTTTAATAACTTGTAATATATATTATATTTTATTTTATTATTTTATATTGTTATGTTGTGTTTGTTAAGTTTATATCTATAATATTTTTTTAATTATTTATTTATATTTATTATGATGTTATGATTATATAATATATTACTTATTATTTATATTTTATATATATGTGGTCTTTTAATCTTATATTTTATTCTTTAATTTTATAATATTTTATATTATATTATTATATGCGTGTTATTTTTATATATTTTTTTTTTTACTTGGTAATTGTTTTATTATATTTTTATCTTTTATTTTATTATTTTATTTATTTAATTTTTTTTATAATTTATGATAATTTTTTTAATAAGGTATACTTAAGTTTTATATTAATTAATATTTTATTTTTTATTTTTATATTATTATTTTGTTGTTTTTTTTTTTTTTTTTTTGACAAAAAGTTTTAATTTGTATCTGTATCTCCCCTTTGTATTATAGGTTTTAATTTTTTATAATATATGTTATTTTTTTAATTTAATTATATTTTTGTATATTTGTTTTTGATTTTTGTTAAATTATGAATATGTTATATGTAATTATTTATTTGATTTTTATATGTGTTTTTTTTTATTTTTATTTATATAATGTGATTTTAATCTTTTTTAATTTTTATTTTATTTACCTTGATTAATTTTGTTTTTTATCTATTTTTATATATTTATATTTTTTGATATGTATATTTATTTTATGGTTTATTGTAATTTGTTTATTTAGTGGTATGTACCTGAGGTTATAATGTTTTATTTGTATGTTTTATTTATATTGTTTATTATTTTTTAATGTATTTTTATTGTTTTTATTTTTTTATATTTTATATAAAATTAAAGGGAAGATATGAACCTGAAATTTTAAATTATTCTTTGTTATTTAATTTTTTTTTTTTTATATTATATTATATGTTATGTTTTTTATGTTATTATTTATTTATATTTAATATATTTTATTAAAATTATAATGTTTTATTATTTTTTTATTATGTATCTGATTTAATTTTTATTGTATTATTTATTATATAGTTTTTTTTTAATATTATTGTATGTTATGTTTTTTTGTTTTTTTTTGTATAGTTTGTATTATGATTATTTGTATATATTATTTTTTTATAAATATTAATTTTTTTTTTTACTAATTTCATATCATTTTATTTTTTTTTTTTTATTTTATATTTTTTTTTATTTTCTTGTATTATTATTAAATAAATAAATTGTTATAATTTATTTTTCTATATTGTCTTATATTTTTTATTACTATTTATTTATNTACAAAAAATATATATATATATATATATATATATATATATATATATATATATATTCCTCTCCAAAGCTATAGGTTATTAAACATAATCCTGCTTCCAAATGTAGGATATTTCCCTTTTAATTGTTGGTCAGTAGCATAGTTCCAGAGACCTCCAAAATGATACAGATATTGGCATTTCTCTTTGCAGTCCACCCAAAATTGATAAGAGGCTTTGCTAATTATATCATAAACTTTGGTGACAGGACATGGAGAAGTCAAGCGGGTATTGAACTAAAACTTTCCTCCATGTTGGCTAGCTTTTATAATGCCAGAAGTTTCTATCTGGGCTATTGGGGAAGGAAAAGTCCTCAAAAGTCTTACCCATTCCAAACTCTGTACTCTACAATAATGACTAGCTTGGCAAGACATGCTCATTAGTACAATTGTAGCACGGATGCTATGAGGATAACCAACCACTTTCTGACTGGAGACGTGCTCTAGAGGAAGGACCTATGTCTGAAACTCTAAACCTAGCTAAGAAACTGTGGCTGGAGCGTTCATGGAACTTTGGTGAGACCTTGCTACTATTGTTTAGTTCAATAGACATAATATCATACTGCCTTCTAAAAACCTGTCTTTATAGCCATTGATTAAGCAATGCTTCAGCCCTAATGAGAGACACTTCTTTTTTTCAGAGGTCAATAGTTTATTCAGAAATCCACGGTAGTACAAAGAATAAGTGCTTATAGGTACTAAGCCATTTAAAGGACATCTATATCAAACTCCTAGACCCTAAAGCTCAAAGAAAATCAAAGAAGAGATGGAAAGACTGTAAAAGCCTCCAGTGGTTGGAGACAACAATGGCAAACTATGGCTTTCCATGACAGAAGATTCTCATGAGCTCACGGAAGGTATCGTTCTCTTAAAAAGACCCGTACAACACCGGGTCCACTAATGATTCTTCATGGAATGGGAAGAACTTATGGACTCTCACCCTTACCTTAGGGACTGTTGGCAGCTAATGGGCTGGGAGAAGGTACATTGCTTTCTTCAGTGAAGTAAACACTGATGAATTCCCCATACTCCAGGAAATAACCTCTCCCCCATGGTCATACAGAGACCCCATTCAAAGTCACACACACATACACACACACACACACACACACACACACACACACACGCACACAAAGGGCATGTAAATATGAAGGAGATTTGTTGAGAAGAAGGGTTGATTCAGCAGGAGAAGGAGGGTAATAGGTGAGAAAGTCTAAAAGTCATTACATACAAGTATCAGACTGTCAAAGAATAAAACATAAATACATTTTAAATAAGAAATTACACAGCAAGCTGTTAGTTGACCTCCTAATTAGAACACCAGCTCAGCAAAGCACCATCCATATTCTCCCCTTGAGGGGAAGGTACTTAAAAATGTATGATGCTTGAAAAGCTTTCTCCTCTTCCATATATTTTCTGATCCCTTTGCAAAAATAGGTGCTGCCTTATAACTGCTTATGTCTTTGTTTAAAAAGTAATTTATACAGCACATGATCTCCTATCACTTGTCTTTCTTCAAGTCTGTAATCAGCTGTTAGTTGTGGCTGTAGCCTGCCTAACAAAAAACATAATTATGTTTATACTTAACTGCAGTCAAAATGACTTCTCTTTCTCTGGGAACTGTGAAAAATCTTTTCTATAATTAGGCATGATGCATATTAATATGTAACACAGAATGAGCTCACCTAACACTTATTCTAAGCAGTAAGGACACATGCAGTAACCTTTCCCAAATTATCTCCTTATTTAAATTTATATTCTTCACTGTAGTATTGTTTGTATTCCTTTTGTGAAACCAACTTGTGTAAGTCTGAAGACACAAACACAGTGAGTTTGCACCCTTTCTTCCAGCACAAAATCCTTCCCTAGATTTCACAAATATCTAAGTATAAAATCTGATAGACCCTCCTTTTTCTCCAAGTCTATATGTGCTTGAAGCTTCTGCAAATTTACTGTCAGGCAGGAGGTCAGCTTGAAACTGAGACTACATATAAATGAGTGTAGAGCCAAGAGGCTTACAGAGAACCTGAGTCCGTTCACACCAATCATAGGTATATGCCCTTCCTGGCCTCATATCTGTTATTTCAAATGTAACTTGTAACTCTACAGCAACTGATTTGTCAAACATCTTATGTCCTAGATTTTTATAAGGTTATTTACTGCAGAATGAGTGGAAAGTGATTTGCTTTTGCATGAGTTACTTCCATTCAAACACAACAAAGGAATTTGGAAAATGTTCCTGATTTCAGCCTCATCTTTTTGCAAGGTCAGGAAAGTCAGTCAGCCAGATATGACCAATCATAGTACCTAGAGATCTAAAAGTGGATATCTCAATTTTTCCCATAGCTCCCTGTCTTGAAGATCTGTGGATATAATCTGACGTCTGGAGATGCAGCACAGAAGAAAGGCTTTTTTTTTTTAAATTTCTGTATGTGTATGAATGTACTGTATGCATTCAGTTTTGTGCACCCATGTCGTGCAATGCCGTGGAGGTCAGAAGAGGGTGTCAGATTCCCCTGGAACTGGAGTTCTCCTGGAATTGGAGTTTCAGACGCTTCTCGGCCGCCATGTGGGTGCTGGAGATAGAACCCGGGTCCTCTGTAAGAGCGGTCGGTGCTCTTAACCGCTAGGCCATCTCTCCAGCCCCAAAAAGGCTTTTCTTTTTTTTTTTTTTTGAGACAGGGTCTCCCTGTAGCCCCAGATGTCCTGAATCTCACTCTGTAGACCAGGCTGGCTTTGAACTCACAAAGATCCGCCTGCCTCTGCCTCCAAGGCTTTTCTTTAAATAGGAAAACAAAGTAGATGGGTTTTGCTTTTCTGCTCTGCTCTAATTTGCTGGCTCCAGTGTATAATGCAATAAGATAATCATTTGTAGACTCTTAAGATGGGAAAATGTGTTATAGATAAAATTTCTCTGAGTTAACTATGTTTAAATATTTTCATTGATTTGAGAGATTCATACAATACATTTTGATCACTCTCTTTTCCATTCTCACCTTACTACCCAGCCCCTGAATTCATGTCGTCTGCTCTTAATTGTCTCCTTTTTAATCCTATCAACTCTAATCAGTGTTGCGAAAATGTTTTGAGTTGTGGGTCTGTTTTGAGTTGTGGGTCTATCTCTTGAAGTCTGATTAACCCAACCGACATCACCCCAGGAAACCAGGAAGGAAACCTCTCAGTCTCATGACATCTATCAATTGCCAATAGATATCGAACTAGAGTCAGGGTTTCTTGTCAACTTCCCAAGTCCATGCTGGGTTCTTGCCTGTCTTGTGTTTGCACAGGTCTTGTGTGTAATGTCATGGGCACTGGGGTTCATATGTGCAATGACCTTGTGGTGCCAGACAATAGAATTTCCTTGTATTCATTTACCAGCCACTCATTTGACAATCTTTCTGCCCCTTCTTCCACAATGATGCCTGAGTCTTGGTAGGAAAGTGTGTGATGTAGGTGACCCATTTGAGACTGAACACTCTGAAGTCTCTTATTTTCTACATGTTGTCCACATGTTATCTCTGCTTTAATCACAATCTTCACTATTGACCAGTAAAAGAAGCACTAATCCATGGGTATAACAATAAGTATGTTTGTTTTGAATCCTCACTTAACAGGCGTAATTTTTGCTGATGACTTAGCTGGACTGTTTCATCACATTGCAGATGACCAAGGCTAGATGCAACAGCAGAACATTAACATGTTCATGCCACCAGGCACTGGGAACAGATGGGAAATTATAACAGAAGCCAGTTTTGAGATATCCTAATGCAGAAGTTTCTTTGGAAATTGTTTTTCAGATCAAGAGACATATAAAACTATTAGGACCGAAACTACTAATGGGTAAATAAATCCAGATCAAAGTTCTCTGCCCTCACTTTCCTTCCCATTCTAAATATTCATTACCAAAAGATGTTTTACATGTTTGCAGAATGCCTTTATTGCAAAAAAAAATAGTACATTTGGTGGTAAGTTTTGTGTGTTATACATTCTAAATATGCATTAAATTTTGATTGCTTATCCTAGGGCCACACTGAATTACCCTTTTAACTTTCACCATACATTATTCTATTTTAAAATGTTAAAATGCTGTTAAAGGGTGACAATTTAAGCAAAGAAGTCAATCAAAATATCCCAGATGTATTAGCGAGTTAATAAAAATATTAATTTTTCTGGACTCTGATGTTCTTACATTGTAAGCTTAAGAGAATCACATACATTGTATTTTTACTCAATGTGAATATATATTTGTATTATGTCTAATTTTCTAATGGAGATGTTTTTCTTCAAATGATAAAATAATGAAATACACAATTATCTGGAGAAAAATCAGTTTCATGTAAATAGTTTTACTAAGAAGGATTTTTTTTCACCAGCCCCAAATACATGTTTTATTCATTAGACACTATATATAAATAACTAAAAACAGGGCTGGAGAGATGGCCTAGCGGTTAAGAGCACTGGCTGCTCTTGCAGAGGACCCAGGTTCGATCCCCAGCACCCACATGGCGGCTGAGAACCATCTGAAACGCCAGTTCCAGGAGAACTCCAGTTCCAGGGAAATCCGAGACCCTCTTCTGACCTCCGTGGCATTGCACGACACGGGTGCACAAACTTGCATGCAGACAATACATTCATACACATACAGAAATAAATAAAAAAAATTAAAAAAATAACTAAAAAACAAAACTACATATAACAGTTCCTTTGTACTGACCAATAAATGAGCTCCATTAAGATACTATAAAATATTAGATCATGGCCTTTTATTCTATTTTAAAAATCATCCTCTACCTCATGTGTCAGAAATTGAATAAAGAAGGATTTATAAAAATTAGTAGAATACTGGAGTCAAATACATGAATGGGATAATAATTTGTAGCTTCAGAGTCACTGGTATGTATGCCTTCACAGAACCCCTCAAATGTCAAACCATATCCCGCTTGACTTCCTTGATGACTATTATTTTAGTATATATGAATGCATATTTGGGCATATCTGTAGTGGAATTTCAGAGAGTTTAACTAAGACCAAATAAAAAGCCAAAGGGAGCCAAGTACTTGTATTCACCTCTCTAGGCTTCCTGATTGTGGATTCAATGTGACCAGTTACTTTACAGTCCTGCTGCAGTGTCTTCCTCAGCCTGAATGACTGTACCTCAAACTTGGAGCTCAAATAAACCCCATGCCCCCTTAAATGACTTTGTCAGGAATTTAGTCACACCAGCTAACAAAGCAATAACACACTTGGATGATTTTCAGAATCCTTTGGAGATATATATTTCTTAGACCTTAAATTATTAAAAGAAACACAAAGGAAGATTGTAAAATCTAAAAACCCTAATTTTTCTCTATAGATGTTTCTCTACAAATATCTTCAGAAAAACAGAAAAATAAGTTCTAGTAAACTAAAAGATATATCTGGTCACCATACTAAAAGGGATATTTTAACATTTGTTATTTTAATTCCAAAAATTTGCAGAGAGTGTCTCATAGTTTATAAATCTAGAAGTCATATTGATAATCTTTCCAGAAATTTAGTGGCAATCTTGATACCTTTGGTGTAAGTCATTTCCTTTTATCATTAAATGTTGAGGGTGAAAGTTGCAGTTTTTAATCATGAATGAAAACACCCAAAGGGATTTCAGTTTCAGGCAAATCTCCAAAGAGTCACAAGAACAAGACCACAATGTTCTCAATATCAGCTTGATGCGACCACTGACCATCATCTGTCAACATTTTGTCCATCAAGACTTGGAGCTAAAAGGGACCTGGGCAGTCCTGGCTTAGAAATGTCTGCATACTGATTATCCAATTGTCAATTAATTCTGTTGACAGAACCTCTTTTTATTCTATGAAGCATGTTTATTGCCAAAGAGAAAGGAACCTTATTGTCACCTTGAATATGCAAATAGTTAAGTAGTCAGGTGACTTGTAATCTTTAGCACCTTACATAAGTGTCTTACCAGTGAGAAAGAGTCTGAGATATTCAGTCTTTAATAGATATATATTAATATATATTAATATATAATCTGGGACAATGTATAGTAATATTTGTTTTTCTTGATGTCGCCTTAAATGTAAGCACAATGTTTGTAGCTGAAGTTACTGTTTTACAATCAAAAGGTGAGAAACAAACAGCTGTTTGTTTGTTTTTTTTTTTTAGTGTTATGGGGCCACTGCTCTTGTGCTGACATGTTTGTGTCCAAACTCTTTATATAAGAAAATAAATTTGCATTTGTTTCCACTACAATTATCTATATTTCCAGTGCTTGCAGCTCATAGCATCCAGTCAATAACCAGTAATTCTAGTGGATTTATTTTTAAGATAAAAATAAAAACTGTAGCTCAATGAGAAATTAGGTTAGAGTCAAACATTTTTGGAAGAAGTACAAGAACTCTTACATCTTGCAGCACTCATGAATGTGGTACTGTAGCAAAGTAGGATTATGGATCTGTTTTACCAGCTTCTTCAAGAAAAATAATACTGAAGACAACATATTTGCTCATAGTGGTAGATGCCAGGACAATTGATAATTCAGAGTAAGTGTGAGATGACAGTGCCCTGTAATATTTGCTGTTTATAGCAGCAATCCTTTTATCATTTTTATGTAACATAATTAAGCCAAATTACTATCATCTGCAATTGCTCACTACTGGGTCAAAACATCTGGACTACAAGTTAAGATTAGACTGTTCATCAAGCTGTTCTTTATCTTCAATTCTAATCATTCTGCTCTTTGGATTGCTTGGCCTCATGTAGAGTCCAGGAGGGTAAGCATTGTGTTGAGCAGGCAGTTGTCTCCTATTTGAGTAACTAAGCTTTTCCATCTTTATTTCATCTCATGTTTTTTGCTCTTTTAATAAAGGATCCCAAAGGTCTATAGATTGCTTGTCAACCACATCTTGTTTCAGTTTCCAATTATTAATTTATGCTAAATCAAGGGAAAGTTTACAACCTTTTATATAACTTCATACAAAGAGCTTTCCTCTCACTTATGGGTGCTAAAGCCCAGTTCCAAGCATTGTACACTCTTTGTCACATATTACTCATAAACAAATAAATCCTCTTAGTAAAGCATTTGGCATCTTTATCTTCCTTTAGGAAAATGCAATTTTGAGATTTCCAATTACACATATGGACCAGATGTGAACCATGACTTAAATGAACAGGGAATTCAGTATGGTTTTGCAATCGTGGGACATACATTGTTTGTCTTTTGTGATCATATATTGTTCCTAATTCCCGGTTGCAGGACAGCTGCTGCAAGGGCTTGAGTGGCCTCTCCTGGCATGTTCTCTTTTGTGACTTTTTTGCTTTCTCCAACCCAAAGCATAATGCAAGCATGGAAGTAGAAAATGTAAATCAGAACTTTGGCTTCGTCTATAAAATGTTAATGCAAATTCATACAGCATATGCCACTAAAGGGGACAGAGGTTCAATTATGGGATTCTATTTGATCCCTCAAATTGTTAAAATTCCCAAACACAGTCAAGGTATGTTATACACAAACTACTTAATCAAATTTTAATGAACTTTTTGCACAATATTTGGGAATAAAAATATTGTATTATATGTATTTGAAGAAAATAAATCCTTTATGCATGTATTTGTGTGTGCTTACATGCAGGTGACTTCTGTGTTCATGTGTGTATATTTGTTTATGTATGTGTGTATGTGTATGCCTGTGTACATCTGTCTGTGTGCATATATGTGTATGTGTCTGTCTTTGTGTGAGTATTTGTGTGCTCACACTAGACAAGACAGTGATCTATATACTGGAACAATTATGAAATCTTCAAATCTTTGTCAAATTCCTTTCTTCCTAATTTTTTACAGCAAAGCACAGATATCACCTCTTCTACGAAGACTGCTGTGGCAATGTCACAACATCATCTTATGTCCATTTGTCACTCTTTCTGTCCATCTTTACCTGCTGCAGTCAGAGAAACTCTCAGTAATCACATCTGTTGGTCACTTTTATTCCCAGAGTTCTAGAGTGAATCTCTTTACAAACTTCAACATCTGTAGCATCTTGTATAAAACCTGAGAGGACTAGGCTCAGACCATAGTCTTACCCTGCTCATTGAATGTGGCCCCTGGGACTTCATCTCTGCTACTGGTGACACAGTCCCCTCTCCTATCCTGCTCTCTTGCTTCTTTCTTACAAAGGCATTTATAATTACCCTGAGTGCATCTGAATAACCCAAAAAGGACTCTCTCAAATCTTTAACCACACCAAATGGCAATCCTTGTAGAAGGAGTACAATGGAAATACCCCACAAATATCAAAAGCAAGGATACCTTAGATATCCTAGGTTGTCTTTTCTGCTTAAGCATCCTATCACAAGGAAACTTAAAACAGCCTTTCCTAAGTATGATAGCCATGGGAAGAAGGATGAAAAGATAGCAGACCTGAAGCCACATGGAGATCAACTGGGACAGTGGTACATGAATTTTGATCCTTAAGTTCATGAACACAGAGTATAAAAACCTATTGATAGGGGCTGGAGAGATAGCCTAGAGGTTAAGAGCACCGACTGCTCTTGCAGAGGACTTGGGTTCAATCCCCAGCACCCACATGGCAGCTGAGAACCATCTTTAACTCCAGTACCAGGGGAACTCCAGTTCCAGAGGAATCTGAGACCCTCTTCTGACCTCTGAGGCATTGCACGACTCGGGTGCACAAACCTACATGCAGACAGTACATTCATACACATACAAAAAAATAAAAAACTATTGACAGTTCAAGGCTTAAAACAGCTTTCAAGGGCAATAAATACTTCACTTTGAAGTAGCATTTTGTAGAAATTTTGCATCCACTTGGTCCATTCCTTTATACAACATTAGCACAGTGTGTCTGTATTACTTGGACTCCTTCTGTCCACTACTGTCATGGAAATATAAGCAGACACTCCATTATCCATATTTGTTTTTCAGTTGAGAACTGAATATTTCATGGTATTCTTAAAAGCTATTAGAAAATATGTTTCTGTGAAAGCTTTGATTAAAATATGAATAATGAAGAATACTTTGTGGGACTGAAAATGCAGCTCAGTCAGTAAAGTACTTGCTACACAAGCAGGAGGAGCTGAGTTCAATCTCCACACTGATAGAAAAATCCACACATGCTGGTGAACACCTGAAATCTCAGAGTTGGGAGGCAGACACAGGAGGATCCTCAGAGTTGCTGTCTGGCCTGTCTAGCTCATTGGTGAACTTCAGGGGAGATGGCTGAACAAGTCAAGCTCCTGTCAAGCAAGAATAAGGAATGGAGTTTGGAGGCCCAGAGCCCACATGAAAGCTGGATGTGCCAGGTGACCCACCAGTAATCCATTCACAGGAGGCAGAGACAGGGAATCTGTCATGGAGGAGCAAGCTGATGAGCCAGGCTAGGTGAAATAGTAAGCTTCAGGTTCAACAACATACCTTACCTACCTTGCATCTTACATGATGTGGAGCATGATCAAGGAAAATGCCTAGTGTTGACCTTGGGCTTCTATACTCACACATGTACACATGTACCCAAATGCATATCATATGTATGCCTACACATATGTACATACATATACAAACACAATAAGTTTTCAGAAATGTTGGAATGAAATATAGAAAACACTGAGCATCAGTGTCCTCTGTCCTTCTGGCCCTTATACACATCCATATGTATGGATACCCATATACTCACAAATAAATAATAACAGTTTTATGTAAACATAGATAGGGTAAAGTGTGCTAGGTATGATCCCAAGAAAGAAGAAGGAAGAAGTCACAACATAGTGAGGGATTTATATGCTGATGCTCTCAAAGGATAAGTGGCCTATAATTCTATACAGTAGAAAATAAGGCCATGTTCTTCAGAAATTACATTTTGTGCCTTTGTAAAAATTACTATACTGTTTTGCTCAATGAAAGCATATCTCAATTGCTTTTAAAAAATACTTCTTCTGGGACTGGAGAGATGGATCAGCAGTTAAAAGCACTGACTGCTCTTGCAGAGGACCCAGGTTCAATTCCTAGCACTCACATGGTGGCTAAGAACCTCCTTAAACTCCAGTTCCAGGGGAATCCAACACCCTCTTCTGACCTCCACAGCAATGCATGACATGGGTGTAGCTACTTACATGCAGACAGTACACTCATACACATAAAAAAATAAATAAAATTAAAAATAAAATACTTCTTCTTAGCTCTTCAAATAAACAATTCCCATTGTGTGTTTGACTATTATTTCTTAACTTTAAAACTTTGGATAGAGTCTGAATAATTACAAAATTTTCCCCATCAGATCTTAGCATGTTGCAAATGAGAATTTCACTGAACATGCACTTGGAAATGAAAGACATATGGTCTTTTAGTCAGTATCTACTTTATCTCTTTTGTCAACCCTAGATCGACTTAATACGTCTTGTCTACTTTAGTCATATAAATAAGTAAGCATCTGTTTCATTAGTTTTCTTTTGCTTGACTGTTTATGCCAATTCTAATCCTCTGAATGTCTTCTTCACTGATGTTCTTTATTGTGTTTCAGTGTTCTTATTACTGTAATTCATTTCTGAATTGAATTCTCACGTGTTTCTCCATTCTATTTTGAAGAGCACACTACCTAGGTACATTATTATAATAAAACAGTTCTGAATAGATATTGGAGCTGAGGAGATGGCTCAGTGCTTACTGTGCCAGCATAAGGACCTAACTCCTGAATTTAAAAATTCAGGAACAATAGTACATATCCTTACTCTCAGTGCTGGTGAAGCAGGAACAGGTAGATTTCCAGGAATCAATGAACACATAGCCAAGGGGCCAGTGAGAGACTCTGTCTCAATTTAAGGTAGACAGTGCCTCAGTAATAACCTAAGAGGCTGTCTTATATGCATATGCAAACATGCATGCAAATACACATACATACACAGAAACACACACAGAAACTGCAGATTCACATCTTTGTTGACATCTGATTTTTGAGCATCTATGACGTAGCCAAGAGGGAAAAGTAGAATCCATCATTCTCATCAATTTCCACTTTTTCCTTTCCTAAACCTGGAGCAACCCATCACCTAGAGTGGAAAGGAAAACGTGAAGTTTAGGATGAGGCATATTTGGAGGTGCCCGGGAGTTGGAGAGGTGAAGGAGGGAATCGGGTAGAACCAATCATATTTCAATGTATGTATGTATGATATTTTCAAGAATAATTAAAATAATAAAATAAGTGAGCTAAAAAGATGGCCTTTGTGTAAAATAAGAACATAGAAATCTCAGAATTGCCATAACTAGTGGCATGATATTACACAAATAAAAATGGTCTCTGTGGGGTCAATAACATGCAAGCCTGATGATCTGAGTTCACTTCCCATAAGCTATGAGGGAAGGAGAGAAATGGCTTCTGAAAGGTGCTTCCCCCACATGCACACACACACACACACACACACACACACACACACACACACACACAGACATAGAGACATACACACAAAAAATAATAAAATTTTCCTTTGAGTGGTCTTTACAAGGCTCTAAATTCTCACTTAAAAACATAAGAATAATAGGATGTCAGTGAATCATTGTGAGTTGAAATAAAAATAAATAAATCACCACAAGTATAACAAAATTTGATGCACAGAAGAGTTATTAACTTCTTTCAGGATTTTTTCTCTGTATGGATTTTGAGGAATTTCTACATGTCCCAGAAGAGTCCCAGCATGTTGTGAAGTAAATTTTCCTTGTGTTCTGTATGGTGTTATGAGTCATAAGAACAATGCACAGAAACAAAAGAAACAAGCACAAGATTATTAGCAAATATTAAAGATGGGGTTTGAACTGCAGTGTAGTTTAAAAAGTCAGTGAAAATGAAGCATCTTTCCCAGAATATTTCATAGAAAATAACATAAATAAGTCAACAAGAAGACTTATTAGTCCTCAGTTTGCTGTTGCTCAATTTGAAATGTATCCAGCTCTGTTTCTAAGAACAGGAAAGCTTAAAATGAGAAAAGCTGACAGTAGATATCATTGTACTCTCCTGTTAACCAAAACCCAGACCTGGACTGTCCAATTTTACAGAGAGCTCCTCGCTGGTATGCTATTCCAACATTTGCAACAGATTATTTGGGAAATATTGTTGGGGGCAAAGCCACATCTAACAACTTCCTTTCTTAAAGCATCAGATTTTGATTTTAACAAAAACTATGGCCAAAGCCTTTGGACATCAATTCATAGTGATGGAAGCTGTAAATAAAGTAAAAGACCTAGTTACAATGATTTTATTAAAGTAAAACCACCATGAAACCAATGGTTTGCTTAAAGAATTTATGGTCAGTTTATCTTGGATTAAGAATGCTTCTCATTCCATGGCATGGGAGAGCTAGAAATATGTATATATAAGGAAAGTAACAATATGAAAGTGTTTGTGCATGTTTGGGCTCTTGCAGCCTTCCAAGGCAAGTGCCTATTGCCGCCCATCCTTCAGCACCCACTCCTCTAACAAAAAGACTCAACATCAGGTAGATTAGATTTTACTCTTATGAAGTTCATGAAGACTTAAATCAAAGCATACACAGTCAAAGAAGAAAAATAAGGTTATATGTGAAATACTACCTCAACCTATATAACACGTAAGAGAGAAGGAGGGGGTGGTGAGGAAGACACAGTGAGACTAAGCTTGAAAAGAAGCTGGTTTGACTGGAAGAAGAAACTTTGCGTGGATATGTTTTAAGGATGTTCATGAGTGATGGTCTGATATTATGGGGAAAGAGAGAACATGAGGCAGTTCATTATCAAGGTTATGAACTGCATGTGCTTTACTGTCCAGTCTTCTGTATGCTAAAAGCAGAAAGAGATAAAAGCCATACAATTAGGAAGGGAATGGAAAAGTTAGGACTAGGAGGGTAAAGGTGGACTAGAGAGAAGGGAGTTGGGACTCAGTAAATAAAATGGATTTGGAAATTCACAAAGTTAGAACATTTGGAAATAGGAGAAACAGCAGTGTGCAGTGGCACACGGCTCCCTCTTAAATGACTATCAGGCTGAACCAGCTTGACTGGGTCCATTGCTCTGCAAGGAGGAAGTAATAGAGCACCCACCTCACTATAGCCAGGTCACAGAGGACAGAGGAAAGGGCAGGGGACTAGAAGCATCTTCCACAGGTGCACCTTCAGTGTCTTACTTTGCATTACCTTCCATAATACCATCAAAGTATGAATCCATTAATGGATTAATCCATTGGCAAGGACAGAACCTTCACAATTTATTCGCCTTTCAGTGATTATTTTCACCAGCTGGAGACCAAGTCTTCAACACATTAGGTTTGAGGAGAACATCTGATATCCAAACCATAGCAATATGTAAGTATTATTTCGAGAACAGGGAAATGTTAATGTATGTATGTACTTTGTGAATAAGCTACAATATTGAACTGAAAAATGTATCATTTCAGAAGGAAAATAAGGAATGCTAATGAAATGATGAATGTTTTGAGTTGTTTATCATGGCCTAGCAATCAGAGCCACTGGAAGGCACAGGATTATTTTCATCATGGGAATACTCTGAGAACAAACAATATTTTCTAAGAAGCCTGCACTGGAAACCAATACTCTTGTGGATGCCTAACTTCTGGCATGCTTGTTCAGGAAAAATTTCAGAGCTTTAAGAGAATTCTTCCTAACAGAAAAATGTCTGAATCAGATAAAATTCTAATTTCTCTCAGAACGTTCTTTAATGAGAAATGTCAAAGAATCAGGAAAGAGGGAATGGACTCAGAGAATAAGATGACATTGAGAAACACACTTGTCACCACAGGCACTGATTCAGAGGTCGAGGTCCAAACATTTATGGAATTCAAACAATAAAACCAATGAAAATCTTACCGGGGAGAAAAGTAAATGTTAGCGAACCCATCAACTTCCTGTATGGAATGTTCTGCAGATAACATGTACAAGCCCCAGTAGAGCTTTCATCTATAAAATAGTGAGGTGGAGTTTTTCTACACCTAGAACAGAAAGAGAACTTCAGCCTAGACCCATTCCCTCCTGTTGTGGTTGTTGGCTAGTCCTTTGGACCATCCTATCAATAACATCTATTTCTTATGAGGAACTGCATTGTTTCTCCATTTCTTAAGTGTGGGTAAGAATAGTTCTTCCAAATTAGACATACCTAGTTTATCAATAAGTGCCATCAAGTCACACCTAAGGTTTCTGCCTTATTTTAGAAAATACTATGTCTTTGCCAGAAATATTTAAGTATATTGAAACCATAAACAAATGATCCATCACAGATGGACTTCTTCCATAAATCTTACATCATTTTTCAATTGAATTTAGTGTCACTTCCCTTTCCATGCCCTCCACCCCACCTGAGTCCCTGCACTCTACCTTACATGTCTTGCATCTTTTTCTGAGTCTTTCCAGTTTTTTTCCAGTTGTTTTGTTGTTGTTCTCTCTAACTTGTTGTTCTAGTTTGTCTTCCATTGCTGTGACAAAACACTCTGACACCAACTTGGGGAGGAAAGGGTTTATTCAGCTTACATCTCCTGGGTCACAGTTCATCACTTAGGGAGCCCAAGGCAGGAACTCAGGGCAGGAACCTGGAGGCAGGAGCTGAAGCACAGGCCATGGAGGAGTGTTGGTTACTGGCTTGCTCCCCTGGCTCATGCCCAGCCTGCCTTTTTATACGGTACACAACAACCTGCCCAGAGTGGCACCACTCATAGTGGGCTGGACCCTCCTGGACTGCTCGACAATCAAGACAATACTCCACAGATGTGGCCACAGGCCAAGCCAATGGAGCCAATCCCCCAATTGAGGCTCCCTCAACCCGGGTGTGTCAAGTTGATGCTAAAGCTATCCAGCACACTTGTATTGCATATATATATATATATATATATATATATCCATATTACCTGAATTGGAGATTTTTTTATATGTGAAATAAACCAATAGAAGTGGAAACTACATTTAAATGCAGGTTTATTACAGATGTTCTGAGGTAAAGGAATTATCAAGATTCTTTTTATCCAGTAATGTCAAGTATTAATTGTTATTTACCAGCTGATAGAAATAAGAGGAGACAACAGGAAGGAGGAGGAAAAGAAAGTAAAGAGAGAGAGGAGTTAAGGGGAGGAGGGAAATAGTCATATTACTCATAGTAGATTTTTATTTGGCTGAAAATAATAAAATTCTATTTTTAAAATATTTCATTATTTTATGTATATGAGTATATTGCCTGCATGTAGGTAGGTGACCATATCATGCATTACCTGAGGAGGTAAAAAATATGGTGTCAGATCCCCTGGAACTGGAGTTATGGAAGGTAGTTAGCAGCCATGTGGGCACTGGGGGTTGAACTTGGGTCCTCTGCAAGAGCAGCCAGTGCTCTTAATCACTGAGCCATCTCTCCAGCTGCCAAATTCTAAATTTTTACAGACCCAAATCTTTATAAATTTAAGATTGCATATGTTCATGTTTTTGTTAAACATGAAAATAATATCTTATTCCATATGTAGGGAGATAAGTTAGCAAACACTGTGTTTGTAGTGCAAAATAATGGTCTTTAGAAAATAAATGTCTCTCCCTCCAAGGTTCAGGGAACAGAAAAGGCTTCATAAAGATTATAAGACCCAGGGGTGAGGGAAAACCACTGAAAAACACTGCCTACTGGACATGGCAAGCTATTCCACTCATGACCACAACAGCTATGGTTGCCTACACAAGATATACACAAGATCAAGTCGGTCAAAATTGCAGCATGGATGGGGTTGGGTCTTATGAGGCCTACTGCTAGCTGAGGGGCAATTGGTTGCCTTGGGAGGGAGAATCAGTTTTCTTTTCAGTGTGGCTACTGTATGATGTCTATGCCCTAGTGGATGGCCTTACACTCATATACACATGGATAGCATTGATTAGACTCTGTGGGTCATAAACAATCAGAGGAGGCTTCTGGTGTTCCCTGTAGCTATGGGTTACATGTGCCCCTGCTGTCAGTGCTGGGGAGGAACCTGGAGGCAGGAGCTGAAGCACAGGCCATGGAGGAGTGCTGGTTACTGGCTTGCTCCCCTGGCTCATGCCCAGCCTGCCTTCTTATATGGTACACAACAACCTGTCCCCAGAGGAATTATTCTGGAAGGCCCATGGAAGAGACTGAGTAGGAAGCAAAAGAGGACAATGAACCAGAGAAGGCCCTGCCCAAAAGACTTTGGGGTCCTGTTCCCAAGAGGGTCTGCTGTGCTGCTAGCACAAATTTACTCACTCTCTGCAGGTTTTCCAAGAAACTTTATAGACTGGGACCCCTTCTTTTATGATTCTTTTTCTTTCTGTTGTCTTTGAGACGACTACAGTGACAGCAGATGCTTTTAGGGCCAAATGCACAGATCTCAGGAGGAGTGCCGAGGGCCCTGCCTTCACTTCCCAGAAAGATCTAGATTGTTACTGCTGCATTTGCTCTGCCCTGGCAGGAGAACGTGGAAATTCACTTGTGTTTGAACTACTGATTATTTGGACTTTTTATTCTTTTTTTTCTTTTTATTTTTTTTACATTTTTTATTGATGTTTTATGTATTTCATACATCGTTTTTCATTTCTGTTCAGGCATATTCCCCTATCCCTTCCCCCACCCCACCTCATCCCATCCCAGATCATGCATTTTGCCATAACTGTCCTGCATCTTTCTCTCAGTCTTTTTTTTTTTTTTTGCTTAGAAATTCACATTTTCCTCTGTTAATTTCATATTATTCTAAAATATGGATACATACTCTCCACCCATATATAGTAATTACAGAGTCTGAAAACAATTGGTGGGTGGATTCTAGAGTCCATTAAGAGATTCACATTATAACAACATAATAGCTTTCAGATAAACAAAAATATAACCATACTGTGCTTCAGCTTGCCTTTCATCTGGGGAATTTGGTATTAGCATCCACAAATGAGGGAAACCATTCTCCATTTGTCTTTCTGGGACTGTGTCGCCTGACTCAGCATAATGGCTTTGAGCTCCATCCATTTACCTGCAAAGTTCATAATGCCATCCTTCTTTACAGCTGAATAGGACTCCATTGTGTAGATGTACCACATTTTTGTCATCCACTCGTCTGTTGAGGGGCATATGGGTTGGTTCCAGCTCTTCACTATTGTGAAGAGAGCTGCAATAAACATGGATGTGCATATATCTTTGTGGTAGGATGAGTCTTCAGGGTATATACCCAGGAACGGTATGATTGGGTCAGGTGGTAAGCTCATTCTGAGTCTTTTAAGGGTTCTCCACACTGCTTTCCATAGTAGTTGTACAAGTTTACATTCTCACCAACAGTGGATGAGTGTTCCCTTTCCCCATAACCCCTCCAGAATCTGTTGTCTTGTTTTCTTGATCTTAGCTAGCCGTACTGGAGTGAGATGATATCTGAGAGTAGTTTTAATTTGAATTTCCTTAATTATTAATGATGTTGAACACTTTTAAAGATGTTTCTCAGCCATCTTTAATTTCTCACTGGTGAAGACTCTGTTCAGCTCTTTACTCCATCTTTTGAGTAGGTCGTTTGTCTTCTTACTTCTTTGTTTTTTGAGTAGCTTATATATTCTTGACGTTAGTGCTCTGTCAGATGTGTCACTGGTAATGATTTCTTCCCACTCTGTGGGTTTTCTCTTTACCCCCTTGATTGTATCTTTCACTGTACAGAAGCTTTTGAGTTTTATGAGGTCCCACTTGTCAACTGTTGACCTTACTTCCCATGTGGCTGCTGTCTGGTTTAGAAAGTCTCCTCCTATACCTATGTCTTGTAGGTTGTTGCCAACTTTTTCTATTACCACCTTTAGGGTTTCAGGCTTCACGTTGAGAGCTTTGATCCACTTGGAGTTTATTTTCATACAGGGTGAGAGGTATGGGTTTAATTTTGTTCTTCTACAAATGGTGATCCAATTTTGCCAGCACCATTTGCTGAAGATGCTATCCTTCGTCCACTGAGGGTTTTTGACTTTGATACATTGATTGATTTAAAGCTACTCAGAAGAACTGTCCTGTTCCCTTATTGTCTCGAGGAGACACCCAACTCACATCTATGCCCTTCCCACCATCCCTGATTACTTCCTCTATTTTCACTCTGGTGCCAGAGTGCAGCCATGTGGACCATTACTCCAGCTCTAGCGACTACCCATTTTGATAATTTGCATATAACTGTAAATCTTCCTACACCCATTGTAGAGTAAAACATTAAAACTAGAGTGACAGAAGCAAGCACCTTGACCATTAACAACTTTAATTAAGAATGTAAATGTCAGGAAGAGACATCTACACAACCTGACTGACAAAGTTCCTTCAATACAATACAGCCACCAGGAATCCCCACGGAGGTTGCAGAGAAGGGAGGCCATCCACAGCCTTAAGCTATATGGGGAATGAAGATATTTTGCTCATCATTCCATAGAGCATATTTGAAATGTTGATGAAAAATTCAAATGCTTTGAACAGATTCAGTGAATGTTTTCTTGTCCTGCTGAGTAAAGTCTAATAAATATAAAATACAAGCCAGCTCTCTCTCCTATAGCTCCTCATGACATGAATTTCATTTTACAAGAAATAAGAGACCAGGAGCATATCTTCAGATTAGAGATATATCTTTCGTAAATGTTAATCACATGGCATTAGTTATACTATGTATTCGAAAATCAAGAGCATGAATCATATTTAGGGAAATAATACTTAAGGCCAAGCATTACTAAGCTGCTATCTCTGTGTTCTTGAGCAAGACACTTAATTTTGGAAAACTTTCTTTTTCTAGACATAATATTAAAATAGTAATACCATCCAGTATTCATCACGTGCTTGTGTGCCTGCCACCAGCCTGATTAGAGTACTTTACTTTGAAGATAGTACCTAATCCTCACAGGTATGTCAACTTTGTTCCTATATCACAAATGAAGAAAGGGAAGAACAGAAAATATTTTCCCAAAACCATGTACTAAGAAAGTGAAGTTAGGATTCGAATTCATCAAATTCTTATCCACAATACCACGTTTAATCATTATATGCTGATAAAGCACATTGTTAGTATTACATTGGTGAGTAAATGCAAACAGTCTTTTTGCACTGATAGCCACTGTTTGAGGGTAGGAAGTACCATTGTGCAGTTATGTTTGAGATAATGCAGGTTAAAGGATGTAATGTCTAGCAGATAAAAGTTTGCAGATAAAATGAGTTCCCATTGATTCTTCTGTAAAACCAGCTGTTGTTCCTGTCTCCACAGTCCCCAGTTGAGTAAGCCTTCAGCATAGCCCTGCTTTTCTTTTCCCACAGCCTTCAGTCTCAAAGAATTAAAAGTAAACACATGCTGGTACCAGATGTTCTGAGGCTGCTTTGATTTGAAAGCACCTTGATTTCCAGGACATCACTTATGCTCTGAGAGGTGTGTTTCTACTGTGCCCATCTGCATCCCATCTGAGATTGTTTGAGGAGCAGAGTAAAAAGGGCACAGTATCAAAATTAATCTTTGGGGCACATTTATCAGCTGTCTAGTTCTCCTTGCCAACACTTACAGGACTTTTCTTATGTTCATGCTCTTTGCAGCCCAAGACAGCTGGGGGAGAAGATGAACACTTTACAACCACGCCCACACAACACCTTCACCAAAACATCATACTTGAAGCTGATTTTCCAACTCTATCAGTAAGCTTAAGTAAAAGGTATTCCTACCATCTGTTAGTACAACCCTAATATAAAAATTGTCACCAACGTCCATTATGTGACACGGTATTATAATACACTCACATTTTGGATCATATATCTGTCATAAAATCTGGAAACAGAAGGACAATTTGAGGGGAAAATAACCATGGGCATGCAGGATTCATCTTAAATAGAAAGAGAAAGTGGTGCTAAAACAAGTCAATTAAAAGTTGATTAAGGGGCTGGATAGATGGCTTAGTGGCTACAAACATTGGCTCTCATTCCAAAGGACTGGTAGGTCAGTGCCCAGCACCCACATGGCCAGTAAAACCAACTATAACTGTAGTTCCAGGGGGTTCAAGTCCCTCTTCTGGGATCCATGGTCATTGAACACATAAGTACATTGCATACACACAGGCAAAATACTCATACACATAAAACAAAACAATAAATAAAAACTGATTTAACTTTGTACTGATATGCTGGGCATAATCTTTTTTCAATAAATGTTCAAAATAATCTTTGAGAGGATCTGCAATATTGATATTTAATAGTTTTCTAAGTCTCATCTCATCTTTTCTCCTATTAGTTGGGATTTCCTAGTATTGCTTCAATCATTTTATAGAATACTTCACCATCAAAACAATATTTGTTTAGTTTTGCATCATCTGTGAATTCTTCCTGACTATTTGCTATATGAAGAGTGGATACATATACAACCATATGTCTTTTCTAGAACAAGGCCTGTTACACTATAAAATGAAAGGCAAAGTAGTAAAAACTGAGAATTAATCTTAATTCTTCATCATCCTGATCTAGTCACCTGTTTACATGAGCTGTGTGGGTTTGGGCACAACTGCTTGCAAATTGGTTTTACATGAAGGATGCTTGTACTCACAAATTATCACTTATTGTTAAAAAAAAATGAAAACAAAACAAAACAAAAAAAAGAGAAAGATGCAGAAAAGTTACGGCAGAATGCATGATCTGGGATGGGTAGGGGTGGGGTGGGGGGAAGGGAAGGAGATATATGCCTGAACTAAATTGGAAAATGATATATGAAATACACAAAGCATCAATAAGTAAAATAAAAAATAAAAGACTTCCACAAGGACCTCAGTCTTCCAAAACAGGCATAGAAAGTACTCAAGTCATTACCTTTTATATACATACCACTTAGTCACTAGCTGTGGCTACTAGGGTCAAGTGTCTATAGGCTCTTCCCCAAAGCCCTACAAAAAATAAGAAACTGTGGTACATGTATACAATGGAATACTATGCAGCAGTAAAGAGGGACAACATCATGAAATTTGCAGGTAAATGGATGGAGCTGGAAGACATTATGTTAAGTGAAGTAACACAGTCCCAGAAAAACAAACGACAAATGGTGTCCCTCATATGTGGATGCTAGTACCAACAACCCAGATATAAATATTTCTCATGGAGAGGGAGGCATAGTAAAAGAACAACAGAAAGACTGCATCAGAAAATGGACTGAAATGGTGAATTGGAAAGGGGGGATGGGTGGGAGAGGGACACGGGTGTATATTCGATTAAGGCATATTTAATTGACGTGAGCTCAGCAAGTACCCAGTTTCGCCTAGACACTGTCTACAGGACACATGGTGTTTTAGGACTTAGTAAAAGTAAAAGTAGGGCTGGAGAGATGGCCTAGCGGTTAAAAGCGCCGACCGCTCTTACAGAGGACCCGGGTTCGATCCCCAGCACCCATATGGCGGCCGAGAGCCGTGTGAAACTCCAATTCCAGGAGAACTCCAGTTCCAGGGGAATCCGAGACCCTCTTCTGACCTCCGCGGCATTGCACGACACGGGTGCACAAACCTGCATGCAGACAGTACATTGATACACATACAGAAATAAATAAANAAAAAAAAAAAAAAAAAAAAAAAAAAAAAAAAAAAAGAAACTGACAGTGGAAGTATTATTAGCATAACTGCATATGCGAAGACATTTTGAGGCCTAGAGGTAACAGCTACCATGTTAATAACAATTATTATTGTCATATCAAGAATTTATTTAATCTTTATAGCATGTATCTGGGGTAGGCTCAGTAGTAGAGTAAACCTTGTTTAGCAAGATGAAGTCTGTTCTGTTTCTTATAACTGAAAAAAGTAAAAGCAATGCTTACACTATGCCTTAAAGATATTAAAGAACCAGTTACTCTTCTTGTCACTGTAAGAAAGATACTTATTGCTTTTTTGGAAGATTGTTTTGGTTTCAAGGTAAAAATCTTAGGAGAAGGAAACAAAATTCTTAAAATTGTATAGAATTTCTTTAAGAAAATTATTAACATGAGCTATCTGAAGTTTTTAAAATGGCCTTGAACAAAATTATTATTCAACTAATGAGAAATGTGAATGGGACAGTTATCTTTACATTCTCAGTAATATATATATATACATACAAACATATACAGTATACATATGTTTGTGTGTATATACTTTCTAGTGGGGAGTCTAAAAATCCAACAGGGTTCAAAAAGAAAGCAATAAAATTTCTTCAAATGCCTTTGATGATTTAGGGTTTCAATTTACAGCTTCTTGAAATACAAAACAAGAATTGTAACCACCCAAATTGCTTTATGGGCAGATGAAGACTCAAGCAATCTTATCTTTGGAAAGACTTGAAAGGTAACATTTATTTCCCTTCTTGAACAGAAATCCCAATTTTCTGTCTTTAACAGGCTTTCGCCAAACTTCTGTATATAAAGCTGTAGAGAGTTTGGGGAGAGCTTGGTATCTGACAGGACGATTGATATCCATTCTCAACCTTAGAGCTTAAAAGTTTTCTTTCTCAATTTTTCAGATAAAACATTCTAGCCTTTTCAGCTGTGGTATTCATGAGCTAGCTTATAAATCTCTTACTGTCATGTGTCTTCCTCTAGCATCAAAGATCAGGAACAGATAATTCATGGGACAAATATTTAGCCCATAGTTGCATTTAAAATAATTTAAATGAATTGATGTCATGTAAGCACTAGTATATTTTAGAGACTTCTGGGATGGGGAGGTTGATAGGGTTGCTTACAGTGACAAAATGAATCTTATGTTGTCTTTTACACCTTTTCCAGCAGTCTCTGTTCTCTATCTGACAATGACAGTTCCTAAGGACAAACATTACTTTCACTACTAAAATGTGAGGCCAAGTGTTTAAATTTAGAGAAAGCAGTCAAGATCAGTTGAGATGTATTTGTAGGGAAATTTTCTCTCTGTTTGTATACATGATACTCAGACAGCCAATTTTTCAATTTATTTACTTCTCCAGGATTTGGAAGGTAATTTTAAGGTAAATCTCTAATTTGGTATTATTGGAAATTAAATATATATGTAAATTATTAAAGATATATTTCCACTATAAAAGTTTCAATAAATTTCAAACATATAGAAAGTGATTTTTCTCCTTAATTTTTATGGAGCTTTTGTACATTTCATACAACATTTCTTAATCAAATTTAGACCTGTTTCCCCATCTATAGCCCCCTCACCAGAGTTCACGCATTCTGCCATACATGTTAAGTCCTGTCTTGCATATTTTTCTCAGTCTTTTTCAACTTCTTTGATATAGAAGTTTACAACTTTTGAACAAATCTTTTTTGTTGTTGTTGTAGTTCCCTTCAATTTTGTATTACTCTAAAATGTGTATATATATATATATATATATATATATATATATTCCATACATATGCCAAAATTACAAACTCTGAAAATAAACTCTAGCTTAATTCTAAAACAAGTTTAGAGTGAAACTCTTCACCAGTGACTCATCTGACAAAAGTTCAACATCCAGAAATCACTTTTTTTTAATGTTTAGGGGTTCACATTTTTCCTCTAATTTCACATTACACTAAAATATGAATATATATCCTCCACCCATATACATTAATTACCATGCCTGAAAGTGATTGGTAAGTTAATTCTAGGGCTCATTAAAATATTCACATTATAGAAAACGTTTTTAAAACATACGCCAAGCATGGTGGCCCACACCTTAATCCTTGTACTCAGGAGGGAGAGGTTAGGGTTTGCTGTGAGATTGAGGGCAGCCTGGGACAGTATATATAGAGAGATTCAGGCCAGCTGGACTACATAGTGAGAACCTGTTTCAAAAGAACTAACAAACGAACTAACTAACTAACTAAATGTAACCCATCATAACTTCTATAGCTCAGCGTCCAAAATTTCTATTTTCCCACACCTGTTGCAGTATCTTTTATGATCAGTCTACAAAGATACACATAAGTCTAATCAATTTTATTCTCCCTAAAGAATTCCCTTGTTCTAATCTATAGTAAGATGTTTTATAAGATGGGAGGTTTTGATGGGCTACTTGCTCTAATACATGTAAGTGGAGTTATAGTTTTACGAAAGTCTTCCTCACAATGTATCCAAACCTTCACATTGTTGCAGAGAATTTTAATAGATTTATTGCTTCAAATTTGTCACATACACTTTCACATGGGTGTGCAAGTAGTAAAACATGGACCAATTACTGGGCCTTAAAGTTTTTATTTAAATCTTACCTAAAAATACCACCCACATGTATGCATACACTTTTGAGAATTGTGCACACAAATAATCACACAGGTACACATATTGATATATCACATTTAAACACTTTATATTATCTTAGCATTGTCTTTCTTGGAGAGTTGTTATGCTTTCCTAATGTGTACATTAAGAAATGGATTGATGCCAAATGGTCCCTGGCACTGGGCCTACCTCTGCCTCTGGGGGAGCACGCAGGCCATGTCTATTTGTGTAACATTGGCATTCCCCACCAGGTCTTCCAGGAGGTGGGCATCAACTACCACTCACCCTTCAGGAAAAAGTTAGTCATTCCCTGAAATCTGCCTAGAGACCCTAGGGAGCTGGACCCTGTACTCCCCGCAATCCTGCAAAACCTTACAACTGGACCTTTTAGCATCTCTGTTTATAACCAAAAGCATACATCTTTTTACTATGGTACAAGGTCATCTGTAATCAACTGAATGGTAGGAAAGGTAACATAATCCTGTTTGAATCAAAAAATCTTAGTCTTTCATTCTCTCAGAATTTGCTTATTAATAGTAACTGGTATGATTCATCTACATTTAAATGTTTAGAAGCACTTTATGTAGCACTGTAAATAAATGCTATCAACGAGCTATTAGACCAATATCAAAATATACCGTGTGGTTAATTATATATATATAAAAAGAAATGAAAAAAAATAAAAAATAAAAAGAAATGGCTGCTAATAAATGCTACCTTGTTATGAAAAGATCTTTGGTGCCTGTGGGGTCCATTTGGATATTACAATCCTCATATTTGAATAATACTTTTTGACCAAGTTGAGGGGTCAGTTTCAAAATTAATGAGTGTGTTTTCTGTATTTTCAACTTTATTTTTAATTTTCTGTTATTACATTTTAGGAAGAAGACCTGTACATACCATGGCACACATGGAGGCAGCAAACATATACATACCATGGAACACATAGAGGGGGCAAACATGTACATGCCATGGCACACATGGAGAGGGTAGACATGTATATACCATGAAACACATGGAGAGGGCAGACATGTACATACCATGGCACACATGGAGAGGGAAGACATGTACATACCATGACACACATGAAGAGGGCAGACATGTACATACTATGGCACACATGGAGAAGTCAGACATGTACATACCATGGCACACATGACAGGGGCAGACATGTACATACCATTGGCACACATGGAGGGGGCAGACATGAACATATCATGGCACACACGAAGAGGGGGCAGACATGTACATATCATGGCACACATGGAAAGGGCAGACGTGCATACCATGGCACACATGGAGAGGGCAGACATGTGCATACCATAGCACACATGGAGAGGGCAGACATGTACATACCATGGCACACATGGAGAGGGCAGACATGTGCATACCATGGCACACATGGAGAGGGCAGACATGTGCATACCATAGCACACATGGAGAGGGCAGAAATGTGCATACCATGGCACACATGGAGAGGGCAGACATGTGCATACCATGGCATACATGGAAAGGTCAGACATATGCATACCATGGCATAGATGGATAGGGCAGACATGTACATACCATGGCACACATGGAAGAGGTCAGACATGTACATACCATGGCATGCATGAAGGAGGCAGACATGTACATACCATGGCACACATGGAGGGGGCAGACATGTACATGGCATGGCACACATGGATAGGGCAGACATGTACATATCATGGCACACATGAAGAGGGGGCAGACATGTACATACCATGGCACACATGGAGAGGGCAGACATGTGCATACCGTGACATGTGCATACCATAGCACACATGGAGAGGGCAGACATGTGCATACCATGGCACACATAGAGAGGGCAGACATGCATGCACATACCATGACACATGGAGGGAGCAGACATGCACATACCATGGCACACACGAAGACAGCGCAGACATGTACATACCATGGCACACATGGAGAGGGCAGAATGTACATACCATGGCACACATGAACAGGTCAGACATGCATATACCATGGCACACATGAACAGGTCAGACATGCATATACCATGGCACACATGAACAGGTCAGACATGTACATACTATGGCACACATTGGGAGGTCAGAGGACAACGTTCTTTTCCTTCCAACATGTGGATCTCTAGAATCAAGCAGGCTTCGTAACAGTACCTTTCTATATTGAGGCCTCTAGCAGGCCCTTCCTCTTCATATTAATATAAAATAAGGTTTTGTGAACTGCGGGCCCTCATTCCCAGGTGCAGTTATGCATTACTTAAAGCTCATTGGTAACACTTTTAAACCAGCTGTGTTTAACTATACCATCATCCATTCTCTTTTTTACTTTATCCTATCTGCCAAGGAAAATTGTAAGTCTTTGCTAAACGCTTCATTGGAATCCATATATATATTGCTTATGAAATTTATCTAATCTGCCCACTTGGTATCCTTCTCATGAAAGGAAATGAGGTAACTTTGGCCTGACTTAAAGTACTTATGTTAGCTCACAAGCATCATCATTTAGAAGTACTCACAAATCATCTGTATGATCGTTCATTCTGTACTTTTCTTCCCAGAAATACAACAGCTTGTAATTTCTAGGAGCAAAACCTATCTCATCTCTAAGCTGCCTCCATTCTGAGACTACACAAGCATTATCTATTGGCTATCATACCAATGAATTACATCCATAGTCCAAAATGTACTCTGCTTGAACTCATTCCAAACAACCCTATTCTCTGTCATACAGTATATCTTGACATTGCATTAACACTTATTCACAAGTGTCTTACTACTCCTGTGAGTTCAAGGCCAGCCTGGTCTACATGGTGAGCTCCAGGCCAGCTGGGACTAAAGGGAGACCCTGTCTCAAAAAAAGGCCAAAAAAAAAAGATGTTCTTTTGGTAGAATAGTAGAAATTATAACACCAATTGCTTGTAATAATCGAGGTATATGCAACTGTCAGAATCTGATCAGTCATTGTTTTCTGTTCATTTTTGGTTCAATAACACCTTAGCTTCTTGTTCTTTGTACTTCTCCACTCTATTGTACAACCTCAACCTCATAAGGAGGTAGGTCTTGCTGCCAGACATAAAATGTCTGTTATTGTCATTCCAATTTCATGTATTCTTATTTCTGTTTCACTGAGACAGAGGAGAGAGGGGTAGATGCCGATAAGTATATAAAATTTTCCACTAGAGTACTGGGCAACCATATGTCACAGTGGCTTGTTATGCAAACTTAGCTGGCCTGCACCTCACTATCCAGTTCAGGCTGGTCCCAAACTTACAGCATTCTTTCTTCTTTGCCTCCTGAGTATGCAGGTGACAGATGACAGGCATGAGCCACCATGCCTAGCATAGTGAAGTTTCTATTTGCTCATATTTTTTATCTACCAAACACAGTATGAATACCTTTTCTCAAAAATAAGATTTTTATATTTTAAACACTATTCTTGCACAATAGATCTCTAAACTGCCATTTTTATTGATTGTATTCCTATCTGTCAAGATTTTATTAATAACCATCTAAAATGTTATCCACACTTTTCTTGCAAAGCAATCATAAAATCCTAAAGACTAATGGCTTTCAAAATATCTTTCATCTAGGTCAGAACACATATAGGGTGAGAGGGAGAGAAACTAGATTTCCTCCACTCCTGACTATATTAGTCAGAGCTCTGTATCAGAACAGGATCCACAGAATACACACACACACACACACACACACACACACATATATATATATATATATATATATATATGCAATTTGTAAGATGGGCTTCTGTTGTATAATATGATCAGAGTAGCAATCCATCAATGCCTGTCTCACACCAGAAAGGCCAAGATCCAGTAGTTGCTTAAACCACGTAGCTGGATGTTTCAGCAGTACCAGTCAAGTGCTGAAGGCCTAAAGGATTCTTAGAAAGCCTCTGAACTTCAGTCCACATAGGGAATCCAAAGAAACTAGTTCCAAATCAGCCAAGGAATCAAAAGTAGCAGCAGCAGGATAGATGAATTTTCCAGTGAGAGTGAAAGTCAAGTGAATGTAAATTCAAAAAACCTTCCTTCTTCCAGTTCCTTCTATCTGGGCTACTAACCAAAGGGGTTGCCTACCTTGAGGGTGGATCATTCCACATCTATTAAAGTGGTCAAGATAATACCCCACAAACATGCCCAAAGGCCTCTTCATGTAGATAAGTCTTCCTTGAGGCTCTTGTCCTTCCTGGGTGGTGCCCTATGATTCTAGGTTATCCCAAGTTGATGGTTAAAATTAGCTATTCCATGGACAATGAATTCTCCCAGGAGCCAAAGTTCATATTTTTGCTGTGGTTTAATGAAAAAAAATCTCATCCATCACATTCAGTGCTCCTTATAATCTTTCTTTTGAGAAAACTCACATCCTTTTAGTATTGTTGGCATTTCAGGGCAGTGTGGAGTTTAAGGAGGTCTAGAAATAAAGGACACTGATTATTTCCAGCAGCAACATGTCATGCCCAGATCCCATGATCCTGTGGAAATACAAGGAATTTTTGTTCTTATTAAATTTTATCCCTGCCGTTTATTTCATGGAACTCCCGAATCTCAGAGAAGTTCTGTCTTCTCATTCATTGATCAATAAATTCTAATTTCAAGTGCTATTATAATAACCCAGTGAGACTGAAATTTGTGAAAAAATTTGCACATTCAACAGAAGGACAGCACTGGGTGTGTTGACTCACACTTTGAATCCAAACACTGGGGAAGCACAGGCAGGCAGGTTGATGTGAGATTGAGGCCAGTCTGGTCTACATACTGAGTTCCAGGCCAACTGGGGCTACAGGGAGACCCTGTCTCAAAAGACCTAAAACCAAAGCCAAAACAAACAGAGATGGGCACTAATGGTAGCATTTACCTGGTACTGTCATTGCTGAAGCTGGAAGTCTTAGCTGCCATCCCTGGAGGCCTTTGATTACTTGTCTAATTTTCCTACGTATGTCATAAGGTGCCTCAACTGCCATTTCCTATCACACAGACTGCTACACTCTTTCATTCTTTAAGAAACTGTCCAACTAGCTTTGTTTCCATAAAACAAAATCCTGCTTTATTTATTAAGTATATAGTCACTAGTATATCACTTATGATTAATTTACTAGAACCTTATTCATTATCAGTGATTAATTTGTGTCATTACTTATGAGAAAGCCCACTAAGCAGGTGTAAATGTGTCATTTCTGTGAGATTAGGAGAGCCGATGGCTTTTCCTGCTTTGAATGTAATATGAAACAATGATGACCAAGGAGAATTTTTTTTCTCAAAACAATGTAAAATGTAAAAATATAACAGGACTTATGTAAAATCTCAACATTAAACAATTTTAAACAAAATTTATCCGAAATCATTTTAAAGGAAGACTAAGATTATGTAAACATATACCTAAATGAGATCCATTTCTTTCCTCTCTACTGTGAAAGCATTTCTTATAATAAAATGAACATTCTGGATTACTGGGGCATTCAAATTCAAAGTTTAGTATCAGGTGAAAAATGCTGGGGTACCATAGTATTTATCAGTGTGTTTAACAGTCGATTTCAGCCTGTGAAAGTTGTTGAGTCCAGAATGAAACACAGGTAAAGATGACACTGTGGGAAGCCTCTAAGAAGCTGCCACAACTGCAAGGGAATTTCTCTTGCACCCACCCGGTCACCACTCCAGTACAGATTTTATTTCTACAATCAATCAAAATGGAAATAAAGATATATCGAAACAATATCTCTTTACTACAAAGAAGTTGGAAAACACAGAATACACTGACAGGAAGATTGGCTCAAGAGGGAATTTGATGGTGCAATCCCAGGCTCTGGGGAAGCAATGTCTGTTACAAAGTTGATACTTCTCCAATTGTAACTATGTAAGACCAAGTGGAGTAGGTTGTGAGGAGCGGACTTTGTTGGAGAGCTGGCCAATATAATTTAAACTAAATTAGCCTTTAAATAT
Organism: Rhizomys pruinosus; assembly: GCA_009823505.1. Classification (NCBI taxonomy): domain Eukaryota; kingdom Metazoa; phylum Chordata; class Mammalia; order Rodentia; family Spalacidae; genus Rhizomys; species Rhizomys pruinosus. Next base: position 6,450,976 of record VZQC01014560.1, read on the forward strand.
GGCCCAGGCCAATTCCAATAGATTCCCACTCTAATATTATAATCTTTCTCTTTTTCTAGAAGCTTAGTTCCTTATCTTATCCCAGACACGCCAACCTCATGTTGTATAATTTCTTCTCTTCATTTTCTCACAGGAAAATCAGACTTTTATGCAACTTCCCTTCATCACTCCTAGAGATATTTTATTAAGTAATTGATCAGAGAAATGGTTTGTAAAAATAGTTTAACTGCTCACACATTTTTATTATTTTAACAGCCGATTGGATTATGAACTGTGCAGGGAAATTTCAGACCCTCATATCTCATGTTTATAACTTTATCCAAGTTATTGAAATTTTATCTCTATCAACAAATTATCTTAGAATGTTTCCCATAGTCTAAACAGAACTGTCATATAGTGATGTTATTACATAGTATATTTTCAGTTTCTAAGATGTATGACCAATTATGGCTCCAGTTACTGCTAGAGCTATGGGAAACCCTTGGTAGTAGTTATATTTTGATCTAAAGATTTCTTAGAACCACTTTTATTCCTACAAAATTTATTTAAGCTGCTTGATTCAGGTATCCTGTTATCACAAAGGACATCCAGTTATCACAGTAATAACTCAGAGAGAAACAGAAATGAAGTCTAATAAGCATGGGCATCCTTTAAATCCCTAGAAGTCACTGCAATGGTGGCCCAGGATAGGGGCATGAAAGCTTCTGTTCCTTTGTTCTTCTTCTGCTTGTTGCTCAGATTGTTTCAGGAACAGAAGTTGCATCTCCCTCCCTTGTTTCCCAAAGGGAAGAGTCAACAGTTTCTTTTCCTCTCAAAGCTACAAATAGAAATTTGACTCCACATCAAATAAGCCATGTGGTTGATATTCTTGGCAAAGTTCTCTTTGTGACTTCAGTTGGTATAGATGTGAAGCTTTCTGTAGAACCATGGAAGGGATCATTTAGAAATAATTAACTTAGAATGTACAACGTTGTGTTTTCTGATACAGTAAACATGTGGTGGTGTGGAGGCAGGGAAGGGAGAGCCTGAAGCATGCCACAGGGGTGAAAAAGAAAACATAATGTCATCATAATGTTCAAGGGAAGAAATCAGGTCAGCCCTTAAAGATGAGATCATTGTGCTTTAACAAGGGAAACTGTGACCAAAGGAAGACTGTCATGAAAAGGGCACTGGGATCTTGAAGGCAGTGTGCGAACACCAGGTGGAAAGCCATGCTGTCTAATCAAAACCATACTCTGCTCTCTGGAAATGAAGGCTCAGCTCTCAAGCAGTATGCAAGAACGGTGAATGAGATTACAGAGATGAAGGAAGTGGACTGAGGAAGTCATAAATACAGCGAGAGGCAGAGAGCAGCACCCTGCCTAAGAGATCACCCCAGAGTCAGAACCAAGAAGGCTTTGAAGCACAGCTGAGAGGAGGCAGAATTGCACCTCAGAGGGCACTGCTAGAAACCCAAGATTCACATTCAAATCGTACAGAAGAAAATCAGCCCAACAGGAGATGGCACATCAGAAACAGGCAGGAGGAAGTTAATGTTAAAATATATTTCAAGTTAAGTTTTCCTGGGATACTGATTAAACTGAAGCCTATGGAAATCCACAGGGGTTAAGAGAAATTCCGGTTTTCAAGTCCTCACCTAAAACCCACCCAGTGTTCTGTCTGAATAACCGCATTTTTCTACTTTGAGCTACAGACATAGAAATTGTTCAAGGGCTTGAGTAGATTCAGACTGCATAAGACCCTTTACAACTTCCAAAGTCTGGAATGTCCCTCTCCTCTTCTTACCAATGTTCCCTTCAGTACCAGCTCTTTGGTAGCACTTCCTTCTTCATGTAAGACATCTGCTTCAAAGCCCAACAGCTGAAACTTCTCTCTGAGCTTTGATGAAAGAAGCAGCATCTACAAGGAAAGATGATATCACAGGCCAAATGCTGCAGAAGCAGCATGTATCATGTCCTTAGAGATGAAGCTACAGTTTGAAAATAAATTTTATACTAATTGCATCTATGCACACCATAAATAGATTTATTTGGTGTGTGCGTGCGCGCACACGCACACACACACACACACACACGCAATTGCTTTGTTGGTTTAACAGAGTCGAATGATTATTTTCAATTTGGAGCTAGTCGTAATCTGGATCCTGCCTGTCCTACAAAGGATGATTTTTCAAGGACTCATCTCTACCATTTGGCACTATTTGAACATGATAGAGATGGAACGTGGTGGGAAAAGTTAAATCATTTAGTGTGTGCCCTTGAAGGGAATATTGGAACTCTGGGCTCTCTTCCTGTCTGCTTCTAGGCTGTCCTAAAGTCATCAACATTCTATCATGTGTTCCTGCCTGAATTTGCTGTCTTGTCGCAGGCACAAAAACCTGGATGTAAAATGAACCCATTTTTCCTTACTATGTAAATTATATTAAGTGTTTTGTTATAGTAAGTAAAGTTGTCTAACATAAAAGTTTTTCCTTACCTTGACCTCTCTATCCCACACGAATTACACAAATATTTATTGATTTACATATGTTGAACCATCTCTGCATCTCTGGTATGAATCCAACTTGGTCATGATGGATGATCTTTTTGATGTGGGTCTGTATGCGATTTGCAAGTATTTTGTTGAGAATTTTTGTATCTGTTTTCATTAATGAGATGGGTCTATAGTTTTCTTTTTTGGTTGTCTTTGCCTGTGTTTTGGTATTAGAATTATACTGGCTTCATAGAAGGAGTTTGGTATATTTCCTTCTGTTTGTTTCCTTCTGAATAGTTTGAGAGTAATGGTTGTAAGACCTGTGTAAATATTTTATAGAATTATGCTATGAAAACATCTGGACCTGAACTTTTGGGAAGGTATATATCCATATTTTATAGTAATATAAAATTAAAGGGAAAAATGTGAACTCCTAAACATATATCAGAGTTAACATAAAGTTTATTCCTGGAGGACATAATTCTGGTACATATATGATGTTTATATAGACATATTTTGGAGCAATACAATTGGGAGGGAACCACAACAACATAAGGACTGGATCAAAGAATGGACTGATAGAGTTAAATTCTGCCCCAAACAATAAACCTTAGCAGAGAAAAACTTTAAAAAGACTGAGAGAAAGAAGCAGGACATGTATGACAGAATGCATGAACTGGGGTGGGGTGGGAGGAAGGGAAAGGGGAATATGTCTAAATTGGACTGAAAAATGATGTCTGAAATACACAAAACATCAATAAAAGTATTATGTTAAAAAAACAAATTACACAAATAAAACTCTTCCATTAAGGGAAAGTTTATATGGAAGCAAATCATCAGAATTGCTTAAGAATTCCTACTGACAAGTTTGAGAATTTAATAAATTTCTAGTTTCTCATTCATTCCTTCATTTGGCTATTAGCAGAGTTACTAATCTACACTATGCATTGCAGTCAGTGCTGGGTTGTGACATAAACAATAGGTACTCAGTAAACTCACAAATGATTGCTTACTTACTCTCGAGGCTGCTAGGAAACCGGAGAACGTCCCATGAAGCCACATAAAATGACACATAACTTAGAGTGATGCTCAGAAATAGTCCCTAAGGATGGGGCGGAATATGTTTATTTGGCACTGAAAGTTAAACTACTTGATATATATCCCAAGAAGGGTAAGAGGAGAGGATTTTCAGAAAGAAAAACTTGTGCAAGTGCTCATGGCACAGAAGGGCCTTTGCACAACACTTTTCTAAACTGCAAGAAGCTTCAAGAATAGAGCAAAAAAAAAAAGATTGGTTGGATACAAGATTGTGTAGAGATTTGTAGGGCATGGTAAATAATTACGGCATTGTCCTGACATCTCAGGTAAACAGTGACATCTTGTAATCAGAGAACTCCAGAGTCTTCATTGTTTGTTACAAATGCATTTTCCTATAGTTTTGGCTGTCTCTGGAGCTACAACTTTGGCTACAATTTATGTACTGTATTGTTACATGACTTTTGAAGGCAATTTGTTTATGATGCTCCCCTTTCTCCGTCCTGATCTCATCCATCTTGGACCTGTTGGGTCCAGTTTTTAGCACCTAAGAAACAATGATTGTGTATATTTCATCCCAACTGTATATCCACTGACCAGAAGAGGGAAAATGGAAACAAAGAATGGTGAAAGTATTGTCTCCATGGACACCAGAAAATGCCAAGTGAGATACATATATTTAATAAAAGAAACTCTATCGGCATCTCACAAGGGCCATCTCTGTAGAGACCATCAATTTATGGTTTATAAAAATAATGACCAGAAAAAAATTATATATTATAAAAAATATATATTATAAATAATATATTATCCTATATTTGCATGCACATAAAATCTTACCTATAAATATGTGCAATCATATATATAATTAATATCATATATATATATATACAATATAGTGAATAATCATACATATATCTATATCTATAATCACACACACATATATATAATACTTACTGAGAGACAGAAAGTTGAAAACAGCAGCTCACTGTTAGAGATAAGATTGTTTTACTCCTAGTCAGAGGTTCAAGTTCTCTACATGGTACTCAGCTCACAGTAACTAGTAACATAGGAGTGGAGACAAAAGCTCTGCTATATGATATGCATACGCCTGGGTCTAACCATTATTAGCTTTTCTGGTATACATGCACACTGCCAAAAAGTCAATTCCTGTGCACTCTGGGAGAGCTCAGACATGTTGCATGGGTAATGTGTCAAAGTAGTGGTAGCAGTCTGAAATACATGAATAATTTGCAGTGTGATTTTTACACTGTTTATCTGAATCCCTGAGCTAGCAGAGTGGTGATAAAATAAAGACTGCGTGACCTGACTGCCAAAGGCTATCAGAGACCATATACACCGAGCTGACATCATATCAGAAATGACTGCTCTCGGGGTCTTCCTGAATGATACAGAAAGATCTTGTTTCTTTCCAAGTGAGCTGGAAATGTTGCTGCTCTGTGAGCTTTCGTAGGTCTTTCAGGATAAAGAAAATGTCTCCTCTAAGATCTTACTGCTTTTTCTTTACAGTAAAAACACTATATTTTATTAGAGTGTGCATTTAAATATTAAGTACATGAGATTAGAGAGATAGCCTAGTGGTTAAGAGCACTTAGTGCTCCTCCAAAGGACCCATGGTTAGTTCCCAACACACACATGGAAGCTAACAATTCCAGTTCCCAGGAATTTGACACCAGCTTCTGGCTTCTGTAAGTGCTACAAAATAAATAGTGAAATTTTAGTATTTTTAAAAAATATTAAGTACAATTCCTTGCACAGAAAATTTCAAGTCTTTGGTTATATAGCTTTATAACGATAAAACATGATTTTATGTTTAGGATCTTTCCCCTAGGAGACAATAATGTGCCTGTGACTGTACATTCACCTCTACCTTACACAGTGAAAGCACTTGATAAATTTAATTGAGTCAAGGAACAGAAGTGAACCAGACTGAATGCGTAATTTACCATCTCTAAGGATAGAGATTGCAGTACTATCTGCCTAGCTCAATCACCTTGTCTGTTCTTGTACGTCATTCTCTTGTTCTAAAGAAAAATTTCCTTTTCTAAATCATGTAATCAGTGAAGGAACAAATGATTTATCTGCCTGTGAAATTTCAGTCAACTCAACTTCTTCATCACTTATAAAATGAAAAAATCAATGGTTCTGTCTTCTTAACAAATAGATATAATTTGACAACTGGACTTGAGTTATATTCATGAAGCTATAGCATCCTTTGATTTTCTTCATGACAGCTAAACGCGGGAAACAGCAACAAAATCTACAGGTTTGTCTGTGCGCCCTCTAAATCCAGCTAGAGTGAATTGCTGTTCATAGTTTTGACTCTCCCAGAGACTAAGTACTTGAACCCCAAAGGTCATTACCATACAAGGTCAACACCATAAATGGAAGTCAAATAGAAACACATGCATTGCTTGCATCATGGTGAGGGACAGATTATCTATTATGCAATTTGTGCAAGTCCTCAGAATTTCCTAAGTTTACTTCTTGCTAAGCTTATGTCTCTCAAACCCAATTGAAGTTTGTGTCTAAGCTTTGCTAGAATATCTTTGAAAATATTCCATGCAAAATTATGCAGAATTGTTCAACTAAATATTGTTAGACTGTTTTGTCCTTTTAAAGACATTCAATATGGCATTTTGCTGAAATTACATTACTTCTAATTTCTCAATTTTTTTTGTCTTTTGAGACAGGGTCTCCTTGTAGCTTCAGCTGACCTGTAACTCACCATGTAGACCAGGCTGGCCTTGAACTCACAGAGATATGCCTGTCTATACCTCCTGAGTGCTGGGCTTAAAGGCTTGTACCATCCTGCCCTGCTAACTTCTGATTTCTTTATATGTACATTAACTTATAATCAAGTAAAATATAATAGTCCTATGGTTGACTGGTGATAAATTATAATTTTCCTTGCACGCTTTACAGATTTTTTTCCCTCACTATGCTCATGGTGTTCCAGGAAATTGCAAGATGGAAATAGTCCTTTTTGCCTTAGTAATGACCTTCCATGGGACAGACAGAGATGCTAGTGAATTTATGTCCTTACCTTCTAATAGGGCTGCTAAAATGAAAACACCAATTGCCATGTACCTTCTATCTTGCTACATGGAGAAAATCTGTCTGCATAGGAAAGATTTTGGTGCAAAACGAGGAAGAGAAAGAACAGAAGATAGTTGATAGTTTCATGTCTTAGATTCTAGCTCTTTGTGTTTTCATAGTTTCTGCTTCCATTTTTGTTTCCTTGGTATTCTTCACAAATATGTGTGAATGCTACAAATATCTTATATTTCTTTTAATCAAATCATATGCAATGAGAATATTTATAATATTATACCCATATACCCATATGCAATGAGAATAATTATAATATCCTTTGCACATTATATTCATTCAGGAAACTGGATTATAAGATGCAGAAGCCATTTCCCACTGGATTTCCTTCAAAGCTCATGGGGCACACCTCTCCTCATTTGTGGAGCCCAAACACAACTCTCTAGCCCTGGTGGTATTTGAATATTTCTTGACACAAAAGCCCAATTTCTTTTTCTTATCCAGCGAAGGCATGGCTCATTAGATTGAGCTGCTGCAGAGCAACCCATGAAAGTACCCACATGGGGATGGAAGGTACCCACGTGGGGAAGCCTACTCATCGAAGTGTATCAAAAGACAATTTGGCCAAAGGAGAGAATGTATCATATATTTGAGACTTCAATTCTACAATAGCAACTATGGAACTATGATTTCCTACATCCTCCCTAGCCCAAGAATATGCTTCAAGGTCACCTGTAGACACCTTACTGGAATAACCTAGAGCCTGTTTTCCTAAGAGGTCCAGGTAAGTAGTCCCAGTGGAGTTCTTCTACTCAATAATTGTAGCATCTCCTTACATACCTTTATTTCTATACCTTATTTCTATTTAGAGAATCCTGTACCTCTATTGAGATCTTAGGATTTATGAAGGAAATGCTAGACTTTCATCATTTGATATCGATAGTTAAAACTTGTCCAGTTAGTTATAATAGGTTAGCAAGCTTTCAGGCTAATCCAGTGGCCATTGCTTCTTAAATTATCTCTCAGGAGGAGAGATAACATCCCCAGCTTCCTTCTGATCATATTTCTTGTTCCCAGAGAACAAGCAGGCTTCTTATGGAGTCCATTGCTGTAGTACTTTACTATCAGCTGAATCTCTGTGGTATACCAGTCAGACTATTCCAGCCATAAGCTAGAGATACATTAAGAAAAGAGAACTGGTGGGGAAGGGAGGGTGATCCGAGTGAAGGCCCACATTGGCCTAGCCCTCGAAAGCACGTAGTCAAGGAACTGAGGTCAAATTGAGCCAAAACTCCAAATTATGGGCCTGGAAGATTACACCACTTGCCACAATCTTCCAATGTCTTAAATTGACACCCAGATTCAGAAAAGTTCTTCACAGCAAATAAAATGTTTGATTTTGCATAATTCTTTTTTTTTTATGTTTCAGGTATTGATTCTTTTTTTTTTAATTTATTTTTATTGATGCTTTGTGTATTTCATACATCATTTTCCAATTCAGTTCAGGCATATATCCCCTTCCCTTCCCCCCCACCCCACCCCTACCCATCACAGATCGTGCATTTCTGCCCCGTAGAGTTTTTCTGCAATCTTTCTCTGCTTTTTGTTTGTTTTTGTTTTTCATTTTTTTAACAATGGTGAATAATTGGAAGTACAAGCATCCTTTCATCATGAAAATCCAATTTGCAAGCAGTTGTGCCCAAACCCACACAGCTCATGGGTCCCACCATCCTGAAAGGGGGGGCTTGTATGTTCAATCAAGTTGATCAAATGAGTGTCCAGTCTATATTGTTGTAGTTTCACCATTAACCCCAATTGAAACCCTTACATTCTATCACACCCCCTCTTCCGCAGATTGTTCCCTAGGCTTAGAAAAGGGGCACAGGTGGATGAGAAGCAAAACACTCTACTTTCTCTGGAGCTGATGTCTTGGTCTCTAGTCAGTTCTGGCTGTTTTCTTTCATGGGCTGCCAGCTTGTCCAGGCTTAACCTTTGATTTTGCATAATTCTATGGTAATATAAAGATTAGGAAAATAACAACAGACTTTTCTATGTACAGTTTCAAATGAACTTAGTCCAAAGAATAAAGGGAAGAATAGAATAAAATAATATACATGTAGTCTTCATATCAGTTGTATCTGGAATGGACTCAGGCACCAGCAGATCTGCACATATTAATTTTGGAAAGGTTTTCCATGAGAAGCTCAGTAAAAATTTCATGATATTTTGGACTGCATCATATTCTAAGGGTTAAGAAGTTATGCTGCACATGAAGTGAGCAGACAAAAGGAAGTGCAACTCCTTCAGCAGCTTTTGGTGAGGATGTGAAGACCCCTATGTTATCCTTGGATATGCTTTTTTTAGCAATTCATTTACTAATCAGATTTTTTATGTTGTGTAGAACTATGTAGGGGAGAGGAAAATTAAGTTCTTCAAATATTTGCTATTAATTATGTTGAATGCCCTTTGATCAGAGAGAGAGCTGAGAATACCTGAGTATAAAAGAAAGTAGGGCTGGAGAGATGGCTTAGTGGTTAAGAGCGCCGACCGCTCTTACAGAGGACCCGGGTTCGATCCCCAGCACCCACATGGCGGCCGAGAACCGTCTGAAACTCCAATTCCAGGAGAACTCCAGTTCCAGGGGAATCCGACACCCTCTTCTGACCTCCGCAGCATTGCACAACACGGGTGCACACACCTGCATGCAGACAATACATCCATACACATACAGAAATAAATAAAATTAAAAAAAAAAAAAGAAAGTAGAATCCTGGCAGCAGTTTAATAAGGCTTTACTATTAGGAGTTCAAGAAAAGAAGCCGGAAAGACATGGAGACAGACTGTTCAGTGAAGGAGAAGAATAAAAAGAAAATGTTGCTCTGGAACCCAAAAGATGGTGTACATGTGCAGAACAGTTATTGTTTAAGTGCGAGGAAGAATGAGAGCAGCTGTGGAAAATTCCATGAGGCACAATCAGGACACTTTCCACTGAGAGGGAGAGAGGGGAAGTGACAGCAGAGGAAGTGCAGTCACTAACACCTAAGATTGGTCTTTTTCAAACACAGAGACTGAGAATCCGGCAGTAGCTGGAAGAAAAGTGAGGCTAAGTAAGGACAAGTTTCAATCTGTGATTTTAAAGAGGAACCATATTTATGCGCTGGTTCAATTAAGACAGTTGCAGGCAGAAATTGGTGATGCTGACTAAGAAGGGTTCTGGTTGAAAATTTCCTAAAAGCTAAAAAATCCGAGGCCTTGGGAAGCTGATGTCCAACACACCTCGACAGAATGTCTAAGAATCTAGATGTGAGTTCAGCAGAGTTTGTATACTTGACCAAAAGAATGAAAAGATAATTCCCAGGTGTTTGCTTTGTCTTGAAATTTGAGGAAAGCTCTGAGAGTCTTGATGAGATGAGCAGAAGAAGAGGAATTAGCTCGGCAGGGTTGGCATTTTATGGAAACTCATGCTCCGCTCACATCTAGAAGTAATTCTTAGAAAGACATGCCTCTGTATTTTCTTCCTGATTTCCTCTCCAGTTTCATCCTTTCCCTTCCCATAACCTCTGCCTTCTTTCTTCCCAGTGTCACTGATGATTTGTAAAGTTGGTGGCGACGGAAGGCTAGCGTTTATTATTATTTTCCCTCAGGACCTGCTTTGTTAAGGCAGGGGATGTGTTACTTGGTTTTCAGAATTGGGCTTTGTATATATTTTGCTAAATTCCCTGAAGTTCTCTAGACACTCAGGCCTGGAAGATGAAAAATGACTATTATTGTTACCCTCGGTCACCCACAACCTTAACTGCCACTTGTTCCCAGCTTCCCAGTCTTCGTGTTGTCCTTTAGGGTCATATGTGGTTCAAGGAGAGTTTGTTCACTCCTTCTGCAGTGACTATAGAGGAGTGGGTGTCCAGAAAAAATTGAATCTTAAAAATGTATTTCAACTCACACATCAGCTGTACAGTTTTTGCAAAATTTGATCTGTCTTCGGCCCTGAAACTTACAAACATAAAACAGATAAATTAAAAAAAAGGAAAGAAGAAAGCTCAGTGGATTCAGCTGAAATGATTTGTTTTTCCCAGCACCAAATGATTACATTTTGGAAGAATCCAGGCAGTGATTTCATTTGTTTATTTTCTGTTTGGATGTATGTCATGAAGATCTGGGCTCAGATGATCTTTATTTGAATTTTTTTTAAATACCTAATATCAATTCACTAAAGAAAGTGATTAAAAAGTGATTTTGTGCAAGACAGTATAGAAGTAGGTGAAAAGTGACTTGGCATTATGGGAAATGCAACAAAACTGAACCAAAAAAAAAAATTAAATCAGAAATCCAGACCTGATTTTGCTCCTTGGGAGGAAAAGATTATATACAAATCAAAGACCTCTAATCTACACTTCTTTCTCTCTCTTCTTACAGATGATTTATGATGGTGAATTTTATGTACTCTGATGAACACACAAGGACTACAAGTACCAGTTGTTTGGAAATATTGTCTTTTATCCTCAGAATTTACAGTTTACTAGGAGGAAGCAGAGATCACATTTTAAAATGTAAGAATGAAATAGTAACAGAGGTTCAGGAGATGTTGCAAGATAGTGTGTGATTAACAACCAGAGCAGAGGCTTGACCTGAGAGGAGGAGCATGCAGTGCTAGAATCATCAAGAGACAAGGGAAGCACTGCCAAGCCTCCACCAGGCTCAGCTGAGAGTTCAGACCATGAGTCTTCATAAGGTCAAGTTAGCACAAAATGATAAGAGTGTCATGCTGTAAAACGGAATTTATCACATTCTGATAAACAGCTTTCATAAACAACAACCATTCTTTCTGACTTCAGACCTTTGCTTATGAATGTTATAATGGGAGATAGCCAGAAGACAGGAGAGAGTAGTATTTTCCACATGGAATGTTATGAATTAATGGAATTAAAGATCCTTGTGTGGGAGTGAGTGGGAAAATGCCAAAGAGAGGGAACAGTGTGCCCAACAGCCTTAGACAGAATGACCATTTCGAGCACTGAATGGACAAAGAAAGCCAGCTGTCTGCAGCTCAGTCTGTAGGTAGCCACCTCTGGGGAGCAGGAGGTATCTAGGTTTGGGCACAGGCTTGTGGGCCATATTTGTTACTCAGGATTGGCACCTAAAGAACAATTTTGAAATCAATGATTGGTGCTAAAGACACGAGAGGCGGTGGTGGTACAGAAGGGTATGAAACACTGAGTGTCACGAGGGATCCGGTGGATGTGATTCTTTACGGTGACAGTTAGCAATGAAGTCCTCTTAATGTGGAACATATTAAATCCAATTTAGATTCAAGCATTGTTAATCCAGTGGTAACCACCCCAGTAATCTTTCATCTTGCTTTTATTATCTCGTTCTCTGAAGTGACAGTTTCTTCTTCGGCCTTACCGAAAAACAAAATCAATGAGGAAATTATCATCTGTGTCATGTGGCACGTCTCTTGACACATTTCCTTAACGTTTGTTTTGTTTGTGTCTGTATGCACATATGTGGGTGTGCACATGCCTCGGCATGCATGGGATCAGAGGACAACTTGCAGGAACTGGAACTCTCCTACCAAGTGGATTCAAACCCAGCTTGGTGACAGGTGACCTTGGCCCACCGGTCCTTCCTTATCTTTTTTTTTTTTTTTTGGTCTTTTTGAGACAGGGTCTCCCTGTAGTCCCAGCTGTCCTGGAACTCACTCTGTAGACCAGGCTGGCCTTGAACTCACAAAGATCCACCTACATCCACCTCCCGAGTGCTTCTCCATTCTATCCTGGTCTTGGGGCTAAACCAACTATCTCAGATAAAATGAAAAAAATATGGGAACATAATATATGAGGATCACAGCCAATGTGCCTGCTTGTCTTTTATTAAAAAAATGCAATATTTGCTAGCAATATGCATGCTGAATCAGGAGGAAATTTCAAATTACATGCATTAAGCAAAGTGTGGTGAAATTCCTTTAATTCTGGCACTCAGGAGGCAGAACTCTGTGGGTTTGAGTCCAGGGGGGTGTATAAAGCCACTTCCAGGCCAACTGAGGCTATAGGGAGATCCTGTCTCAAGTAACAACAACAAAAGTTACATGCATTGTGGTGGAGGATAAAATGTAAAGAATGCAAGAAATTGCTGTACACGTCAAGTATGACATCATCATCAAACATCTCTCGATTTGTTCCAAGAGCATAAACTTTGGAAATACTCTAGGTTTTAATAACTCTCAAGCAGTTTGATGCCCAACACTTAGGAAATTGAAGTGGAGGCTTCATTTCAAACTTATTGTTTTCTATTCTTCTTTTTGTCTTGTCTTAAAAGTCCTTAATTCTAATCCAAAAACTTCAGGCAATTGTTTCCATCATGTGCATGCTAGATGCATGTTGGCTAGGGAGCTAGAATGTGGCCCCAGAGATTCTGAAACAGAATTATCTTTCCTCTGAATTTGGCCATCAGTGGTATGCAAATTATCTTAGTAATTGCTTGCAAGAAATTAGAATCAAAGGGTGCTAACTAATGCCTGAAATCCCAGAAATTAAGAGGCCAGAACAGGAGTGTTGTAACCTTCTCTGGTCCAGCCAGAGGGGTTCAAGTCACAGCCGAGAAGTGGGGGTGAGAGACGCCGAGTCAATGCACAGACACCGGGAGTCAGGTGAAAGCAAGCAGATAGCAAGATGCTGCAGACTTGTTTATTTAGGGGAAGGTAGGGGTATATATGTGGTCTGCTCTGCTCCTTCCGTGGACATGTCAGACATGCTGATGATTGGGCAAATCCTCATTTGCTCAGGTCACTGACTCAGCTGTTGCCATGGTTAGCTTCCAGGCCTGCCTCTGCCTCCCAAGGACTGGGATTAAAGGTGTGTGCCACCACACCCAGAATGAGTTTAATCCCAAGGACTGGGATTAAAGGTGTGTGCCACCACTGCTGGCCTGGAACTCACTCTGTAGGCCAGGCTGGCCTTGAACTCACAGAGATCGCCTGCCTCCCTAGTGCTAGGATTAAAGGTGTGTGAACAGGTTAAGCCTGTTTGGCAGGTGAGACAGTAAGCACTCTACACAAGAGGATAATTTGGGGGTCAAGCCTAGCCTGGGCTACAGATTGAGTCCTTATGTCTCATATATATATATATATAATATAATAAATATAGAGAGAGAGAGAGAGAGAGAGAGAGAGAGAGAGAAATAGAATAATACCAGATATGGAATAAGCACTGTTATTGTTATATTTTTATTATTATTGCATGAGAAGATAACGTGTTCCAAAATATAGAGTAATTGGACAACTAAATACTTTTTGCAAATAAACACATTTTATAGCTGATAAAACTGGAATCTAAAGTACTAAGAGAGTTAAGAGAGTCTTTCCAAGTTCTTTGCACAAGTAAAGTGAGTCCAGACTCTCCACAGAACCCAAACCATTGTTCTTTCTCTTCATTGTTTCAAATTAGAAATTTTTACAATAGGTTCTTTTACAGACATTTAAAAGTTTATAGCTACTCTTGAATGGAAATATACTGGTAAAACCCTGAATGAAGCAATGTTTATAAATATTTGCCCATTGTTTACATTCCGGTTGTGTTAAGTGAATTATCTACAGTCTCACAGGTTGCAGGTTGATCCATTTGATATAAAAGAATAAACTGAGATTTCAGACAAGGACTTCAAAGTTAGCTGGGATCCAATCTTTTTTCCAATATACCTTCAACACATGTAATACCAAGCAAAGGAACCAGCTTATTTCTTGAAACTTTGACCTTCCGAACTGTTTTCTCAAATCCTTCCTATCTTACTGGAAATTGTTTTGAAAACGCCTATATTCTTTTTTTTAAGTGGAACTTTTTTTAAATTTTTTAAAATTATTTATTTTGTATGTGTATGAATGTACTGTCTGCATGTAGGTTTGTGCACCCATGTGGTTCAATGCTGCGGAGGTCAGAAGAGGATATCGGACTCCCCTGGAACTGGAGTTCTCCTGGAATTGGAATTACAGATGGTTCTCAGCTGCCATGTGGGTGCTGGGGATCGAACCCGGGTCCTCTGCATGAGCAGTTGGTGCTCTTAACTGCTAGGCTATCTCTCCAGCCCCCAAAACACCTATGTTCTTTGAGATTGCATCTACTACCATTCTGAAGAGCTATGATCAAGGAAACAAAGGATGCAACTGGAGAGATGGCTTAGCAGTTAGGAGTCAGTATTGCTCTTCCAGAGGACTTGAGTTCAATTCCCAGAACCCGTATTTCATAGCTTATAACTGCATATAATTTCAGATGATCTAATGGCTCTGTCCTCCTTGGACACCTGCAGTCACATATACACACAGACACACAAACACAGACACAGATGCACACACACAGACACACATAGACACACCCAGACACACACAGACACACAAACACAGACACAGACACACACAGACACACATAGACACGCACATAATTCAAAGAAAAAATAAGTCTTTAAAAACTAAAACAAAAACTTAAAAGACAACAAATGCTGATGATGCTATAGACAAATAATACAAAAGGAACCCTTATCCACTGCTTGTCGTGTATAAACCTGTGCAACCACTGTGGAAAATAGTATGAAAATCACTCAAAAAACTTAAAACTGAACTACTGTAGGAACCAGTGTATACCACTCTTAGGGACATATACCCAAAGGACCCTATGTCTTACCATAGAGACACCTGCACATCCATATTTGTTGCTACTCTTTTCACAATAGCTAGGACAGGAACCAGCACAGATGTCCATCAAAAGAAGAATGGATCATGAAAATGTGGCATATTTACACACTTAAATTTTATTCAGGTGTAAATAAAAGTGAAATTATGATATTTTCAGGAAAATGGATGAATGTAGAAATTATTATATTAAGTAAGGTGGTCTAGGTTCAGAAAGACAAACATCATCGACACCACATGTTGTCTCTCCTAAGCAGATCCTAACTTTTAACATTTGTGAATATGTAAATAAGAGACTGTGAAAATGGACACAGACAATGAAAGCACAAGAGGGGGCAGAGGTGTGACAATGAAAGGAGAGAGGGCCAAAGGTTACATGAGACATGGCAGTGGAAAGAGGGATGCTGAGGGTGGGAGAGTGCAGGGAAGGGGGGAGGTGGGGAAGAAGACACAGACAAACAACACAACCAAACTTTTGTTTTAAAAACTGCCAAGAATTTC
The DNA here is from genome assembly GCA_009823505.1 of Rhizomys pruinosus. Taxonomy (NCBI): domain Eukaryota; kingdom Metazoa; phylum Chordata; class Mammalia; order Rodentia; family Spalacidae; genus Rhizomys; species Rhizomys pruinosus. Next base: position 6,466,736 of record VZQC01014560.1, read on the forward strand.
TGAATAAGATGGTGGAATAGAATCCATATCAGATTGAGTTGCATGAATGCAGTTTGGGGATTAAAGGGAATAAAAGATTTTATCACTCCATATGGTACTTCTTCAGTCTCAGAAGTTACTGGATCTGCACCCCAACAAATCTTTTCTAACACTATTATACTGGGGCCTTCTGCTGTAAAAAATGTAAAGAAGCCACATCACCATAGTGGTGTTTGTCCCAAGGCAAAGGGAGCTCAAGACTCCTACTATAAAGTCTACAAAAGCGATGACATTAAGGAGCTCATAGATGAGCCTCCCGGTGACTGCTTCCAGGGCCACCGTCAATGTCCAAACAGGGAAAGGACAAGCTATGGGAGCTCAACACGGACTCTGAAGGGTGCTTTAACAACCCCTCAGCCACCAGTTGCTACCTTCCCTGTGGGAACACAGCACATGTGGCTGGCCAGAGTTTTCCTGGGCTGTCCACAACCTACAGAATAGAGTCAAGAAAACATGCACAAGGTGAATCCAGAGTCTAGACCAAGGACACGAAGCAGCAGTTTAATCAACAGCAAAATGAAAACAGCACCCAGCACAAGGATTTTATTTTCGTATCTGTCTACACAGCTCTCCTCCACTGTTGTTACTCTTTATCCACCAGTGATCTATTATCTTTTATCTCCACCCAGCTCTCCTTGCTCCCTCACGATTATTTCTTATCTATATAGAACCTTAGGCTACTGTAGCAGCTCAGCACTGCCTCCCGCTCTTTGCCCCTTTTATGGTTTTACACATTCTTATTCATCCTCTCTCGTTTCGTTTTTCCTCTTCCTCTTCTTTTCTTTTTCCGCTTTCCTTCAGTTTTCCTATATGCATTTCTCTTACTGTTACATCTCTCAAATTCCAGAAGATTACCTGGTGCAGGATATTTGGGTTCCTATCTTTCCCTACTCCTTTTATTCTAACATTAATTAGAACACCCACATGTCCACCCCATATTTTCTTCTTTGCCCCAATTATTCCCTTCCTACATATGTCCCTTTTCTACTTCCTATCTAGCAACCCAGTACTTATCACTAGTCTCACCCTGATCACTAACCTCTTCTTATTTTCTTTTTCCTTGTATTCACACTAACTTATCAATATACAAAGTACCATTGGGATCTCTTATTCCTTAAACTAATCATTACTCAACAAGTGTTTGTTTTATAGTTACCTGCTACGCTGTTTTCAGAGTGGGTTAACTGCTCGATAGTGACTTGCTGCGGACAGTACTCAACACACAAGGGAACATGGGAAATGCATCCATGGACTTAGAACAAAGAACTTAGTCTAATAGACAAAGACTTCATCACAGCTGATATACAGCATAGTTTCCCCTAAACCCTGAAAACACACCAGGTCAAAGAAGAGAGGCAGCAATAGTGAAAAGAACAAAAGCAATGAACAATGTTAACCAACTATCTAAATCCAGAGGAGCCAGTCCCAGTGAAAACTCAAAAGTATCATGAAGCACCAAGACGTCTTAGTCCTCCAAGAATTACCAACCGCGTACTAATCACTCCTGATCCAAATCACTTCAGATGCAGAAGTTAAAAGAATGGTTATAATATACTATTATTACAGTCTCCTGTACTACCCTAGCCAACAAATTGAAGGCTATCATTTGCCTGGCATTGGGATACTTGTTATCTAGCCATCAGCATGCACATGCACTCACAAACATAAGTGTACTTTTTTCAGTTTTCAGTAGGCTTATGAAATAACATATTTCCCTGTGGTTTTCCATACCAAGTGTTATTTATCTTTCTTTCCTCACTCTTCCTCTGCACAGCCTTCTCTTCTCCCCTTCCCCAGTTAAAGTTCCTCCCATGTTCTCCATTTCTGCCTTGATAATGCCTATGTCCTACCAACCACTCCTCTAGAGTTCCTTCTTCTCTTCCCTCTCCCACCCCTACACCCAGGTTGATTTGTACTTTCTTGGCTCCTGAGATTACTTCTGGATATATACTCCCATCTCATAGTCCAGAAGTAGGATCCACAAATGGAAAAAAATTATCCCTATTTACAAATGATATATAATACATAAGAAATCTCAAAAGTTCCACCAGAAAACTGTAGAAATAATCAACACTTTCTGCAAAGTGGCAGGTTACAAAATCAACCTACAATCTCATTTGCCTTTTTATATACTAATATCAATGTTCTACCTATACACCAAAGAGACACATTTTTCTTAGAATTCCATGGAACCATCTCTAAAATTGACTATTTATTAGGACACGAAGCAAAGCTCACTAGAACAGGAGAATTGAAATAACACCTGCATGCTATCTGACCCCAATGGGATAAAGCTTGAAGTAAACAGCAAAATAAACTACAGAAGCTATATTAACTCATGGAAATTAAGCAAGACACTAATGAATGATAAATAGCTCGCTTGTAGGGCTGAAGAGACAGTCTAGTGGTTAAGAGCACTGACTGCTCTTACAGAGGACCCAGGTTCAATCCCCAGCACCCACATGGCAGCTAAGAACCGTCTGTAACTCCATTTCCAGGAGAACTCCAGTTCCAGGGGAATCCGAGACCCTCTTCTGACTTCTGCAGCATTGCATGCCATGGGTGCACAAATCTACATGCCAGAGAGTACATTCATACACATACAAAAATAATAATTAATAAATAAATTTAAAAATAAATAAATAGCTTGCTCGTATAAATCAAGGAGGAAATAAAAATGGCCCTAGCATTCAATGATAATGAAAACATAACATATCTGAATCTATAGGACTCAAGGAAGCCAATGGTATTAGCTACTTTTCTGTTGCTGTGATAAAACCCCAAGACCAAGGGAATTTAGAGAGGGATCAGAGTCTTCAATGGCAGAGAGGCAGGGTGACAGGGGTGGCAGGAGTAGAAGGCTTAAGGCTCACATCTTGAAGCAGGCACAGGAAGCAGAGCAGCAATTGGAAACCTGGCAAGGCTTAAGAACTCTCAAAGATTCTGGTGAGGTGCTTCCTTCAGCAAGGTCACACCTTCTAAGATCTCCCGAAATAACATCACCAACTGGGGATAAATTGTCCAAATACTTGGAGCACAAAAATTCAGTAAAAAGTATACATTGCAACAAATTTCATATTCCATTAAATTAGAAAATCTAAAAGACATGAATGAATTTCTAAATGCACATGGCCTGCCAAAATGTAATTGAGATAAAGTAAGTAAATTAATCAGAGCTATACCAACTAGTGTGATAGAAGTAATTAAAAATCTCTTAACTAAAACAAAAGTGCCCATGGCCTGCTGAATTAAATACAGAATTCTAACAGATCTTTGAAGAATTTAAATCAATACTAAGTAAAAGTGAAGGGAGTACCTTCAAACTTGTTTTATAAAGCTAGTGTTGCCCAGATATTAAAACTGGATAAAGATTCGAATAAAGGAAAGAATTATAGATCAACCTTCATGAAGACTATAGACATAAATATTTTCAATAAAAGACTTGTAAACTGTATTCAAGAACACACTTCAAAATATCATTGACCATGATCAAGTCGGCATCATTCTGAAGATCTAGGGATGGTTCAACCTATGTAAATTAGTAAACATAATTCACCTCATAAATGGACTCAAGGACTGAAATTATATGATTGCTTCAATTGATGAAGAAAAAACCTTTGACGAAAGTCAGCATCTTCTATGATAAAAAAAAAGATACTAGAAATGGAGGGAAAATATGTCAAAATAATAAAGACTATCAATCACAAACTGATAACCACATCATGATAAATTGAAAAACAAGGCATTCCCACTAAGATGAGAGATGAGGTAAGGATGTGCACTTTTGCCACTCCTACTGGATACAGTGCTTGAGGTCCTAGCTAGACCAACAATGAAAGAGAAAACAAAAGGGACACAAATAAGTAAAGAAGGAGTCGAGTTTCCCTAATTGCAGATGACATACTTCTACACAGAGGAGACCCCAAGGACATTTTAAAAATTTGGTCAAGCAATTGTACCATTGATCCATTTCAACACAATATACCTTGCTTTGCTTTTGACTGAAGGAATGGTTCTTAATTCTCTCCTGCTTATTTTGGATATTATGTTAGAAGACTCTGGACATTATTCAGTCATCTGTTGTTTTAGACCATCAAGCTAGTTAGATTTAGTACGCATGTTCTATGTACCTCTGTGAGTTGTAGCTTCAATGACAATTTCATATCATTGCCCTTGGCTGGGTTATTCTGAACAGCGGCACAGTTTATGCAAGAACCTCCTCTGATGGAAAGGCATGCTTCCCTTCACTTACTCTAGGAGGGTGGAAATGTACAAGGGCTGTAGAGGTGGAAAACTTTCCCAAGTTCCCAGATAATGTTGGAATTCCTGCTTTATCTTCTTTGGTGCCAGTATGGTAGTGTGAGGAAAGGACCTCCCCACACTGCACAGTACTGCATGGGACAGGGGAATGAAGGTGTTTTTTCCTGTGGTATCCCTTCCTGGCTGACCAGTGTAAACAAGATTCCACTTGATCCTTGCTTGGGGAGAAAAGTAACAGTGTAGGCCACCTACTCTAGCTAAGCAACATGAGATAACAGGCCCACTGTGTTCTAGGGCAGAGGAAGCCAAATACTGTATTTCACTTTTATTTTTGTACCTTTCCTGCTCACCTGACACTGGCTACAATGTTATTTCAGTGTGCATTTAGTTGTAGGGAGAACTAAGTAAATTCTGTTTCATGCCAAACCTGAAGCCTCCAGAAATAATTTCATAGTAGTATTTGTCATTAGAAAAGAAATCTCATTTTATTTCATACTTATAAATGTGTCTTTTATTGCACCAGGACTCAGATAATTATGGATCTCCTGGTTTTCTTTTGTTGCCTTTGTGAGACAAGATCTCCCTGTAGCCCCAACTGTCCTGGAACTTGCTATGTAGACCAGGCTGGCCTCCATCTCACAGAGATCCATGTGCCTGTACTTCCCTAGTGTTGGAATGAAAGAGGTGCACCACCAGGCCCAGCTCCTGGTTTTCAATTGTTCAAAGTTCAGATTTGTTAGCTAGTGGATCCATTTAGTACAGGGAATTTAGTGCATATTGGAATGAGACCAATAGATGATGTTTAATTCTCACCTGCCTTTGCTATAAGATCGTTACTAAGTCATTTTCTCTCTATTTTGTTTTATCAGCTGAAAAAGAATGGAAAAGACCTACTATAAAGATGGCTTGTGATTAATTGAAGTATGTAATGCTTCAAACCCCATAGTAGATTCACTGGAAGACAATGCTGACTTTCTGCTTGTGTTCTTTCATAAATTCTCTTTTGCTAATATGTGATATATTTGCAGTATCCAGATAATTACTTCTTTCTATATTAGTAATGGCTTGACAATTTCTCTCTCAGAAGAGTACTCTTGATATCTACTCTGTCTGTGCTTTTAAACCCCACTGCAGCATATGATGTAATTTTATAGTCATTGGTATTCAATTTCTATGCTGTGCCTAAAGGAAAGAGGACCCCATACTGAGCAAAAAGTGGCTAATATCTTGGGATTTTTCTTGTAAACCAGTTTGTTTTCAGCATTCACTATTATGTAGGTCACACACATTCCAAACGTGATTCAATTTTAAGTTTAGATTCTTGAATGAAAATTTCTTTGAAAATCCGTGAGGATACCCCAAACACTGCAAGGGCACCTTTATTTGTTTTGGTGTTCAATCCCATGGGCTCTGTGGTCTGGGAAGGGAAGCTGTTGTGCTCTGGATTATACTTAGCGTTCCATAATTACTGGCTGAAACTCAATCCAAGACTTTCTAGGCACTTGCCTCCCTGAATACATCTGGCCTTCCTTTTCCCTTTTTCTGTGCTCTGGCCCTACAAAAAGAGTTCCTGGATAAATAAACTGAAGCATGCCTGTGGCCGCCAAAAGATCTCTATGGAAAGCAAAATAGAACCAAAGCAGTCCCAGGGTCTGCTTTGTCTTTGTTTACTGACTGACTGTCAGGGATCGAAGCAACCTGGAGGTGTATGCAGTAAGATGTTGCTGTTCTAGCTGGGTTCACACATCCTATGAAAACAACTCATGCCTTGAATGGACAATTTGGGTATTATCACTATCTGCATTTTTAGAAGGAGAAAAATCTTATTAAATGCCTAGCCTTTATACATATTTAAACAAACACTCAGTTTGCCTTTGGCAAGTTATTATGAGTTACAGTATTTAAACTTTACCAAGATAAGCAAAGAGTCTCCAAAAGGAGTTTACTGTCTGAAACAGTGTTTATGCACACAAAATTGACAAGAGAAAGAAAAGAAACTAATACTGATTGAGCATCAGAGATCAACAAGAAATAGTGAATTTGCCAAACTAATTTGCAACATTAAATCTTGATATTGGAACCCCAGATTAGGATTCTATTGTTTCAGGTAGGAATTGATTCTTCAATCAGTCCAGAATGTGGATGACAGAAAATAACAGCATGTGCACCTCAATGCAAAGAAGAGCTTTGCAGGCTGGAGAGATGGCCTAGTTGTTAAGAGCTCCGACTGCTCTTGCAGAGGACCCGGGTTCGATCCTCAGCACCCGCATGGCAGCTGAGAACCGTCTTTCACTCCAGTCCCAGGGGAATCCGATGCCCTCTTCTGACCTCCGCGGCATTGCAGGACATGGGTGCACAGACCCACATGCAGACAGTACATTCATACACATTAAAAAATGAAAAATAATAATAAAATGAAGAGCTTTGCAATGAAGTAATGCCTTAGGCTTTCATGACAGCATGATAGGAGATACGTATCATATTTTATAGAAGAAGAAATAAGTCTCAAAGAACCACTCTGTGCTTTATTTAGTCATTACCTTAATCATTTGTTCATTAAATATATATTGAATGCCTACCTTGTAGGAAGCATTAACTGGAGATGTTGAGAATTAATCAATGAATGGAACTGAAAAAATCATAGCCTTATAGACTTGTATTTTAGTAGAAGAGTCATATTCCAGATATTATAATTAATATAGAGTTATACCAATTATGGAAATACATAGACAGAAGGAATCCATCATGGGATAAGATGGTACATTTTAAAAATATTTTTTACGGATTTTGAGATCTCCTGAGCCCAGCGGCAGGTGCCGGGGCACGGGCTGAAGAGCCCCCCCCCCCACCAACTGAGATTACGAAGAAGGATCTGAAGGAGGCAAGCAAAGCACGCCTTCAACACAGTGAAGAGGCATTCAGGACTCACATTGGAATACAGGCAAGGAGAAGCCCATATGCCAGGATCACGAAGAAGAGACTACACTGGAAAGGTGCAGGATAATCCCACGCCAAGCTTTACCAACCCTATGGATGACTCCTGCAGTGGGATCCCCCCGGGGATGCCCCAGGACACAGACATCAGAAACACAATTGGGAACATACTTAAAGAACTACAAGATCATAAAGAACAAATTAAAGAACTAAGAAAAGAGAATGAGGACCGAGAGAGAGAGAATGACAAGCTCCGGAAGGAAGTAGAAACACTGAAAAGATCCCATGCTGAAAAAGAAAAAGAAACCAACCAGCAAACAAAAGAGCTACAAAAAGAGATCGAGAAGCTCCAAAAAGAAATAGAAACACTAAAGAAATCAGAAGAGGAAATGAAAAAGGAAATCAAACACTCATCCATTCAAGAGGAAAGGAATGAAAAAAGCCTCAGAAGCAGAATGGAGGAAGCAGAACAAAGAATATCAGACCTGGAGGACAACACAGAACAACTAAAAACCTCAAGGAAAGATTATGAAAAATTTAAAAATACACAAAAATGGAACAACCAGGAGCTGTGGGACACTATGAAAAGATCAAACCTCCGCATCATAGGAATAGAGGAAGGAGAAGAATCCCAAGAGAAAGGTATTGATCAGATCTTCAACAGAATAATAGATGAAAACTTCCCCAAACTAAAAAAGGACAAACCAATACCAATACAAGAAGCACATAGAACTCCAAACAGACAAGATCAGAAAAGAAATTCTCCACGCCACATCATAGTTAAAATGCTGGACACCCAAAACAAAGAGAAAATTCTTAAAGCGACAAGAGAAAAACAACAAGTGACCTATAAGGGGAAACCTATCAGAATAACAACGGACTTCTCACAGCAAACGATGAAGGCAAGAAGAACCTGGAGCAAAGCATTCCCAGTGTTGAGGGACAATGGATGCCAGCCCAGGTTACTATACCCAGCAAAAATGTCAATCATAGTGGAAGGAGAGAGGAAAATCTTCCATGACATAAACAACTTGAAAGAATACATGTCCGGAAAACCAACCCTTCAGAGAATACTTGAAGCAATCCAAAGAACAGAAGAAAGGAGCAACCAACCCCAGGCAACTAGAAGGAGAAATCAATAAAAGCATAACTGCAGAAGTAGAAACCTAAATCAAAACCGCAGATGGATAATAAGGCAAAAGGAAGCAACACAAACCTATCAGTCATAACCTTAAATATTAATGGACTAAATTCCCCAATCAAAAGACATAGACTGGGAGACTGGATTAGGAAACAGAATCCATCGATATGCTGTCTGCAAGAAACACATCTTACCTTCAAGGACAGGCACCACCTTAAAGTGAAGGGATGGAAAAAAATATTCCAAGCAAATGGTACCAAAAAGAAAGCAGGTGTTGCTATTTTAATATCGGATAAAATAGACTTCAAAGTAAAAGAAATCAGAAGAGACAAAGAAGGCCATTACATTTTCATCAAAGGAACAATCCACCAAGAAGATTTCACAATTATGAATATATATGCCCCAAATTCTGGTGCACCAAACTTTATAAAGACAATTCTCCAGGACCACAAGTCACAGACTAACCCCAGCACACTCATAGTGGGAGATTTCAATACCCCACTGAGTCCTTTGGATAGGTCAACAGGACAAAAAATAAACAGAGAGACATCTGAACTGAACGATATGATACACCAAATGGACCTCATAGACCTCTACCGAACATTCCATCCTAATACCAGAGAATACACTTTCTACTCAGCACCCCACGGAACATTCTCCAAAATCGACCACATCCTGGGACACAGAAGAAACCTCTACAAATACAAAAAGATTGAAATAATTTCATGCATCCTGTCAGACCACAGTGCAATGAAGCTCAACATCAACACCAGGACAAGCCCTCCTGCCTACAAGAACACATGGAGACTAAACAACACACTCTTGAATAATGAATGGGTCAAGGAAGAGATAAAGAAAGAAATAAAAACATTCCTGGAACTGAATGACAATGACAATACAACACAACAAAACTTATGGGATACCTTAAAAGCAGTCCTAAGAGGGAAATTTATAGCCCTGGGTGCCTACATTAGAAAAACAGAAAGAGCACAAGTGAATGATCTAACACTACAGCTAAAAGCACTTGAGAGGCAACAACAGATGAACCCTAAACGCAACAGACAGGAAGAAATAACAAAAATCAGAGCAGAAATCAATGAAATAGAAACAAAGAAAACAATACAAAAAATCAATGAAGCCAAAAGTTGGTTCTTTGAAAGAATAAACAAGATAGACAGACCTCTAGCCCAGTTAACAAAAAGAAAGAAGGAACAACTCCAAATCAATACAATCTGTGATGAAAAGGGAAATATCACAACGGACAAGGAAAAGATCAAGAAAATTATATGGGAATATTACAAGAACCTATATTCTACCAAGTTTGAAAATCTAGAAGAAATGGATGAATATCTGAAATCTTGGGAATCACCAAAGCTTGGCCAAGAGGAGACCAGCAGCTTAAACAGACCCATAACATATGAAGAAATAGAGGATGTAGTAAGAAGCCTCCCAACTAAAAAAAGCCCAGGCCCAGACGGTTTCACAGCAGAATTCTATAAAACATTTCAAAAAGACCTACAACCATTATTTCTGAAACTGTTTAGAAGTATACAATCAGAGGGAATTCTCCCAAATTCCTTCTATGAAGCCAACATCACTCTATTACCAAAACCAGGCAAAGATCCAACTAAAAAGGAGAATTATAGACCCATCTCCCTCATGAACACAGATGCCAAAATTCTAAACAGAATACTGGCAAATCGCATACAGACCCACATCAAGAAGATCATCCATCATGACCAAGTTGGATTCATACCAGAGATGCAGGGATGGTTCAACATACGAAAATCAATAAACATCATCAAACACATAAACGGAATCAAAGACAAAAACCACACCATCATCTCAATTGATGCTGAAAAAGCCTTTGACAAAATCCAGCATCCCTTCATGCTTAAAGTCCTAGAAGGAATTGGATTGGAGGGATCATTCCTCAATGTAATCAAAGCCATATACAGGAAACCCACAGCCAATATCATCCTAAATGGGGAAATGACGGAAACATTCCCTTTAAAGGTAGGAACTCGGCAAGGCTGCCCCCTATCACCACTCCTCTTCAATATAGTGCTTGAAACACTTGCTAGAGCAATAAGGCAAGAAAAGGATATTAAAGGAGTACTAATTGGAAAAGAGGAAGTCAAACTATCCCTATTTGCTGATGATATGATTGTTTACTTAAGAGATGCAAAAAACTCCACCAGAAAACTCCTAGAAACGATTAACAGCTTCAGCAAAGTGGCAGGATACAAAATTAACCTTAGAAAATCAATGGCCTTTCTTTACACCAAGAACAAGCAACTGGAGAAAGAATTCAAAGAGACCTTCCCACTCACAATAGCCTCAAAAACAATAAGATACCTAGGAACAAACCTAACCAAAGACACCAAAGACCTCTACAACAAAAATTTTAAACCCTTAAAGAAAGAAATTGAAGAAGACCTCAGAAGATGGAAAAACCTCCCATGCTCATGGATTGGGAAAATTAACATTGTAAAAATGTCCATTTTACCAAAACTCTTGTATAGATTTAATGCAATCCCAATCAAAATCCCCAAGAGTTTCTTCACAGGCTTGGAAACAAAAGTTCTTAAATTCATTTGGAGAAACAAAAGACCCCGAATAGCCAAATCAATCCTGAGTGAAAAGAGCTACACAGGAGGGATCTCTATACCAGATTTTAAACTATACTACAGGGCTATAGTCATAAAAACAGCCTGGTACTGGCACAAAAACAGACCTGTTGACCAATGGAACAAAACCGAAGATCCAAATCTGAGCACATACAATTTCAGCCATCTCATATTTGACAAGGGGGCCAAGAAACCACAATGGAGAAAAGACAGCATCTTCAGCAAGTGGTGTTGGCAAAACTGGATCACCACTTGTAGAAGAATGAAATTAAACCCCTACCTCTCACCCTGTACAAAAGTCAACTCCAGATGGATTAAAGACCTCAACGTGAAACCCCAAACTCTGAAGGTGATAGAAGAAAAAGTTGGCAGCAGACTACAAGACATAGGCGTAGGAAAAGACTTCCTAAATCAGACAGCAGCTGCACAAGAATTAAGGTCGACAATTGACAAATGGGACCTCATCAAACTCAAAAGCTTCTGTACATCAAAAGAAACAATCAAGGAAGTGAAGAGAAATCCCACAGAGTGGGAGGAAACCTTCACTGCAGATACATCTGACAAAGCATTGATTTCCAGAATATATAAACTACTCAAAAAACAAAGAAAAAAGAAAACAAATGACCCACTCAATAGATGGAGCAAAGAACTGAACAGAGACTTCACAAGTGAGGAATTAGAGATGTCTGAGAAACACCTCAAGAACTGTTCAACATCACTAATCATTAAGGAAATGCAAATGAAAACCACTTTAAGATATCATCTTACTCCAATAAGACTGGCTAGGATCAAGAAAACAAATGATACCAAGTGCTGGAGAGGTTGTGGGGAAAGGGGAACACTCATCCACTGCTGGTGGGAATGTAAACTCGTACAGCCACTATGGAAAGCAGTGTGGAGAACCCTTGGAAGACTTGGAATGAACTTGCCACCCGACCCAGCCATACCACTCCTGGGCATGTACCCTCAAGACTTACGCCACCACAGAGATACATGCACGGCCATGTTTATTTCAGCTCTCTTCACAATAGCAAAGAGCTGGAACCAACCCAAATGCCCCTCAACTGACGAGTGGATAGAGAAAATGTGGTACATCTACACAATGGAGTTCTATGCAGCAGTAAAGAAAGACGACATCATGAGCTTTGCAGGAAAATGGCTGGAGCTAGAGGACATCATGCTGAGTGAAGTAACACAGTCCCAGAAAAACAAACGATGCATGGTATCACTCATCTGTGGATGCTAGTGCCAATTACCCAGTTGTAAGTATTTCTTGTGTAGGGCCCCCTGAGCTTTTGTACAAAGCAGTTGGGCATAATGCATTTTGGAAACAACAACAACAACAGAAAATACTGCATCAAAGAACTGACTGAAACAGTGAACTTCTGCTCAAAACAGTCAACTTCCCCATGGAAAATATTGAGAAAGACTAAGAGATGGAAAGCATGTTTGGCAGAATGTACGAGCTCTGGTGGGGTGGGGGAATGAGCGGGAACATGGGTCTAGATTTGTTAAAAATAAATAAATAAATTTATGTGGAAAAAAAATAAAAATAAAAAAAAATAAAATAAAATTATGGACAATAAAAAAAAATAAATAAAAACAGTCCAAAAAAAATAAAAATATTTTTTACATATTGTAAAGAAAGGTTGTAATTTAAAAGAAGTGGCTGGGAAATATTGCATTAGTAAGGCAAGATTGTATAAAGAGCTACAGGACATGAATGAATGAACCACTCACATATCTAGTGAGCAGCAGTCCAGACATAGAAAACAGGGGGCGTAAAACACCAAGCTGGGAGGGGATTCTTGACATGTGTGAGGAATACTTTGGCAGCCAGGACAATTGGGGTAGAGTAAACAAGCAAACATTCAAAATGAGTAGAAAGAAGAAACATAGGCTTTGGTTCTGAGGGATGATATGAAGTCATTAGAAGGCACTGAGCAGTAGAGTGGGGTGATCTTGCTTGCATTGAGACCATATGTCTCAGGTTCTTAGGGCAAAAATGGATTGAAGGGCAAACACAAATGCAGGGAACTAGTTAGGCTTAATGCAGTAATTCAAGTGTGTCACGATGTAGCAGTGATGTGATGGGCCAGCACTGGATTCTTGACCTGTCTCACTTTCCCTTCTACAAAGCTATCTTCGTAATTTCATGGGAGAGTCTGTGGTGCTTTGAATGAGAATGTCCCCCATAGACTCCGAGTATTCAGACATTTTGTCCCTAGTTGATGGCACTATTTTGGGTGGTCTTAGAAAGTGTGGCATGCTAGAGGAAGTATGTCCTTAAGGGGAGTTAAGAGAGTTCTTAAACCCTGTGAGATTTCTAGTTGCTTTCTCCTACCTGTGCCTGCTTGAAGATTTGAGCTTCTGTTTGCTGCTTCTGCCACCATCCCTCAGCACAGGGATGGACTCTAATTTCCATGTAACCTGGAACCATTAAGCTCAAATAAACCCTTCCTTTCTATTATTTGTATTTTGTGTGTATGAATGCATTGCCTGCACATAGGTAAGTGCAGCTGTGTCATGAAAACTCTATGGAGGTCAGAAGATGGCGTCACATCCCTCAGACCTGGAGTTACAGGTGGTTGTTAGCAGCCATGTGGGTGCTGAAGCTGGGTCCTCTGTAAGAACAGTCAGTGTTCTTAACTGCTCAGGCATCTCTCTAGTTCCTTTTCCTTTTTTATAAATTCCCTTAGTCACGGCGTTTTATCACAGCCACAGAAATGTAACTAACACAGAGTCTGAGCAAAAGGTCACTGTTAAAGTTATGCTTAAATCCCAGTCCATGTAGGACCAAAATAAGAAGTCACTTAGAGATGTACTGGTTTGAAACATAAACAGGAAAACTAATTTAGGATATCATTTTTACAACATATAAGAAGGAAAGTTATTATAAAAATTTAGTTTTATATTATGGGAATTGGTTGGCCTATTTTCTCAAATTTTATATATGATTGGTATAACCTAAAAATATCTTAAAACAGTGTTTTTTAGCCAAGCAAAACCTCCAGCTGACGTCTGTCTGGACTTTGTTAAGTGCTGTTATTTAGGTTATTATCAGCTCCGGAAATGTTCCCTCTTGAAGGATATGAAGGTCATTGTCTAAAAGTTAAACACTTAGTAGCTTCTGATCAGACTGACTTATTCCTTCTGAAAGAAATTTGTTAAGGGAGAGAATGTAGTACAATATGCCCCTCAGACACAGACAGCTCTGAGTCTGAAATATGCTCCTTCTCCCTGGTTTCCCATCCCTGTCATAAAATGGGTAGAAGAGAATAATTGATTTAGATATAATACTTTCTAGAAAAAGAAAGTAGAATTTAAATATAGTCATTAAATTTCCCTCCAAAAGATTCTCCTATAGCCAAACAATGGCCTTCATTAAATGACAACCAGGTTAGTTTGTTGGCATTACCTTAAAAATGCCTTCGGACCTCTTTTAGGGGTCTGTTCTTTGACTAGGTGGGTAGATTTCTAAACAGGCTGAGAAAGCAGACCTGGACAATCAGGCTTTGAGAAGGAACACTAGAATTGTATTTTGCATCTGCTCATGAAAATGGCATGCCAAGGACTTTGTCTGTATGTTGCGAGTTGAAAGATGTGTATAAAAATGACACCTTTAGTATTCAGAGGTCCCACTGCCACTATCATGCTTATCTGATTCCAATAATGATAGAGAGGACTGACTATGGGCTAGAAACAGGCCAACAGATATCCTAGATATAGAATCATATTGTAGTCAGGCTAATTCATCTAAATGGTATGGATTCCTCAAGATCAGAAAATTGATGCACCTCAAATGTGAAATTAGGATTAAATTTTACTACAGTTATGAAATCTCCTTCTCTGAAATAGTATCATGTAAATGAACTTTAATAAATTGATCTCTGTAAAAATAATATAATTTTTTAACACATTCATTCTAGGGAGTGTGGGAGAAAATGGGTGTGGAAAGTTATGAAAACTTCAATATGGAAAACAGAGGCATTTTTTGTATATGGTTAAGTCATGACTGTTTCTATCACAGAATTGTCAGTAGAATTATGGTTCACATCACATCTGGATGGTCACGAGTCAATGCAACTGGCAGAATAGGGTGGTTCCATTCTTGTTTGAGCAGAGTACATGGAGACTTGTGATTTGAAGTAAGATAAGTTGATGATTCAGCCTCTAACTGAATTTCACTAGATCATCACGTAGGGGTTCAGGGAGTAGAGCATGCAAAGACGGATGGCACCATGAAAAGCCATGGAAGCAAGCTTCACATGAGTCAACTCATGCCATCTATTTTTATTTTTATAAAGTTATGAGTGTAGTACATGTATGTGTTCATGTCCATGTGAGAGTATGCATATATATGTGTGCAAATGAGTGTGGAAGACAGAGGTCAAGATCATGTGTCTTTGCTTATGGTTCTGCTTCTTTTCGTTTGTCTTTTTTCATCCTACTTTTTTGTTTTTTTGGTCTTTTCTAGACAGGGTTCCCCTGTAGTCCCAGCTATCCTGGAACTCACTCTGTAGACCAGGCTGGCCTTGAACTCACAAAGATCCACCTGCCTCTGCCTCCCAAGTGCTAGGATTAAAGGCGTGCACCACCATGCCCGGCATCCTACTTTTATATGATCTGTCTTTTAACAATGATAGTCCGATTCTTTTCCCCACAGTCCCTTTTACAGTATTTAAAATTATTTTTATTATGTGTATATGTATGTGTCTGTGTATGGATGTGTGCACATGAGTGCAAGAGCCTACAGAGACTAGAGTTAACAACAGATACCCTGGAACTGAATTTGCAGGTATCGTAAGCCACCTTATCTGAGTGCTAAGAGCTGAACTTGCATCCTCTGCAGGGACAGTACACACTCTTAACCACAGAGACACCTCTTTAGCCCCTTCACCTGATCTATTGAGACAGGGTCATTCACCAAATCCAGTGCCCATTGATTGGCTAGACTGGCTGGACAGTGAGCTTCAGGGTATACCTGTCTCTACCTTATCCCTACCCCCAGTGTCATCATTACAGATGTGTACCTCTACAATACTAGGTTTGTTTTTTTAATTACTTGTTTAGGAATCCAAACTCAGATCCTCAAACTTGCACAGTAACCAAGCAGTCTCCCGAGCTCACACTACTGATTCAACAGCCTAGTGGTCACATTTTCATCAGCATGAATGCTAGGTTACTTTTTTCCCCATCTCATGTGAGTAATTATTTCAATGAGAAATTAAGGCATAAAACACTGCAAATTAGAGAAAATGGAGGAAGGACCTAAAGTTTTATTTGCAGTGGATGTCCACAGGACTGTCCCCAAAGCCATGAGTGTGTCCACAAGACTGTCCCTGAAGCCATGTGTGTGTCCCCACTACTATGAGTCTATGCAAAGATTTGAAGTTAGGAGTGAGCTCTCTTCTGAGGTTGCTTGGTGCCTATTCAATCACAGGTTTAGCAAATATTACTTTTTGAAAAAAATACTTATTTTTTAATACATGGGAATAAACATAACCAAAGACACCAAAGATCTCTACAAAAAAATTTAAACCCCCAAAGAAGGGGATTGAAGATAACAGCAAAAAGATGGAAAAACCTCCCATGCTCATGGATTGGAAAAATTAATATAACAAAAATGTCCATTCTACCCAAATTAATATACAGATTCAATGCAATCCCAGTTAAAATCCCAAGAGTTTCTTCACAGACTTGGAAAAAAAATCCTTAGATTCATATGGAAAGACAAAAGACCCCAAATAGCTAAAGCAACCCTGAGCAAAAAAATGCAATACAGGGGGGAATCACCTTACCAGACTTCGAGCTACACTACAGGGCTATAGTCATAAAGACAGCCTGGTACTGGCACAAAAACAGACTCCCATCTTCAATGGAACAAAACTGAAGATCCAAGCCTGAGCTCATATTCCATACAATTTCAGCCACCCCATATTTGATAAAGGGGCCAAAAAAGCACATTAGGGAAAAGATAGCCATCTTCAGAAATGGTCTGGCAAAACTGGATCAACATATGTAGAAGAAAAAAATAAACCCCTACCTCTCACCCTTTATAAAAATCAACTCCAAATGGATCAAAGACCTCAACGTGAAACTGGAAACTCTGAAGGTGATAGAAGAAAAAGTTGGTAGCAATCTATAAGACATAGGAGTAGGAAAAGACTTTCTAAATCAAACAGCAGCTGTGCAGGAAATAAGGTCAACATCTGACAAGTGGGACCTCATCAAACTCAAAAGCTTCTGTACAACAAAAGAAACAATCAAGGAAGTGAAGAGAAAACCCACAGAATGGGAGGAAATCTTCACCAGTGATACATCAGACAGAGCATTAGCATCCAGAATATATAAACTACTCAAAAACCAAAGAAGTAAGAAAACAAATGACTCACTCAAAATATGGAGTAAAGAGCTGAACAGAGACTTCACCAGTGAGGAAGTAAAGATGGCTGAGAAACATCTTAAAAAGTATTAAACATCATTAATAATTAAAGAAATTCAAATTAAAACCACTCTAAGACATCATCTCACTCCAATAAGACTGGCTAAGATCAAGAAAACAAATGATACCAAATGCTGGAGAGGTTGTGGGGAAAGAGGAACACTCATCCACTGCTTGTGGGAATGTAAACTCATACAACCACTGTGGAAAGCAATGTGAAGAGCCTTAAAAGACTCAAAATGAGCTTACTACCTGACCCAGCCATACCACTCCTGGGTATATAACCACAAGACTCATCCTACTGCAAAGATACATACACTATGTATGTATCTATGTTTATTTCCCCTCTTTTCAGAATAGCGAAGAGTTGAAACTAACCCAAATGTCCCTCAACTGATGAATGGATAATAAAAATGTGGTACATCTACACAACGAAGTTCTATGCAGCAGTAAAGGCAGATCATGAACCTTTCAGGTAAATGGATGAACCCGAAGCCACTGTGCTAAGTGGCTTTGAGTCCCCCAAAACAAATGGGAATGGTTTCCCTCATTTGTGGATGCTAGTACCAAATCTCCCAATTAAAAAGCAAGCTGAGCAATGTTATTATTATATTTCTTTCTATCTGAAAGCAACTGTGATGTTACAATGTGAATCTTGTAATGAGCCCTAAAATTAACTTACCACTTTCTTTTTTTTTTTTTAGAATATGAATACATATCTTCCACCCATATATGGTAATTACAAAGTGTGAATACAAGTGGTAGGTCAATTCTAGAGCCTATTAAGAGATTCACATTATAATATCACAGTTGCTTTCAGATACAATGAAATATAATAATAAAGTTGCTCAGTTTGCCTGCCAACTGGGGATTTGGTGTTACTATCCACAAATGAGGGAAACCATCTGCCTTTTTTTTTTTTTTCTAGGACTGTGCTACTTCACTTAGCATAATGGCTTTGAGTTCCATCCATTTACCTGCAAAGCTCATGATATCATCCTTCTTTACCACTGCATAGAACTCCATTGTGTAGATGTACTGCTTACTTTCAGATATGGTAATTAACGCATATGGGTGGAAGGTATATATACATATTTTAGAGTAATATAAAATTAAAAGGAAAAAAAGTGAACTCCTGGACATCAGAGTTAACATACAGTTTATTCCTGGAGGACATAATTCTGGTACATATATGACGTGTACATGGCCATACTTTAGAGCAGTACAGTTGGGAGGGAGCCACAGCAGCACGAGTACTGGGTCAAGGAATGGACTGATGTGGCTGAATTCTGCCTAGGACAATAAACCTTTGCAGAGAAAAACTTTGGAGAAACTGAGAGAAAGATGCGGGACATGAATGGCAGAGTGCATGAACTGGGGTGGGGTGGGGAGAAGGGAGAGGGGAATATGTCTAAATTGAACTGAAAAATGATGTATGAAATACACAAAACATCAATAGAAGTATTTTATCTAAATTATATTTATTATTTTTGTCTTACATGTGTATGAGTGTATTGTCTGCCTGTGTGTGAGTGTATTTGTGTCATGCAATGCTCACTGAGGTCAAAGAGAGCATCAAATTCCCCTGGAACTGGAGTTAAGGATGGTTGTTAACTGCCATGTGGGTGCTGAGAATCAAACCCAGGTCCTGTGTAAAGCAGCCAGTCATCATTTTACCCCTGAGCCATCTCTCTAGCCCCATCAAGTATTTCTTAAGCATTATTTGTGTGTTTCTGTGTGTGTGTGTTTGTGTGTGTTCTATTCTATTGTGTGTGGATATAGGAATAATTGGGAGACTGATGACCTTATTAATAGACACAGCAACAGGTTCAGACCTAGAAATAAAAAAGGTACACAATATATCCATGATGCTTCGAAAACAGGTGCTATGTATGGAGCTCTGCTTTAGACTCAGAAATAGGAGCTGTATCCATGTCATTGGGGTGCTGTGTATGGAGGTTCTGCTTTCGACTCAGAAATAGGAGCTATATCCATGTCATTGGGATAGCAACATTAGGTCCCAGCCTTGGATTTATTGTTAATTGGTTTTAGTTGTTTAAGATTTTTTAAATTATATTTTATTATTATTATTAGTAGTAGTAGTAGTAGTAGTATTCTTATTATTATTATTAGTGTGTGTGACATGTGTGTGCATGTGTGGGGATATATATGTGCCACAGCTCACTTGTGGAGGTTAGAGGACGATGTTCAGGAGCCTATTCTTTACTTGTACTATGAGATCCAGGGATCAAACTCAGACTATCAGGATTGTATGCCAGAAGCTTCTACCCACCAAACCATCGTACTGACCCATTTCATTTAAAACATGATCTTTCTATGTAGTCAATGGTGGCCTTGAAGTTACGAACAACCTTAGCCTCCTAAAGGCTGGGAGCCAGCCTAGCCTCTGTTTCTAAATCTAATTCTATAATGAAGAAAATAAGTTGTACAAGAGTTGATCAGTTTGCCTAAGCCCAACTGTTGAACAGGTTTAAGCTAGGAAGCCACTAGATTTTAACTGCAAATATTGACTCTATAGACTTTAATACTTCCTTTAGTACATAGCTAAATTTTCACATAAGCCATGTAACAAGAAAGCTGTCCTGGATCTCAGTTGGTCTTCACAGCAGCCCTGTGAAATACAAAGATTGATTTTTTTTAAATCCTAAAATCTAGTTTTGCCTATACTAATGGAAAAGATGTTAATGAAATTCCAAGGAAAAAGATTCTATGTATGTGATGTATACATTTATATTAGTAAAAGGAAATAACCAAGGACATCATCTGATCATGAAGAAGCCTCTCTTCATGACTTTTTTGATACTTCCATTTTCAAAATGCTAAAATAACCCATCTCTAATAACATTAAGTCCACAGTTTGGATAAGTTACTCTTTTTCTTTCAAAGATAACACAGATGTGTACTTCATTTCTTGGAAACCTTCAGATCCCCAGGCTAGAAAGATAGTTCTGCTCTTACAGAGGAGCCACGTTCAGTTCCCAGCACCACAGCAGTTGGGTGGTAACACCAGTTCCAGGAGATCTGGCAAGTATTCTAGGGTCTGCAGGCACTGGCATATACTTGGTGAATATATATATATATAGGCCAGGTCAATCCACACATGCTCAAAATAAAAGTGAATATATCTTTAAGCAAAATCAGAAAGTGCTGAAACTCTTCTTGTACACAATGAAGATTTGCAAAGAGTGGCTCACAAGAGTTAGATGGAGGAAATAGAACATCAAATGGAAAGTTATGAACACATGGGGTAGTTTTATTGTAAGCTGATTCCTCTTTGTGGATCTCTGGTCTCTTCTGTGAAATGAAGCTCATTTATTAAACGGCTATTACATCTATTGATACTATCAAGTGTAGAATTATTTGACTAGGTGAATTCAACACTGCAGTTATGCAGAACTTTCTGGCAGGAACACATTTTGAAAAGTGTGGGTGAAATGAGTTTTTTTGTCATGCAACGAAGATGGCCATGATTTCAGGAGGCAATGTACACTCCCAGGATCATTGTCATGCATTTCAGTAGGCAATGTACACTCCCGGGATCATTGTCATGCATGCAGTCCATTGCGGAGTGAAACGTCTTTAGTGGCACATGATTGTATTTTACCTTCATATTGAGACAAAAGTTTTAATTTCATTTTGTTTTGATATCCATCTTATGGCAATCTTGGAATAGTTGTTTACATTTTATGGATGAAAACTCTAGGTTTATTCTGAAAAAGGAATATAACTTGTCAGAGGGGAGAGGAGTGATAGGAAATGACAGCCAGAGAATGAGTGAGAATGAAGTAGAATGACCAAATACTTAATATGATAACCTGAAAATTAATAATAAGTAAATAAGAGAAGTAAGGTCTTCCTTTCCTACTCATTTAAAAACAATGAAAAAGGAAAGAAAAATCAGCTTCTTATAATATATCTTATAACTAGGGAAGACAACTCTGAAATACTTCAGGTCTCTTATTTATGTACTGGAAATAGAACCTCCCATAAGTACCAGAGTGGCTAACCTAAGCAGAACCCTACACTTGTTACAATAGTTCTGAGATGAATCAGCAACATCTACTGGCCTCAAACAACTTACATACATAGTCAAATACACAATTACATTAGAAGTTAGAATGATGCAATGATTAAATTGAGGAGTTTTCTGTTTATAGAGTAATAGAAATTTCTTTAAAGAGCAGGCTTGTTTAGGAATTCACATTTTCCCCCTTTAATTTTTTTTTTTTTTTGGTCTTTTCAAGATAGGGTCTTCCTGTAGCCCCAGCTGTCCTGGAACTCACTCTGTACACCAGGCTGGCTTTGAACTCACAAAGATCCACCTGCCTCTGCCTCCCAAGTGCTAGGATTAAAGACATGTGCCACCATTCCCAGCAATTTTATATTACCCTAAAATATGAATAAAAAAAAAAAAGACTGAGAAGAAAGATGCAGGACAGTTACGGACAGTTATGGCAGAGTGCATGATCTGGGGTGGGGTGAGGGAAGGGAAAGGGGAATATGTCTAAATTGAACTGAGAAATGATGTCTGAAATACATAAAACATCAATAAAAGCATTAAACATAAACAAAAGAAGAGCAGGCTTGTATGATACATTGAATGTAGGTTTGTGATAGCACATACCTTTAATCCAGCACTCTGGATGCAGATGAAGGCAGATCTCTATGAGATTGAGGCCAGCCTGGTCTACGTAGTGAGTTCCAGGGGTATTACAGGAAACCCTGACAAAAAGCAAAAAGAAAGATATACCAATGGAGACAACATTTAAAAATTGAGAAGGTATCAGATTGGAGAAAGCAACTATCTGCCTGGATTGTATAGTGCCTGAGGAAAACAATGACTAATTCTTTAGTCAGAAGAAGCTCTGAAGATTCTGACGCCATTCCAGACAGCACCTCTGATGATCACGGTTAATTTAAAAAGGCAGAAGACTATTTTTGAGAAATTTTGGGGCAGAATAGTCCAAAAGTACTACCAAGCTCTGACATATGTAGCTGTCCTTATTGCAGCTGTTATGTTGTTTTTGTTTGTTTGTTTGTTTTTGTTTATTTATTTATTTATTTATTTATTTATTTTTATTGATGCTTTGTGTATTTCATACATCATTTTCCAATTCAGTTCAGGCATATATCCCTTTCTCTTCCCCCCACCCCATCCCTACCCATCCCTGATCATGCATTCTGCCGTAACTTTTCTGCATCTTTCTCTGTTTTTTTGTTTTGTTTTGTTTTGTTTTCATTTTT
The DNA here is from genome assembly GCA_009823505.1 of Rhizomys pruinosus. Classification (NCBI taxonomy): domain Eukaryota; kingdom Metazoa; phylum Chordata; class Mammalia; order Rodentia; family Spalacidae; genus Rhizomys; species Rhizomys pruinosus. The sequence goes on from VZQC01014560.1 coordinate 6,489,450, forward strand.
TTTAACAATAAGTGATAATCTGTGAGTACAAGCATCCTTCATGTAAAACCAATTTGCAAGCAGTTGTGCTCAAACCCACACAGCTCATGGATCCCACCATCCAGCAGGGGGGGGCTTGTATGTTTAATCAAGTTGATCAAATGAGTGTCCAGTCTATATTGTTGTAGTTTCACCATTCATCCCAATCGCAGCCCTTACATTCTATCGTGCCCCCTCTTCCGCAGATTGTTCCCTAGGCTTAGAAAAGGGGCACAGGTGGATGAGAAGCAAAACAGTCTACTTTCTCTGGAGCTGTTGTCTTGGTCTCTAGTCAATTCTGGTTGTTTTCTTTCATGGGCTGACAGCTTGTCCAGGCATAACCTTTCAATCCTACTAATGAAGCACACGTAATTGGATATATAGGTATTTAAACAGTATAATATATAGCCTTTCGATCCTACTAATGAAGCACACGCAATTAGATATATAGGAATTTAAACAGTACTAATTGTTATGGTAGTTTACTTTGGTATAGACACAGATGTTTGGATGGTATGTTAATCCATGAATTACATTTTCTTCTGTTAAGTGTGACAGGGTCTTCCTGTGGTTTATAACGTCTCTTAACCATTAGAGGATGTAAGCTTGTGGCATCAGCCATGGGTTATTCCTCCAAGGAGAGAGCTAATAGCCAATTAGATTTGGGATATACAGAAATATGGCTGCCACTGCTGCACAGTATTTCCACGCAGGTGAGGTGTAACTGGTGCTGACGGAGGAGTCTTGCTTGACTCAAGGAGATCTATATTTGCTTTATTGGTTTAGTGGCCTTTGGTAACACTCTCTGGCATTCCAGAGACCATCTGTACTTGCAAGTGCGGTCTCCATACATCTTTCCCATGTTTACATCAGGTCTTCAACAGCAGGGCCTTATCGCCTCTCTTCCTGCAAATATCCCAGTTTGGAGGCAAAGGAGCCTTTACCTTTTGTGGGGGCTTGGATCCCCTGGCCAACATCTCCTTGGTAGAATAATCCATTGTTGATGTCAGAGCTCCTGTATTAATATATTTTGCTTAAGTGCATAGCTTAAGGAGACTTTAGCATTATATTTGGTTCTGAATAGAGAATAATCCTTTTAACAGTTTCTATGTCCATTAGTCAATTAAAGAAGGCAGTTTTACCAATTTTACAAGAGAATACCTCTATAACAGCTGGCTCCAATCTACAGCTGGAGACTACCTCATCATCATCATATTTCTTCTTATTCTATCGGGGGGAGTTAAGAAAGTCTTTTGCATTAAAACCTTTGCGGCACCTAGAAAGTAAGCTTCATTAAGATTCATTAAAAATAGTTGTTACTAGTAGGATCCACAGAGGGGCCTGATGTCTGCAGCAGTCTGAGGCATTTCTTCTCTTCAATGCCCAGAGGAGTCAATCCTTCTGCTGGCACTTTCTGGTACATCCTACTCACTGCAAAGCTGCATTTTCTTTCTCAGCCATTAAGTTGGTGATACTCTGGCCTGTTGGAACATATTGGCCCTAGAAAATTCCTTTAATCTCAGCAGCATGTATAGAGGGAGGTGGTAGGAACTGGAGTAGAAGGGTAATAGCAATCTCTAATCTATATACTGGGAAAATTACTTTGTTGTACCAGGAATTTAAACACAAGAATTTTCACCATAAGTATTATATCAGAAGCAAGTACCACAAAAGTGCCACCTCCTTTCATCTCCATTGAAGACCAAAGTCACATTAATTAATTTGATAGATGATACTTGTTAGGTCCCCAAAATGGCAGCCATGCTGCCAAACTTCCAGAATCTCAAATGAATAAGTTCCTCAACCTGAAGGCAGAAATAAAAAAGTCCAAATTCCTCAGAAACCAAGTTTCACAACCAACCCCCACCCCTGTCACCCCCTAACACCTCCCCCCAGAAGCCAAGTTACACAAACCCTTGGCAGAGCCCAGATTTTTGCAGAAACCACGTTTCGTAAAACTGTCTACTTATGGGGAATTACACCTCTCTCACCATCTACAATCACCCCCCCCCCAGGAGAAAGTGCCGTGGAGAGTTAACCAAGCTTCTAGTTGCCTAGAGAACCTACCCTACTGCTTTTAATTATTATTTTCTCTGCCTTTGAAAGATAGCCCAGCAGTTTGTTAATAAACTGTTCTTCCCTGACAGGGAGTGGTCCTGTTTGGTGGTTTTCATTACCTGTATCCACACACTAGTGAAGGGTGATAATTGGTGAAATCACAGTATAATAGAGATGGATATTAATAAAATTTGAAATATTGAATATATGTGAACCAGCTTGATGTATTGTAGAGACACTCCCTCCTTTCACAGAGACAAGCTGAGGTGTTTCGTGATCTGAGGAATGGGGAATAGAAATACTTCATTTCTAAGCAATTCTGACCAGCTTCCGAGTTAGATAATCTTGTATCTCCAATCAAACATTTCCTCAAATGTTAATGAGAAGTTGGTCACACTTGCCCAGATTTCTACTATAACATAAAAAATGAACTGGCCAGGCCTGATAGCATACATCTTTAATCCCAGCATTTTGGTGGCAGAGGCAAGAAGATGTCAATAAACTGGAGGCCAGCCTGGTTTACATTGTGAATTCCAGACCAACCAGGGCTGCATAGTGAGACATTGTCTATACATTCAAAATAAGATAAACTAATAAGTAAATACATAAATTAATTGAATGAGATAAGACTAAGAGTCCCTTGAGCTTTCACAAGGTTAGTAATTTATACTGCTTAAATTGGGTAGCTGAAATTGTTCTCATCCTCACTTGTTTGATTTTAACCTTGTAGTAGAATTGTAAAGAAAAGGCCACCACTTTGATCTATCCCAAAGGCTCTTTAAAAATATTAAAGCCTAAGAATTAGCATCAGCCAAATTGGCTTAGGGAAATTTGTAGCAATTAGCTTTTGAACCTCTAGGACCAAAAGGAGTCCTAAAATGAGGCAAGCTCTGGCAAACAAGCTCCCAGATAATTATTAACCTTCCTTCCATGCCTGGACCACAGAGACAAATCTCTTTTTGCAGTTAATCCTTGGGGAAATGGTTGCAAATTGGGCTGAGCCTGGGAAGTGGATAATTTACAGCAGTAGCTTGTACTTAGTGCACATGACATGCCATGTGCTGCTCTAAGCTCTCCATATGGATGGGTTACCCCATTTATTCTTTCAATAACTCTGGGAGTTTGCTTTTATGTTAATGGGAAAAGAATCTTCTGTGTAGAGAAGCAAAAAGCTAGACTCAAAGTTAGACCTCCAGCGGATGAAAGGACCAGGATTCAAATCTAAGCAATGTGTGCCCAGAAACCTTAGTTTAGTATTCACCAGATTGCTTCCCCTGAATCATAATATAAAGCTCCTTTGAGCATTGTTCTCTATACAGCCTTCTTCAGTCCAGGACTGAAGAGGTCAGGTGTCTTATCTAGGAGCCCAAGGTCTAGTAATGATGAAATCCCTTGCTGTGAACATAATAGAGGCTTTGTTTCAGATCATTTTATTTTAAACTAACCCCAGGAGGATCCTGGAGAAGGAATGTTATCCTCACTTTACAATGGGCTGGATGACACTTGCAAATTAAGTGAATTAGTCCAGGCCACATGAATGGATGGTGAGCCAGCAAAAATGATAGGCTCAAGCTCAAGCTCAAGAGGCTGAAAATGACAGCTCCGTAGTTATTAAGAGACATAATGGGTAACTGAGGGTTTGTTATCCTCTCAGTCAGATCCACATATCTAGTTGTCTTTCTTCTTCTTTTTTTTTTTTTTTTTTTTTTTTTTTTGCAGTTATAAACATTTGGAATATTTATTTAAAAAAAAAAAAAAAAATCACAACCATGAACATTGTTACAGTTAGAGGCCCTCTTGGTTCTCCACAATGATACTGAGCATGCTCACAAGGGGTTCTCATTTTTAAGTCTTAAACAACCATCTTTAAAAGGGGGGGAAAAAAAAAACTCAGCACACTACCATTTAACTTGTTTTAATGTTGCTTCACAAATGGTGAAAAATACTAAAGTACAGACAAGGAATAATCATAATGTTGTGGCCAACATTATAAATATGGAATTATAAATTTAAAACATTTTCTGGTTTAAAAAATAAATCTGGTAGTCAATGCAGCTCTGCGGGGTCTGTGTGTCTAGTAGGGCCGGTCTCTGCGTTCCTGACGGTGCTCGCCTTTATCCATTTTTCCAGGTCCTCCACGTCCTCCTCTTCTTCCTCCCATCTGTTCCATCAAAGGTCCAGGAGGATCCCCGGGGCCACCTCGTCTTCCTCCACCAAAGCCACCTCGGTCCATTCCACGTCCACCTTGAAAGCCACCTCTGTCTCCACCAAGGCCACCTCTGATCATTCCACCAGGACCATCTCGGTCCATAAGTCCACCTCTTCCTCCCCGCATGCCACCAGGGCCACCTCTGCCATGATCACCACCCGGAGGTGGGAAGGGTGGCGGGAGGAAGCCCTCGGGCTTAGGGGCCTTACACTGGTTACATTCTGTTCTCCAGGGGAAGTTCTGGTTTCCACAACCCGGATTGGGACACTGCCAGTCTCCAGCTCGGTGCTGGACGTTTCCTCCTCCAGAGGGGTTTCCTCGGGAACCTCTGGGTCCTCTTGGGGGGAAGCCTCCTCTGTCTCCTCCACGGCCTCCCATGCGACCCATGGGTCCCCCAGGACCTCCAGTGCCACCAGGACCTCCGCGGAGGGGTGGTGGCATCCCTCTTTCTTCGCGGGGTGGCATGCCACCACGCATGCTGTTCATTGGAGGCTTCTTTCGGGCGAGAGAGACTTTAAGCTTGCTTCCTTGAAAATCTTTCCCATCAAACCACTCCACAGCAGCCTTGGCAGTTGGTGGGTCTTCATAGGACACCGTAGCATCACCTTTGGGCTTTCCTGTTTCCTTATCCAGGTAGATGTGGATCATGGGTTGCCCAGTTCTCTTGTTCATCTTAACAGCCCCACACTGCTTAAAGAAGTCTGCCAGATCATCAACAGTCACATTGTCATTTAATCCTTGCACATAAATTGCACTGTTGTCAGAATCTTCATCAGGATCTATAGGAAGGCCTAGATCAAGATCTGGTCCTTCATCCATGGGTCCACCAGGCTTATTGACGCCACCTCACTCTCCAGCGCCCATTCCACCGCGTCCTCCTCCCCGCCCACCTCTGCTCATGCCTCTATGATCAAATCCCCCTCTTCCCCTGCCCCGGTTATCAGGGCCACTCATGCTCCGGTTCTCTCCTGGTCCGCAAAGTCCTCCAGACTCCTGCCCATAAACACCCATGCTACTTGGGTGGTCCTGTCGGAATGAACTCTGCTGCCCGTAGCTGCTTTGTTGACCATAGCTACTCTGCTGTCCATAGCTGCTTGGTTGCCCATAGGTGTTCTGCTGAGAGTAACTGCTCTGATCATAACTAGTTGGTTGTGAAGAGGAATAGCTGGTAGGAGGATAGGATGGAGGTTCGGTGACTGGCTGCATGGGGTAGCTCCCAGGTACCTGGGGATAACTGTAGTTACTCTGTCCATATCCTAGGCTGGGCTGGTTATAACCCCCTGTGCTAGATTGAGGTTGACTAGTCTCAGCAGGCTTGTTACCATCCTATGGTCTTGCAGGTGCTGTGGCTGTTGGCTGCTGTCCATAGGCTGGGTAAGCAGGCTGAGTGCCATATGCAGACTGTGCTGCATAGGAGGCCTGGGTGGTGGTGACTGTTGCAGTAGTGGTGTCATAAGCACCAGTGCCATACCCCTGGACAGGCTGACTGTACGCCTGAGGGGCAGTTGGAGTAGTATAACCAGTGGGAGGCTGTCCATAAGAAGTTGCATATGCAGTCTGCCTATAGGTGGCAGTGGTCTGAGCCTGGGTGTAGCTGACATCAGTAGGCTGTCCATAGGTTCCATAGCTTTGTTGCCCATATGCCTGGGTAGTCTGTGCATATCCTTGAGTTGGCTGGACGGTGTAAGCACTGTAGCCCTGCTGGGCTGCAGCTTGGCTATAGGTACTATAATCCGTGGACGCCATTTTCTCTCCTTCCTCCTCGTTCTCTCAACATCCGTCTCCCTCTCGGGTTCCCCCTAGGCGCCGCTAGTTGTCTTTCTTATACAGACTCAATTTAATAATTTTCAGAACTGCTTCTATATCTACATGCTCTCTTGCTTAATTTAGAGGTGTGGTGTGTGTGTGTGTGTGTGTGTGTGTGTGTGTGTGTTTTAGATTCACGTGCTTGAATACTCATCACCTGGGTTTCTGTCATGGATATTCTCTGGTCTCTGTGTGCAAACTGAGACTCTTAGAGGATAAATTATATTCCCCACTATGAAAAACTAGTCAGTGTGAGTCAGAGCTAAAGCTTGAATCTTCCAATTCTAAATCCAGCCATAAGTTTACATCCATGTCTGGACAAACAGCACTGTGATGTTTCCTATGGGGTTTCTCTATAGGTGTGTTCTGTGTTTTATCTCTCCCTCTCTTCTTTGGATTATTTCCCTCTCTCTTAAAAATTACCTATCTTTTTTGCTTCACCCTAATGCTTTGTTCAGAGCCAGCAGAGAGAGAACATTAAATATTCCTAGAACAGAAAGCATTTTGTCAAGAAACACATGTTGTGACTCCTCACCAAGGCAACAGGAGACTGACGATGACGTGAGTGGGGGAATGGCTCAGGAGTGTTTAGCAATAGCAAGTGATACAAATCCGTGGTCAGTGATTACACGCAAAGGTGGCTTATCCACTATACTTCCCACCCAAACTGGTTTTTGAAGCATTAATGGGAATTGAAGTCATTGATGAAAGCAGATGGGTTGGGGAAGAAATGGAGCACCAGATGGTAAAATTTCCTCTCACAGTAAATTCTCAAAACCAAAGAGACTCTTCTCTACTTAGGAACTCACTTTCTTCTTATGCTAGGACTAAGGAGAGTCTATTATACTTAGGATCCTGGTTTCTTTTCCTTGACAAATGGGAGTTAAAATAACTAACTTCATAAAAGACTAAAACAATCTCTGGAAGGCTCCACTCATAAATCCTGAACTTTAGTGACCAAGTGATAATTATATGCAGGCACCTAGGCTGTTGCCTTGTCCTTTAGCAAAGGATGAGGTGATTTATGATGGAATTTGCATAGGCAAACAAATCCCCAGCTGCAAACTGCCTGCCCCAAGTTTCATGGTTCACTAAGGATTGAGATTCTCTGAGCTCCTTCTGGGTGGCTAGAGGCTCTGACAGATATATTTTCCCAGTCAGCTTCCTGACTGTGGTAGGTATCCCTTCACTTAGTGGCATGATGAAGTTTGACTCTACCCAGGAGGAGTGAATTAAAAATGGTGGACTGTGAATGTCATGGTTTACAGAACTTAATTGCAAAGGGACTCTTCGGGACAGAAGCATTCTTTTCTTTGTCATGTGGATCACTTAGGGAGGGGTGGCAAATGACAAAGATAAGAGCACGACCAACTAGTTGGGATGGTTGAAATTATCTAAGAGCAGTGAACTTACTGAAAAGACTCATCGACTACATAATCTCCTAGTGATACCACTTCATAAACAAGACAGTGAAAAAAAGGTTTACAGGATAGCGGTAACCTCAGGATATCAAAAAGCATAATATCACCAATTAATATTCTATTGAAACAACTGAAAGGGGTTTATTGAAACCTTCATTGATAAGGAATTTGAGGTAGATGTTCACAATGAAGGCGACAGAGACTATTTTTTTTTAAGAGCGAGATTATTCTATCTTCAGATACTCTTGATGTGTATCAAGTTTGTGGCAATGACGTGGATATGTTTTCCCTTGATATTTCCAGATATTTGAGCCGTTTTAAAAAATCTACTTCCATTGATGTCACAGAACTTTAGATCAGTGGAGACATCTATTTTATAATCATGGGTCTTCATTTTGTTCACTGTCTTTACCTGATTCCACTGTTTCTCATGAAAAATGAATTTCTTTTAAGTCACACCACACACACATACACACACAGAGTCATGCCACATCACATCCATCCAGGTTTATATGGGCATAGAATAGAATAAAAACCAAACCATACACAATTTCAATGCTTTCAATATAGTATAAATTATTTTGTTGCTTTTGTTAACATAGATAGCCACCCATGATCTTCTCAAAATGATTTCTAGAGTTATGGAATATTAAAATTTAAAAGCCTATTAAAATTCATCTCCCTGTATATAATTGTCCATAGGATATTGAGCTTTTTATTTTTATTTTACTTTTTTTATGTGCAAGAGTGTATTCCCTGCATGTATGTAAGTGCACCCATGTCATGCAATGTCTGCTGAGGACAGAAGAGGAGATCAGATCCTTTGGAACTGGAATTACAGACTTATAGACAGTTGTTAGCCACCAGGTGGGTGCTGGGATTTGAAAGCTGGTCTTCTGCAAGAACTTCCAGTGCATTTAACTGCTGAACCATATCTCCAGCTCCAAGGTACTGAGTTTTAATCTTATCATGAATTAGTCTCTCTTGGTCCAAAAGACAATGTTGTTGATAAATTCCTTTGAAATATTGTATTTTTAAAGATTTATTATTTTATGTGTAGGAGTGTGTTGCCTGCATGTATATAAATGCACCTGTGCTGTGCAATGCCCACAAAGGTTAGAAGAGAGCATCAGATCCCCAGAACTAGAGTTACAGACAGTTGTTAGCTGCCATGTGGGTACTGTAAACTGAACCCTGGTCCTCTGCAAGAGCAGCTAGTGTTTTTAACCAATGAGCCATGTGTCCAGCCCAGATCTCTAATTTTTACTTAGCAACAAAACTACAAACACCATGCTTTACATACAATCAGTGATCATCTATGATTTATGTAAATGCACTCAAGAACAGTAATGTACTGTTGCTAAGATTTTTCTAATTTGTATTAATACTTAAGGCAAATTAAAAAGGAAATTAGAGAATGCACTATGATTAAATGATAAAAGAACATCTGGTGCTGGAGAGATGGTTCAGTGGTTAAGAGCACCTGTTGCTCTTGCAGAGGACCTGAGTTCATTTGCCAGCACCCGCATGGTGGCTAACAACCATCCATAACTCCAGTTTCAGGGGTTCTGAAACCCTCTTCTGACTTCCACAGGCATTGCTTGACACAGATGCACTTACATATATGCAGGCAATATACTCATATACATAAAATAAAAAGAATAAATAAAATAATAAAAAAGAACATTGATTTTAAAGATTAGGAAATAATTTGAAAGTAATCTTGTAAATCTGCTGTTTGAGTCAGCTCCATTATATTCTGCCAGGTGGTCACACAGCTCTATGTGAACCCAGAGATTGGAGTCTGATGCATCCTGGCCTATGTGCAGCATTTCCACATGCTCCTGGTATTACAAAGTGCCACCTAAGACAGCTAACCTTGTTTTCCTGAGATTGTTGTTGAGGAAGAATGCCTTCCTCTTTGTCATTCATAGACTAATGCATTGCCAGCAAATATAAAATTAGAATATCATTCTAAAAAAGAGACTCCACATGGATACTGGTTGGCAGGGTAAATTATAGGCAGCCATAAGGTGTGCACTGAGGAGTTATAGTGACCTGTCACCACTGAAATAGTGTTTCTGCAGGGGCCATCTCATTATATGGAAAAATGTCTTCAAAGGGTAAGCCTGTTTCTTGTCATGGCAGACCTGTCACATCCAATGTTAGAGGAAACAATGACAAAGAATTATGGCTGAAAGAATTACAAGTTTTGCCTGTGGAGAGTCAGGAAGGGCAATTCTCCTGAAAGAGATTATTTGTCAATTGCAGTAAGACTCTTTGTTATTAGAATTTAATTGATTTATTTTTTCTGGAGAAGAAAGATTAAAACAGGATACAAGGCAAGCAATTAAATTCCTTTTATGAGGGGAACTTAATGAGTTGTCAAATTTGGTAAAGATTATTCTCTCCCTTCAGTGTTTTCTTGTGAAGAAATGAAGAGCCAAATACTGACTTGGAGAAATATCAAGCATCCTTAAGACAGAAGCATTACACCAAGTGGAAGTCCATGTCACTTACAATATTTGTAGTCATGGGACTCAGCAAGTATTTCAGATAACTAAGTGTGCAGTTTTCCCTTGGGGCTTCTCTCCCTCCCCTCCTTCCCTCCCTCCCTCCCCTCCTTCCCTCCCTCCCTCCCTCCCTCCCTCCCTACCTCCCTCCCTCCCTCCCTTCCTTACATTGCCTTCTCTTAAATATGCTATGGACCAGATTATCTCTAAAACCATTCAAGTGTGATGTTCTGTTCATGTTCTTTATAGCTGCGTATATAATCATATAGTAGCAAAGACCCAAATCACAGAACCCATCCACAGCTACATTGTCTAAGTTAATTAACCTCTGTCTCAATGTCCACCATTTAAGAAAAGGAGAATTTCTGTATATTTCTCATGCTTATTTTCCCTTGATAGTCAATGAGAGAACACATTCATATTTCTGATAAAACTTCTGAAGGAAGAAAATTGACCACTATCACTATATAGGACATATTTGCATTAATGCTCTGTTCTATAATACAGTTTTTAAAACTATAGCCAGGAATCCCAACCACCAGAGGGCACTGTACAGCTAACAGTGTCTATTTCTCTCCTCCCATTTGTTGATTAAAGCAATGGACTACTAAGTGCCTACAAGTTTCAGTTCATGGTATTCAGTGCTGCTGACATAGAATACACATACTCCATGTATAATCAATCATGAAATCAAATGAAAATAATAGTAATTATGCTGAAAGACATTTAACTCTAAGCCTGTGTGCCAGTACTTCTAAGTGCAAAAGGTGTACCACAGAAGTCATGCATCCTACTCAGCAACCTCACTGGTGGTAGCCACATGTGTGATGTGATATTTATGTGCACGGAACACAGAGAAACTGATAGAGCAAGGAAGTGAATGAAGTGGAGCGGAGACACAAGTCACATCAGGGCTCACACAGGATGGACAACTGCTTTACCGCTGAACTACTGCCCTTGCCCTTTTATTTATTGTTTTTTATTTAATATGTACATGTGTATCACCTGCATGTATGTAAGTGCACTCGTGTAGTACAATGCCCATGGAGGAAGGAGCAAAAAGAGGGCATTGATTCTCTGGAACTGGAGCTATGGACAGTTGTTAGCTGCCATCTGGGTGCTGGAAATCAAACCTGGGGCCGTCTGTAAGAGCAGCCAGTGCTCTTAACTGCTGAACCAACTCTCCACCCCACTTTTATATTTCTGATGGAACTTTTGTTCAGTTAACTACAACAATATGTCCATGTTTAATAGTCAGACAGAAACAAGACTGATTTTGAGAGGTTTCTCTTTCTTCCTCGGTCCTCTCTCCTCTCCTCTCCTCTCCTCTCCTCTCCTCTCCTCTCCTCTCCTCTCCTCTCCTCTCTAATACCTCTTATAGACAACTAGTTTTTATTAGGTTTTGGCTTATTCTTACCTTATTTACTTTTGAAATTGAAAACAAACATATATGTCTAAAATTTTAAGTCAGTCTCAGTAACTCTGATTACTAAAGAATCTTCAGTAGTGTGCTTTTATCTACCCCCATGTACTCCAGAGAAGTTCTCAGGAGAGAATTTCTAATCACCTAGTCATATACAAATAAACCCAAAGCTGAAGCATGCAAAATGCACCAAGTTACTTGTATAAATAAAAGAAAAATATTAAAAGTAAATTCCAACCTTCTACCAAAGTCTGACACTTATAAAGTTATTTCACAGATACATGAGGAGTCCCTAAATAATGAGAAGAAAAAATTAGAACTAACTAAAAATGAGCAAGACAAATTAACAAATATTTCACAGGAGACTATTTGTAAATAAGGTCCAAGTAAGAGAGATTAAATTAAAGCTACAGTGAAATGCAGTTTCTATGTCATGTTAACAAAGCATTGAAAAGTCTGAAGATCTAACTCTTGTTAAAGGAGTAGGGAACCAATGTGCTCTCATTCGCAGCTGAAGAGGTTGCACAATGGCCTGACTCCAGTGGATGAGAAGCTGTTATGAACTAACAAAATTATAATGTATTTATGCTGATTTTCTGCTTCTCAGAAACTGTCCCAAAGATCTCTTAACAAATGCACGAAAGGCTCAAGGCCAAAGGATATGGATTGCAGTAGTATGTGTCCAAGAATGTTAATCTCTCAAATTCACATCAGTAACTGGCATGTGTTGAATTAAATATAATATGCTTACAAATTGTTACATGATGTTACCATAGTTAGCAATATAAGGAAATGAAGCACACGTTATAACTTTTTCCCAACACTATACTGTTAAGAAAAACCAAAAGGCATAAAAAGGAAATATACATTATGTAAGTAAGAGTCTCTAGATAGGCTGCCTAGACCCCAGCGGATAAACTTGCACTAAAAGACACCAAATTGACTCTATAGGCCTTAACATATATGACAGAATGTGTAATATGTAGTAGGGGGCTATTGGAGCTGTGGATGGGAGGGATATGTAAAGATGATTAAGATGTTTTGTACTAAAATGCACAAAATTCAATTAAAATATACATTAGAAAAAGAAGGATAAAGACTCCACCTGCCTCCTTAACTAAGACATCTATCTGCTCTCTCTCGGAGACTTCTGCAGCAGCCAAGGCTATCGTTGTGGAGCTCAGTATCAAAGCTAGGATGACTGTGGTGGGCCTGAGCAGGTGGAAGTCTCCCCCGTGTCAAGTGATGGAAGCCACGGGGGTGGCCACTGGTGCTGGATAAATTTTCATCAGCTTATCAATGGATAATGATGCCATACATTTACACAGAAGAATGTTATTCATCTGTTTAGGAAATTGGAATTACAAAATTTTCAGTTGAGTAGGAAAACAATCATTCTGAGTGATGTAACTGACATCCGGAAAGACAATCATCACAGGCTTCCACTGTGTGTGGAAGCTAGCTTTGGCTACTTAAATATGTGTGTCTCAGTCAGAATACCCATAGAGATCAAGAAATTAGAAAGCGTCCATGTGGGAGGTTTTCAAGGGAGAGGAGATAAAATGCAGAGGTCTAAGAAGGTTGAGTAATGGAGCAGGAAATGTGCAATGGGAAGTCAAAGACGAGGATGGAATGCAGGGAGGAATAACTAACCCTAAAGATCTTTTGAAAAAGTCTTATGGAAATCCACCACTATAGAAACTTCCTGACACATACACAGATACATATATAAACACAGTTTAAATGGACTTACTTTATAATGGGGTGACAATGTCCCCAGGAGACACCATAGGCCAGCAGATAAAAAGCTTTTTGTCCAAAATTGATTACTGCCTTTGGAATTGTGGGCTACTAATTGAGATCTCATAGACCATCAAATGTTATAGACTGTTGCTAATGTTCTTGGTTACTTTCTAGGACTTGATGGTAAGATCCTATTATTGAAGACATCACATACTTGAATCATAGAAATGAAGAAATCAAGCTGGTACTGATGTGGAAACCTCATTCTTACTACACAGTTTTCATAGTGTTGGAATGTGTCATGCATGACATTAAAGGAGAAATCGAATCATTGGTCTTGTCCATGTATGGACCTGGCAAGCTACAGTAATGACTGGGCCAGCAAGATATGCTCAGTGGAACAATAGTGGCACAGAGATCATAGGAGCAAACAAAACTTTGATTGAATTTAAGGCCCATTCTACAATATGGAATCCACAATGGGCATCTAGCCAAGATCCTGTAGCTAGATAGGACATAGGCCTTAGAGGAGAGGCTACTATGGTATTCTGCTAAATGGACATATTATTAAATCTACTCCTAATGACTTATCATTATATCCATAGACTGATGCATCTCTCAAACCTCATCACAGAGGCTTTTTTTTAATTTTTATTAATTTTTTTATGTGTATGAATGTACTGTCTACATGTAGGTCTGTGCACCCATGTCGTGCAATGCTGCGGAGGTCAGAAGAGGTCGTCTGATTCCCCTAGAACTGGAGTTCTTCTGGAATTGGAGTTACAGACAGTTCTCAGCCGCCATGTGGGTGCTGGGGATCGAACCTGGGTCCTCTGCAAGAGCAATCGGTGCTCTTAACCACTAGGCCATCTCTCCAGCCCCTAGGAGCATCTTTTTACACTAGATCATGATTAACACAGAACCACAACTGGTCAAGAGATTATGAAAAGCTCATCCTCAAAGGAGATGTCTAGATTACACCATATCTCCCCAAATCTCAGGGATCTTGGCAGAATAGGAGGCAGAAAGATTGTAAAAGCCAGAGGTAATGGATGACTACAAAGAAACAATGTTTTTGAGACAAATAGGGCAATTGTGCATATTAACTCAAAACAGTTGTAGCAGCATGCATAAGACGTGCACAAGCTCAAGCCAGACAAAACCACAGCAAGGAGTGACATTCTATTTTGCTTTCTGTTGCTGTGATAGAATACTGACCAAAAGCAACTTGGGAAGAAAGGGTTACTTTCATCTTGAAGGCTGACGTCCATATTTGAAGGAAGCTTGGGCAGGAGCACAAAGTAGAAATCTGGAGGCAGGAACTGAAGCAAAGACCACAATTCTGTTTCCTGGCTTGCTTCTTTTGGCTTATATAGTTATCTTTCTTATGTAGCCCAGACGATTTGTCCAGGGACAGAACTTGGCTATCCTATATTAACAAGAAATCAAGAAAATGCCCCTACAGAAAGGCCCACAGAATAATCTGAGGGAGGAAATGTCTCAGTTGATAATAAGATTAGGAAGTGTAAAAATGAGGTAGACTTTTTTTCCACAGAAGGCATATGCCCCTTCAAGGGGCTTAGACCATAAGGGCAAATATGGCAAAGTGGAATGAATATATACTACTGTTCTTGTTTGTCTTCAATTGCTGTGACAAAACAATCTGACCAACACCAACTTGGGGAGGAAAGGGTTTATTCAGCTTACATCTCCTGGGTCACAGTTCATCACTTAGAGAGCCCAAGGCAGGAACTCAGGGCAGGAACCTGGAGGCAGGAGCTGAAGCACAGGCCATGGAGGAATGCTGTTCACTGGCTTGCTCCCCTGGCTCATGCCCAGCCTGCCTTCCTATATGGTACACAACAACCTGCCCAGGGTGGCAGCACTCACTGTGAGCTGGATCCTCCCACACTACTTGATGATCAAGACAATACTCCACAGATGTGACCACAGGCCAATCCAATGGAGCCAATTCCCCAACTGAGGCTCCCTCAACCCAGGTGTGTCAAGTTGACACTAAAGCTATTCAGCACAATTAACCCCTTGTCAACTTGACACACAAAACACATCACTATTAAACCACCACCTTTCCAGTTCTTATCCCCAAACTATGTTAACATTAATCACAACCCAAGACAGTACAAACCTAAAAGCCCCACAGTCCTTAAAATGTCCAAACACTCAAAAGTTCAGTTTATTAAAAGTCTCTTAACTGTGGACTACTGTAAAATCCAAAACAAGTACTGTCTTATTTCAAGGGAAGAATCAGGCACTCTCAAATAAAACCTAAGTCCAGCAAAGTAGCTCAAGGCTGGACACCTGGGATTCACTCACGATCTTCTGGACTCCAAAGGGTTTCGGCAGCTCCCCTTCTCTGACTCTGCCGTCCACAGCACACACAGCTCATCTTGGAGACCCAAGCCGACTCCATTCCACACCTGCCACTGCTCTTGGTGGTCATCCCATGGTCCTGGCATCTCCGAAAAGCTGGGGTCGCCACTGAAACTGAGGCAGCACCTTAACCAATGGTCTCTTCTGACCTCTCCTGGTGCAAAGCCTCAGCTTCTCCCCATGACCCCTGCAATCCTGTGGTCTTCACTGCAACCCAGGTGCACTTCCACCTACGGTCTTTCCTGACCTCTCATAGTGCCAAGCCTTGGCTGTTCTCTGTGACCCCCTCAAATTTCAACACCGGAACCATATAGGAGACTCTTACACACTACCAAGTCCTGCTTCTGGCTTGAGATGGAGGCTCAGGCCCCTTTTGGAACACAGCTTCTGTGTGCTGACCATGAAGAAATTCTTCCCAGAAGATTTCACCACAGTGATGCTGGTCTATTGTTACTTACAGCTGATTTTTCAGCCCCAGCAGACCAGCATCAATTGTCCCAGTACAACAAAGATTTCACATCAGGTTCTGGTCTCTTGTTACTTACAGCTGATTCTTCAGCCCCAGCTGACCAGAACCCACAGATTAAACAGTCCTGATGATCTCTGCTTCCCTTTGAAACTAGAAACTTCATATTAAAACCTTTGTGATACCTAGAAGGTAAGTTTCCTTAGGACTCATTGTAAATAGTTGTTACAAGTAGGATCCACAGAGGTGTTTGATGTTTGTAGCAATCTGAGGCTTTTCTTCCTTTCAATGTTCAGATGGGCCAAGCTTTCTGCTGGCACTTTCTGGCACATCCTACTCAATGTAAAGCTGTATTTTTTTTTTCTCAGCCATTAAGTTGGTGATTAACTTGGGAAGCAAACTTAATTTTCAAGTTAAATCATCCTATAGGTGAAAAAGAATGTCACAAGGTGATACTGTACAACAGAAAAATTACAGAGAACATTTGTATGTGCCAATCCCAAAGTTATTGTTATATAGATTTTGAGTAAAACAAATGTGGACAACAACAATTTATATCTTCAATTAACTCAGATGCATTACAATTTTTATGAGAGCCTTTAAACCAATGTTGTTTAATATACACATATTTACTTTTACTAAGTCCTAAAACACCATGTAACCTGTAGGCAGAATCTGGGCAAACTGGATACTTTTTGAACTCATGTCAATTAAATACGCATTAATCGAATATACACCAGTGTCCCTCTCCTGCCCCTCCCACCCTTCCCGATTCACCATTTCAGTCAGTTTTCTGTTGCAGTCTTTCTGTTGTTCTTTTAATATGCATCCCTCTCCACAAGAAATATTTATAACTGGGTTATTGGCACTAGCATCCAGATATGAGGGATACCATTTGTCGTTTGTTTTTCTGGGATTGTGTTACTTCATTTAACATAATGTCTTCTAGCTCCATCCACTTACCTGCAAAGTTCATGATGTTGTCTTTCTTTACTGCTGCATAGAATTCTGTTGTGTATATGTACCACAGTTTCTCTATCCACTCGTCAGTTGAGGCGCATTTGGGTTGGTTCCAGCTTTTCGCTATTGTGAACAGAGCTGCAATAAAGCATGTATCTCTGCAGTAAGATGAGTCTTGTGGGTATATACCCAGGAGTGGTATGACTGGGTCAAATGGCACACTCATTTTGACTCTTCCAAGGGTTCTCCACACTGCTTTCCATAGTGGCTGTACAAGGCTTTAATATGAGAGACTTTCTTTCCTCCCCCCCAGAACAAGGAGAAATATGATGATGATAAGGTCGTTCTCCAACTGTAAATTGGAGCCAACTGTTATAGAGGTAATCTCTAATAAAACTGGTAAAACTGCCTTCTTTAATTGACTGATAGACATAGAAACTGTTAAAAGGATTATTCTCTATTCAGAACCAAATATAATACTAAAGTCTCCTTAAGCTATGCACTTAAGCAAAATATATGAATACAGGAGCTCTGACATCAGCAATGGATTATTCTACCAAGGAGATGTTAGCCAGGGGATCCAAGCCCCTACAAAAGGTAAAGGCTCCTTGCCTCCAAACTGGGATACCTGCAAGAAGAGTGGTGATAAGGCCCTGCTGTCGAAGACCTGATGTAAGCATGGGAAAGATGTATTGAGACCACACTTGCAAGTGTACATATGGTCTCTGGAATACCAGAGAATGTTTCCAAAGGCCACTAAACCAATAAAGCAAATATAGGTCTCCTTGAGTCAAGCAAGACTCCTCCATCAGCACCAGCTACACCTCACCTGCCTGGAAATACTGTGCAGCAGTGGCAGCCATATGCCTGAATATCCCAATTCTAATTGGCTATTGGCTCTCTCCTTGGAGGAATAACCCATGGCTGATGCCACAAGCTTACATCCTCTAGTGGTTAGGAGATGCTATAAGCCACAGTAAGACCCTGTCATATTTAACAGAAAAAAATGTAATTCATGGATTAACATACCATACAAACATCTGTGTCTATACCAAAGTAACCTACCATAACAATTAGTACTGTTTAAATACCTATATAACTAATTGCTTGTGCTTCATTAGTAGGATCGAAAGGTTATTCCTGGACAAACTGTCAGCCCATGAAAGGAAACAGCCAGAATTGACCAGAGTCCAAGACAACAGCTCCAGAGAAAGTAGACTGTCTTGCTTCTCATCCACCTGTGCCCCTTTTCTAAGCCTGGGGAACAATCTGCGGAAGAGGGGGTGTGGTAGAATGTAAGGGCTGTGATTGGAGTGAATGGTGAAACTACAACAATATAGCATGGACACTCATTTGATCAATTTGATTGAACACACAAGCCCCTCCTGCTGGATGGTGGGATCCATGGGCTGTGTGGGTTTGGGCACAACTGCCTGCAAATTGGTTTTACATGAAGGATGCTTGTACTCATAAATTATCACTTATTGTTAAAAAAAATGAAGAAAAAAACAGAGAAAGATGCAGGAAAGTTATGGCAGAATGCATGATCTGGGATGGGGTGGGGTGGGGGTTGGGGGGAAGGGAAAGGGAAATATGCCTAGAACTGGAAAATGATCTATGAAATACACAAAGCATTAATAAAAAAAAAAAAAAAAAGAAACTAGAAACTTCACAAGCCAGGCCTCCATCATCTACAACTCTTTCAGCAAAATTATTCCAAGTTCCACGGCCATGATCTTTAGACATTCAATGATTTTTCTAGCCCAAAGTTCCAAAGGCTTCCACAATCCTTCCCCAAAACACCAAGGTCAGATCTGTCACAACAATGCCCCACTCTCTGGTATCAATTTCTGTTCTAGTTTGTCTTCAATTGCTGTGACAAAACACTTTGACCAACACCAACTTGGGGAGGAAAGGGTTTATTCAGCTTTCATCTCCTGGGTCACAGTTCATCACTTAGGGAGCCCAAGGCAGGAACTCAGGGCAGGAACCTGGAGGCAGGAGCTGTCACAGGCCATGGAGGAATGCTGTTCACTGGCTTGCTCTCCTGGCTCATGCCCAGCCTGCCTTCCTATATGGTACACAACACCCTGCCCAGGGTGGCACCACTCATTGTGGGCTGGACCCTCCCACACTACTCGATGAGCAAGACAATACTCCACAGCTGTGACCACAGGCCAATCCAATGGAGCCAATTCCCCAATTGTGGCTCCCTCAACCTAGGTGTGTCAAGTTGACACTAAAGCTATCCAGCACAACTACTGAGTATTAGGGCTTTGAATTATGCTGTTAGATGATCCTGAAATGTTAATTAGGTAAATATTTATGGTGTACCAAATTATGCAAAAGACTATTCAAAATATTAGACATTCATAGGAAACTCAAAGGTTCCTGACATATAAAAATTATTTAAAGAACAGAGAAATAGAAATTAAACATCTACGAATACATTAACATTTTCAAAATATGCTACTTTCAAAGCAATTGATGAAATGGGACATTAATTTTACTGAATGATTCAGAGACCTGGTGTGGCAATGCCTCATAGCTATCATCCTGGCTATTCCAGATGCTGAAGCAGGAGACTTGGAAATTCAAGGCCTTCCTTGATCACAGATCAACTCCCTAAGCTTAATGAGCTCCTATGTCAAGTGAAAATGAGAGCTGGTGATACGGCTCAGTGTCAGAGTGCCTGCAAAGGGGAAGAGAGGCCATGGGTTCTTACTCTATATGGAAAAAGAAAGAGAGAGAGAGAGAGAGAGAGAGAGAGAGAGAGAGAGAGAGAGAGAAGAAAGAAAGCTCCTTAAATAGTAAATAACAACCAACACAGATCTGAGAACATTATTACACTCAGGGAAAATAATCTCCCCAAGTCAAGAACAAGACTTTTTGTAGTAACAAAGATAACACAAAGATTGAATATGAAGATCTAGATGGCGAATTCTATGAGCCTGGATTCAGGGGGGAGATATAGAGCAAATCCTAGGGCCTAGGAATTTGGGGCATTTATTTGGATTTATTTGGACATTTATTTGGACTTATCATGTGCATGTAGAATTCTGGATACAAAGAAAATGTTTCCAACTGTGATTTTATGGAGAGGGGATAATGAGACAGAACTATGACACCATGTCTAAGCATGAAAATGCTGTATGTATTTTAGAGCATTTGAATATTATAAACAATGTGTGCTCCCATTGTGAGGACCAACTGGCTCTCTTTTGGGATATCAAGCTTTATCTGCTTCAGGAATTTATAATTTCTGCTCATTCTCTTGGCTGAACTATATCCAATTCTGTGCATATCTGACTAGTGTTTGAATTAACGAATGAAATAACAATGCTAAACTCTATAACTCACCACAGTTCATGAAGTATAATGATGTCAAATTAGGATATTGATTTAAAACTACGGAAGCTTATTGCAATTGAAATGATGGAACTAATAGTAATTTTGCTTAGGAAGGAAAAAGAAGCTAGACTGCATGGTTCACATTACTAAAACCCCAGCCCTTGGCAGACTGAGGAATGGAAACAGTGAGTTCAAGGACACCTGGGGTACATAGTGAGTTCTAATACATCCTGAATTACAGAGAGAAATGTGATTGAGAGAGAGAGGGAGAGAGAGAGAGAGAGGAGAGAAGGAAAGAAGGAAATTCAGGAGAATAAAAACAGAAAGAAAGGAAGGAAGGAAGGAAGGAAGGAAGGAAGGAAGGAAGGAAGGAAGAAAGGAAGAAAGAAAAGAACAAAGAAAAGAAGGAACAAGGGGAGTAGCCATTTCTGAAGGATTAGCTGCACTGTGACAACTCGAGTAACTTCTGGAAGGTTGTCTCTGACAACAGGTAGCCGTCAACAGTCTTAGAGGAAGAACGGCTGCCTGGAATCCTTCATAGTCATAACTCCATGAGAAATCCCCGGCAAGTCAAGTAAATGACAAGTGACCACAGGAATTCCCTCGTTCCTTTGATAATCACATAACTGAACAGATTCGGAACTGAGTAACTGTGGTTTATTTGTCTCAAAATTTGGACATGCTTCTTTGTAATTCTTTTAGAAGCTCAGAACTTCCCATTCTTTTTTTTTTTTTTTTTTCCCAAGGCTTGTTGTATGTACTCTTTAGGCCCTGGCCTGGTATTTAAATGACAGTGTATCTCCCACCCCTCCAAAAATTACAAAGCATGTGTGGTTTTCTTTCTTCCAAGCTGCAAAAACTTCTATCTTCATTTGCTTTAATGGAGAAAATAATAAAATCCCAGATTGAAAGAGACTCCCAAAGCAAAACCTTGTAAATAGTAAAATAAAGCACCTTCTGAATATGCAATATCTAGAATATGTGAAAAACCTTCTTTGCAGGTCTTATGCTTGTGTCACACAATACTTGCAAACTAGTAAAATGCTATTGAACTAGGCCTCTCAGTGCAGGCAATGAATTCATCACCACATATGAGGACTCCATAACATATCCCAGTAGGACCCTCTTTAAAACCAAAACAATTAATAAGAACTTTTAAAGTTCGTCAATGGCTTTATTGCTCTATATAAATATATGCATCCTTATACTAAAACAAAATTCCAACAAATCTGTTGAGGTTTGACCAAAACAAAAGAGGCTTCCAAAAATGCTTATCTGATAGTCACAGAAGGTCCATCTCTGACACCAGGGCTAGGCATGGAGAAACATTAGTGATTACCTGTGGGTCTAGCTTCATTCGTTCCCTTTCTTACCTCCTTTTACTTCCTGTCACCTCAACTATGCCTGAAACTAAATATTTACTTCACCCACACAAGAAAGACTTTGTTGAGCATTACTTGGATTTGAATAAATTGCTCCTTGGTAAAAGGAAGTAAGCTCAGAACCATACAGAAAACAGTCCTATTTGAAGCCCATCTATCTTTTAAAATGTTACAATTTCCTATTCTTCATATTTATACCTTCCATCTAAAATTTTTTATTATTTTTTATGCATATGAGATGTTTGCCTGCATGTATGTAAGTGCACAATGTGCATGCAATGCACACAGAAACCAATAGAGGGTGATGAATTCCCTGGAACTAGAATCATGCACAGTTGTTAGCTGTCATGTGCATGCTGAGAACCAAACCTGGGTCCTCTGCAAAGGTAACTAGTGCTCTTAATTGGTAAACCATCTCTCTAGACCCTATACCTGCTGTTTTTATCCAGAAGTATGCTATATATATTTTCTACTGTTACTGTAAATTTTTTCTACTGATTTGTGCTTGAGTAGTACAAATTTATTATTCTTTATTGTGTAGATAGTCTAGCCATGGTCCACTGCCTTCTCAAGGCTGAAATCAAGGAGTTAATTTGCCTGGCTCCTAATAGGTGCTTGCTGTGGCCCAATTGTTTGGGGCTTGATGCTAGTGTTTGGTGCTTTGGGGAAGTGGTGGGGCCTTTAGGACATGGGGCTCAGTGGTTTTAAAGTTAAGTCACTAGATGCATAGCCTTGCAGGGGATATTAGAGCCCCAAACCTCTTCTCTCTGTGTGCTTCCTTTCCAGCATGTGAGCAGCTTCCTCCACTACAGGCTCACTGACATGATGTCCTGATTTACCACAGGCTGAAAAGCAGCGATTCACTGAAACCTCTAAAATTGTTAGCCAAGATAAACCTTTCCTCTTTCTTAGGTGATTAATCATAGTTCTTTGTGACATCAGTAGAAAGCTAACCAACAGAGTCCTGGTACAATCTGTTTCTAAGCTTACTCATGTTACAAGTAATTGTAGAGCTGTGACATCCATTTCTGTGCTGCCTGTATTTCTCCTGAATTCAGTTCTTGCATTTGTACCCTTACATCCCAGAGCCAGTGCCAGTGTCTCAAACCCTCCCCATACTTCTGTATCTTCCTTTTTCTATATCTCTCTCACTCAGACTGTGCCTTTTAAGATGAATGTGATTATATTGGGCCATCCTGAATAATCTTCCAATTTTGAGGTCTGTAAGTTTACTTACATTAGCAAAGATTTTTGAAAAACAATGTAAGATATCTGCAGTTTCTGGAGACTGGTCTAGCAGTTTTAGTGTTCTACACATGTTTTATTTTTTGTTTTGTTTTGTTTGAGACAGTGTCTGTTTTGCCCCAGTTGGCCTGGAACTCTCTACGTAAAACAGGCTAGCCTCCACAGAGATCTGTCTGCTTCTGCTTATCAAGTGCTGGGATTTCAGGCATGGACCACCACACTTGGCTCATGCACTTGTTTTATTTATAATTGCTTCCTAAATTAGAAGATAGCTGAATTAAATGGAGGTAGCTAAAGTGAGACAGTCTAGCTTTGAGAATATGTGACAGTATGAATAAGGTAGGAACAGACATTCACTATTTTTCTTCCAACAGATCTACTTTGTCATATATTTCCTAGTGAAGCCACATTAATTTTATATTAAATAACACTTGCTGTCAGAGCTAAACTCTTTTGGACTAGTCAGCTACCGTAAGTTGTATTTTCTTACCTCCTTTTCTTTTAGACACATATCATTTTCCCTAGAGTTAACGTCTTCATTTTTATCTGAAAATTTAAAAATCTCATAATCAAAGGACTTCTCCACATTTGAATCTATCCTGCCTTTGATCCCAGCCTTGAAGCTTTCAGCAGTGTCTGACATAGCAAATTCTAGAAAAATCATAAATTATTGAATGTTAGATATTTCCCAAAGGGAAAGAACTCAAATTTCTTTATCACCACATGTCTTGTGGAGGCTGGTATCTAAAGGCAAAGTTTTAGTAACTCCTTGTACCAAAGCTCTGAAATCTTTTCATTAGCCAACTGAGCATCTTAAAAGACGTTTCCATGTCCTCTGTGTGGTGACAACTATTGTGGCTTGCTGTACTACATGTACAAGTTCCCCTATTCCTGGTAATTGTGTCTTGATTTTCCCTTAGGAGAATTCTGTCCCTACACTTAATCTATAAGGTTAGACGAAGGCGCATACCTTTCTCTGAACTCAAAAGTTGAACGTTCCATTAAATGTTGCCAACCAGAGCCAAATGATTTGTGATTGTATGACCCATTTTGGAAATACATAAATAAGGTATTTTTCTTTCCTTTGGACTTGAATTTTAACAGTTTGGGCTTGGGCATTAGCCCAGCAGAGTGGAAGCGTAATGTTCCATGCATGTGGTGATCACAACAGAGGAGAAACAGAATCGGAGTGTTGGAGTTTATGCTTCTGGACCCAGCCAGTCTTATATTTATCAGGTTTGTGAGGCAAAGAATTTTCTTTTGTCTTTAAATCAGTTTGAATTAGCTTTCTGTCTCCTTCATCTTAAAGCATAGATAGACAAGTATCCATCACATGATATCAAAGGTTTTCTGAACTGTTGTTAGATCATTGTGTTTACAGTTGTATTTTCTGCTGCTTGATTAACAGCCTTCCTGGGGCAGTTACCAGCTTTGTACCACACATGCTATTGCCTTAACTCCCAAATTAGTACAATGGTGCCCAAGACATAGAGCTGCATCTCCCACCTCAATACATGTTACATGTACCTTTCAAGAGTGAATGAGGAATGTGGCATCTTTCTTTTCATCATCAGCTGCAGTTTAATTTCTTCAGTTTATGTTTTTATCATCCTTATTGTTACCACTTACCATAGAGACATGGAAGTGATACTGAAAATGTGGAAAGGGAAAAGAACTAAAAGTGAAGGTGGATGAGATGGTCCGACAGATAAATACACCTGCTACCAAACATGATGACCTGAGTTCATTTCCCAGGACCCACATGGCAGAAGTAGAGAACTGACTATTGAAGTTGTCTCCTGACCATGACACTTGCACCATGGAATGCGCGCACACATGCGCACACACACATGCACACACTTTCCACAAATGAAATGAGTGATTCATTAAATAAACCGGATAATCTGCCAGCCACACTGTCAGTCTTACCTAGGTATCACAATTAAAATCAACTCTCAGGAAAGGAAATAAGCAAAGATTAGTCAAATTTATGGATCTGCCTAACCTTAGAAAATGCCATTTAAGTATGCTCGGCTCATGTTAGAAACAGAGAGTTGAGGATATCTGAATAATTAAGTCAAAACATCCTGCTGTTTGAGTGAAGAATGTATAAGACAGGTTGCCTGAGACCACTCAGACTTTGGCTCATACACTGGATGCATTGACTAGCAGGTGCTCACATCTCTTTTCTGTGTTATTGATGAAATGTTTATTAAGTGAGCCTCTGGAAAAATTCCTTTGGAAAACAATTATCTGCCCAAAATGACTCATGGAAGATCTCATGAGACCCCAGGCTCCTATTACTAGCTTTCTAGATAGCTTACAGATACCAAGTAGTCCTATAAAAATCAGCCTGTAAGTAATAACTCTACCCACTTGAGAGTCTTTTTCTATCAACTTTCAAAAATGTAATTACTTATAACTGGCTTTTTAAATTCTGAATAATAGAAGCCCTATCTCCTCCCTTAACTCATTTACTAAGATCTAAATATCTAGAATCATCATCAGTCACATTATTCTTTTAATTATAAGGTACAAAATTTCCCAGTAATAACATATGTGCCAGTAGTCATTTTTTAATAATAGGTTTACGAGACAAAAGATGAGAGGTGGTGTCGACTTCAGACATTTGAACAGTTCTACCAGGTTGCTAAATTTTAGTATGATTTGTTTTCATAACAGTCTGCATAGTACTTAAATACAACAGCAAAGCCATGGAAAGAAGGAATTCACCCCAGCTCAGACCACCTCATAGCCCCTTCAAAATCCACCAATGTTTGGCCAATCAAAGCACTGCAGAATCTTTTCTATGCTAGGAATGGCTAGTTAAAATCACCCCAGCCTTCTGTATTACATACAGAGTTCTCTTGTCTGCTTACATGAATGGTTGCTATCATTACATCAGACTCCAGTAACTTCAATACATGAATGGCCAGCTTACGGTCCAAAAGTGGATGGGCTTTTCTGTCCCTTTCAGAGGCATCTGCCAACCAACAGGAACAGGGAGACAAAGCTATCCTTAAGTATTCTGCCCCAAGCAGTGAATAAGCAATGCCTAAAAAGCAGCTCCAGATGAGACTGTGTGAACGTGGAGGATACCCACAGGCTTCTGAAAAATCTCCTTCCACTATGAGAGAAAGCTCTTCTATGTAGGAATAAAACTAAATTCAGCTGAAAGCAGATCTGTGTCTACTTGACTTTGAAGGGGAGGCCTAATAGAAGAGAGAGGTGGAAACAACTCAAAAAGTTAAGTTATAGGAACACAAGGGTGACTGTATCTACGAACAGCCCTGCTTACTTATAGGGAGGAGAGAATTCCTTGGGTCTATATGAGACCTACTTCAGTACTTCTTTTATTCAACTATAATCTTAGCTCATTGGTGATTAAGTAGATGAATAGAAGCATGAAAACTCAGAAACATCTATAATTCCAGTGAATACAGGGAATTACTGATAGCATTTATTTTTTATTTATATGTGTGTTTGCTTACATGACTGTGAGAGAGGTCAATGGGAAAGCTTGTCTGTGTGTATGTGTGTGTGTGTGTGTGTGTGTGTGTGTGTGTGAGAGAGAGAGAGAGAGAGAGAGAGAGAGAGAGAGAGATCATGGGAACCTGTGAGCACAAGTGTGTGGAAGCCAGGCATTCCTTGGGAGCTAACTACCTTCTTTTAGAGGCAGGGTCACACCTGGAACTAGTCAATTAGCTTACACTGGTTGGTAGCAAGCCCCTTTCGTACCCCTATAGACCCCTGCTTGAGGGTTGTATTCAGATGACATCAGACTAAAATATGAAAATAACCTTATTTTATATCTTTGTAAAAATATGTCATTATATTTATTCATTTCCTTGTAAGGAAGGGGGTTTGCATGTCACTGTGGACTTGAGGACATTAGCAGACAAGCTGAGGATGTAACTGGTCTCCTTCTACCACATGGGACCATGGTTTTCATGCTTGGCATCAAGTACCTGTACCCACTGAGCCACCGTGGACAGCAGCCTTTATGTCGGTTTTCTATTATACTTTGTAAATTTTATATTATTGGCCTTTGTCTACAACATTAAAAGTTCTTTATAAGCATCACTTTATTTATTTACTGTTTATTTTTGTTGATGTGATTATTTAACCTGGTGCTTGCGGACATTAGGAAACTTTTTAAAGATTGAGTTCCATTTAGCATAATTTAATATTAAAAAAGTTCAGATGCTTTATAGAATTGTATATTGATATTTTAATCTACTTAGTCTTGTCCTAATGGGTGTTTTTAGCCACAAACATTAGAAATCATACAAAACACAGCAATAGACATCAGTGTAAAGATCCTCTATCTCCTACATAATTAAAAAAATTTAACTATTTATTATTATTGATACTATTATTGTTGTATTATTAGTGTGTATGCATATCTGTGGGGGTGCACATGTAAGGGTCAGTGGACAACTTCTAGAGCTGATTCTCTCCTACCTTTATATGGGTTTTAGAGATTAGACTCAGGTCATGAGGCTCAACAGCAAGCGCCTTTACCCCCTGAGCCATCCTGCAGGCTCTGTCCCCCACATTCTGATGTACCCTCTAGTATGTGTTTGTCTGTTCTCATTCCCACCGGAGGTTCACTGCCATAGCAAGCTGAGCATGATGGAAGGGAGAAGAGTGAATCCATCATGTACTCAAAATATGTTTAATTATGAGGAAAGACGAATCAACAGATCTATACACAGAGAAGCACACATCCTTAATAGAAGTATAATTAAAATAGGCATGTAGCCTTGAAAAAGGAAATTCACTGAAATGCATATATAAAACACTTTTTAAGAAAACCAAAAAGTCAGGCATGGTGGTGCACACCTTTAATCCCAGAATTCAGGAGGCAGAGGCAGGCAGATCTCTGTGAGTTCAAGGACAGCCTGGTCTACAGAGTAAGGTCTAAGACAGCTAGAGCTACAGGGAGACCCTGTCTCAAAAAGACCAGAAGAAGAAAGAATAAAACCATGCTAGAACAAATCCCATTATGAAGGGACAGGAAGACCCAACCCTAGCTGAGTGACTATTGTCAACTATGGCTCTTGGCAGAG
Source organism: Rhizomys pruinosus (assembly GCA_009823505.1). NCBI lineage: Eukaryota > Metazoa > Chordata > Mammalia > Rodentia > Spalacidae > Rhizomys > Rhizomys pruinosus. The sequence continues at coordinate 6,517,508 of VZQC01014560.1, forward strand.
GGAGAGTCAGGTTTCTTAACAGTGTGATGCTGGGTAAGTTGACTAGGCTCCAGAGAATGGACCCACAATGATGAGCATTTGGACACATGCAGATTAGACTGGATAGGCCTTTAAATAAATGATAAGACATGAAGTTGGGTAAGGTTATAAGGTGGGAGTTAAGTTAGGGGAGCATATCTGAACTTGATCAGGATGCGGCGTATGGAATTCTCAAAGAATCAATAAATACTTTTTTAAAAAATACGAAAATAGTTAAAATGATAAAATAACAATCAGAATTATTCATTTGTGTATAAAGATTGACTGCAAATATTTAAAACACTTCAAATATTTAAAAAAATATTTCACACTAAGTAAAAGGAAGTTATCAGTTTATACACTGCTTCTATTGATTAATAATACATGTTTTATTCAGATATTTTTTTCTTTTTAAGACAGGATCTCCCTGTAGTTACAGCTGGCCTGGAACTCACTATATAGACCAGCCTGGCATTGATATCATGGTGATCTTCCTGCCTCTGCCTCCCGAGTACTGGGATTAAAGACATGTGCACAACACCTGGCTTATTTGGAACTTTCATATTTGTCTTTCAGAGGAAATAAAAGTACTTAAAAGAAAAGAAAGGATTAGGGATAACTTCATAAGCTCCTTTGATGCCACAAAGTCTTCACTTAATTGTCCAAATTTTGCTGCATTTGGTCTGATTTTTCAGCCTTTGTATTTTGTCGGGTTTTCCCATGTTGGGGGGGGGGTATGACTTACGTGGAATTAACTTAAATGATGCAGAGAGAATCAAAATGCTTGGCTGATCCCCAGGCACACTGAGTGACCCACGGCTTGAAAATGGAAAAAAATGACCACAGGAATTTTGCTTGAAACACTTCCTGCCAGCACTAAGCCTGAGCCTGTGGATGTGAGGGAAGCCAGCAGAAAGAGGGATTCTGGGCAGACAAACATTTAGTCACTTGACAAGTCACTTCCTCATATCATTTTCTTGTCTAGTCAGAGATTAGATTGGTTCTCATGGAGAAATGTGTACAAAGTGGAGTCAAAATCTTTGGCTTAGCAAAACTAATGTCCTCAACTTTAGTATCTCAAATGGATCAGAGAGAAAACCTTGGGTTTCCTGTACATGATGCCACCAGAGGAAGTTGAAGGAAAAACTGCTGGTATTCCCACTCCAGTGAACATGGGGTTTTTTTGCTGTTTTTGTTGTTTGTTTGTTTGTTTGTTTGTTTGTTTTCTTATTAGGAGCTAAAGCACTTGGTATCTCTCTCAAAGAGGAGGGTAGGTCCTTGAATTCACACTGCAATTATGAAAACTCCACATCTGGAGGGCAAAGACCCCACCAATGCTCATATTTACAATCCTTTGGCAATTCAGCCCTTCCCTGGAGCCCATGTGGAAGCGGTCAGAGAAAACCCACAGAGGGTTGGTGACAATAGGCTGAAGACATCCAGGACCCTCCCAGATGTGTCCCGTTGGCACATACGTAGCAACTGGAGTACTTGTGTCACATAATATAATCTGGAAATCAAATACAAATTGTTTCAGGCTATAATTTACCAGAAAGTGGTTGATCTCCAAAGATGTTGCATACTTAGTGTCTGCTTTAAAGAAGAATACAGATGAAAATAAAATGTTACTTCTATTTCATTCCAAAGTGTTAGGGACTTCTGAACATTCGTACCATGTACCTGAGAAGAACTACCCTATATGTTACTTGGATTTTTACTTTTTCATTTTTGGTTTATTTATTTGTATTTTATGTATATAAGTACTTGCCTACATGTATGTAAGTCCACCCATGCTGTGCCATGCTGGATGAGGGCAGAAGTGGGAGGTAGATACCCTGGAACTGAAGTTACAGACAGTTGTTAGCCACACTATGGGTGCTAGGAACTGAACTTGAGTCTTTTGTAAGAGCAGCTAGTACTCTTAATTGCTGAGCCATCTCTCCAGTCCCAATGTCACTTAGGTCTTGACAGTATTTGAAAGAAAAGAACAATATAACAGATGCTAAAGGATCTCTAACAATAGTTAGGCCATTTCCGTTCCTTTCAAAACCAAGATACTATGTGTGAAATTATTTAGTAAACACTCTAATCAATACAAATATTTCTTATCCAATAATCATAATAAGGGCTTTAAAAAGTAAGGAATTTGTATTATAAATACAAATATTTCAAATAGCAATGTAATTTAATAAGTTTGAATGGATTGAAAATTTTATGAATGGGTACATATATGTAAAAATGAATACATTTATGAATGGGTACATATGTAAAATCACATATGATTTTGTAATATAATTATACATAGATATTTGATTTGTGTCTAATTTTTAGGAGTATAAAGAGGTATGTTGGGCTGTGGGGACAACGCAGCTGTTAAAGGCTGAGGTTAAGAACCGCAAAAAAAGAGAGGTATGTTAAATTTCTGAGATGTGCTATAAATACTTAGAGACTTTCAAAGCCTTAATACTCCCACTCCACACATTGCTCCCATCTTGAATGATGCCACTATTCTCTAAAACATTTTCAAACACAAGGACAATATCTGTCAATGAGATATGAACACATAATGTTAAGTTAGTAAAGAATATTTTAAATTCATTAAACAGACAATACTCACCAATATCAGTTACTGAATCTCCATAGTTCTTAATTATCTGAAAAGTACAGTTAAGAACAATTGAAGGATCTGAGGTATAGCTAGCTCAGTGGTAGAGTGTTTGCCTAACCTGTGAATGAAGACTGGGATTAATTTCAGCATTTACAAAAATAATGAAAAAATTCAAAAATTAACTTATTTTGACAATACAATTATATTGAGTACTTTGCTGGATGTCCACGATTAAGGGAATACATTTTTTCCTGTTTCTTGATGCAATAGTGTTCTCAAATCTCATGTGGTTAGCATGATCAATGCTGACTCACTACAGAGAAGGAAAGTCAGACCTGTTCTTTGTGAATCACTTGCTCCTCTGTGATACCAAGGGCCTCATTCCATTGAACCTCATTTTCATTGGCAAACATTCAAACAGGCATTCTTTCTCAGCACTGTTCAGTGGCTACTGTCAGTGGAGATTTAGAATGTCTAGAAGGACTGCCATTGGACAACTCATGCACGATGGCTCTGAGGTCATCCAACTGTGAAATGAAGATAAAGCCATACTTGCACAATTCTTCTAAAACACATGTTTCAGTTTCCATAAAAAATGTTGTGCCATTAACTTAAGTAAATTGGTGTCTATATGGGAGCAAAAAATTATTTGATCTGTCAAGATTCTGAATTCCACAAGATTTTTTTTTTCATTATGTGTTTCTTCTAATTAAGAAGATTATGAATCCTTATTTTTTTTCTCTCTGAGGCTTACACAGAAACCTGAGGGAAGAAGAATATTTCTCACCACACCGGATTGGTCATGAGCTTTTTCTGGTCAGTGAATGATGTGCTGAAGTGAATTGCCCATCAAATAAGTGACCACCTTAAGGACTGCAACACTTAGACTGTGAAATGAGTGAGGTGGTGCAGACCCACAGACTGATGGGAACTGCAGCACAGTAAAGGACATGCTCAGTGCTAAACCCCACAAGCAGAAATTAACATGTTAACAGAGAAACTCAACTTCACTTTTGTTTGCAGCTCTGTTACCCCTGTTCTCATTCCATAGTTTAAACTTTCTTTCACTTGGTCACCACTATGCATTTATTAAAGGAAGCATAATCTTCTCCTGATGCCTCAGTGTCAATCTAGGCCTCTAAGCCTGTTCTTCAGATTTCTCCTAAGTTGTATATCAGCTCTGGACAAAGTGGAGTCTTATGGGTCTAAAGAGAATCAAAAACAAACTACAAATCTCCAGAGAGTTCAGCAGCTTCCTTAAGTCATTCCTTGCCTCATGATGGTGACGAAGCTGTGAGGACACAGTTGGCTCAGTCTGAACGACGTTTGTCCATCAGTTCCATGTTTCATTTGTTGTCCTGGGTCTCTACCACAGGTCTCTCTCTCTCTCTCTCTCTCTCTCTCTCTCTCTCTCGTTTGGGCACACACATACACTTGTTTTGCCATCTTTCCTCAGGAGGTAGTCACACGCTGAGATGGAAGTTCACTCTTTCATCATTAGCTTCCTGTTGAATGTAACTCACCAGGTGGTCTAACCTTGCTTTCTGGAGAGTTCTTTGAGTATCATGGTGACCTTTCTTTCTTTTTTTTTTTTTTTAATTTAATTTTTATTGATGGTTTGTGCATCTCGTACATCATTTTCCAATTCAGATCAGTCATATTTCCCTTTCCCTTCCCCCCACCCCCACCCCATCCCAGATCATGTATTCTGCCATAACTGTCCTGCATCTTTCAGGTTTTTTTTTTTCATTTTTTAGCTATAAGTGATAATCCATGAGTATAAGCATCCTTCGTGCAAAACCAATCTACAGACTGCTGTGCCCAAACCCCCACAGTCCCACCATTCAGTGGGGGGGGTGACAGGTTGTTTGTTCAATCAAGTTGATCAAATGAGTGTCCAGACTACATCGCTGTAGCATGGTGACCTTTCTAACCAAGGCACCCCAGTCCACTATGGTAAGCTCCTCTAATACTCAATCACAGTGTGATGTTGGCCCTGTGGCCCACAAATAGATGGTCCTTTTATCTGCTGTCACTCACTCCCATAATCAAAAGTTAATTCAGATGATGGAGAAAACAAAATGCAGCCCTCTGAAAGGGAACGCCTGTGTTACTGGATGTGTAGTGGTGCAAAGGAAACTTGCCTCAGTCTTTTCTTTTTTTTTTTTTCATATGCCTTATCAGAAAGCTTTTCAGTTTTTTTTTAATTGATACTTTCTGTATTTTCAAGACACTCCAGCTCACATTATTACCAATGGCACCCACATCACCATCGCCTGTCTAGTGTTAAACAAAAGCTTAGTAATTATGGGCTCAATAAATATTAATTAAATAAATGTCAGAAATGTAACTATGAAACAATGTGTAAAAATGAATCCAGAAATTAACTCAATTTTACCAACTCTATAGTTCTAAAATCTTCCTCTTCTTCAACTATCCCTAACATTTTAGATCTTAATGATAAATTTTCAGAGGCAAAGTAACTTATACTGGGTCTTAGCATAGTCCTAAGAGTTTTGCAGGCCTGCAGAGGGCAGAGGAGGTTGTTAGATCCCCCTGGAACTGGAGTTATGGACAGTTGTTAGCCACCATGTGGGTGCTGGGAACAAAACTGGCGTTCAGTGCTCTTAACCCATGAGCCATTCCTCCAGCTGCCAGGCTGTATTCTTATACAACTCAAGACCACCTGCCTAGAGACAGCACCACCACAGTGGGCTGGGCCCTCCCACACCACTGAATAATCAACAAAATTCCTTGTAGATATGCCCACAGGATTATCCAACAGATAAAATTCCCCAACTGAGGTTCCCCCTTCTCAGGGGTATGAAGTTTACAACTTGTACAAGTAATTAGTGTTCTATGTATATCAGTCTATCATGAAACAGGACCTATATCTAACTCCTCATCTTATAATTTACAATTTTAATTTATCTCAATATAAAATGGTGTATGAATATTATTTGCTATAGTTCCATATACTACCAAGCATATAAATTATCTTATATATAGAAAAAATATATTTTTGACAACCTTCATCACTTCACATACGTAGATAAGCAGCCATCTACAGTGGCTTACTTCTTTTAAACAACTTTATGAGAAAAGGTACATATTTAGCAAGTAATTTTATTTCTTTGTTCCATATCATGTTGCATGGTATTGCATACATGGGAAAAATATTTCTTCAAAAATCAAATTGTGCTTGCTTAATTTTTCTCTGTGAGAAAAATTGAATTAAAGTGTTTGCAGTCAAATAGGAAAATAATTAATTCAAGAAATTTCCGTTTACAGATTAAGTGATTCTTTATGTAAAATACCCTAAAGATGCCACTAAAAAACACCCACAACTAATAAATAATTTCAGCAAAGTGGCAGAATGCAAAATTAACATAAGAAAATCAGTAGCCTTCCTATATACCAATTATAAACATCCTGAAAATGGGATTATTACTAACTGCTGTCACGATATCCACAAAATAATGCCTGGGACAAATGGGAGGACAGCAAAGGATTAACGAGAATTAAGGGTGAAGGAAGAGGTTGGACAGGAGCATGCTCCAACCCAAGTGAAATATGTAACAAATGGATAGAACACATGGGCTAGGAAAGAACAGGGGGCGGGCCAAGAGCTAAGGATGTATGTGTCCATGAGGGGCACATGAAAACAAGCAGGGTGGGCCAACTAGAATTAGGCAGGTATGAACAATCCTTATGAAACCCCACTCACTAGAAAGTTAGCTTGTGCTGGATAGCTTTAGTGTCAACTTGACACACCTGAGTTGAGGGAGCCTCAATTGGGGAATTGGCTCCATTGGACTGGCCTGTGGCCACGTCTGTGGAGTATTGTCTTGATTGTTGAGCAATGTGGGAGGGCCCAGCCCACTATGGGTGGTGCCACCCTGGGCAGGTTGTTGTGTACCATATAAGAGGGCAGGCTGGGAATGGGCCAGGGGAGCAAGCCAGTGAACAGCATTCCTCCATGGCCTGTGCTTCAGCTCCTGCCTCCAGGTTCCTGCCCTGAGTTCATGCCTTGGGCTCCCTAAGTGATGAATTGTGACCCAGGAGATGTAAGCTGAATAAACCCTTTCCTCCCCAAGTTGGTGTTGGTCAGAGTGTTTTGTCACAGCAATGGAAGACAAACTAGAATACAGTTAAAGCATTTTTCAAAGGAGATTGGACACTGATATCCCACATAAGTGAACAATGCTTCTAGAAAACATGAGTTTTTAGGGGCTGAAGAGATGGTTCAGTGGATAAGAGCACTTGCTTTCTTGAAGAAGATACAGGTTTGATTCCCAGCATCAACATAGCTCCTAACGACCATCTGCAACTCCAGTTCCAGGAGTTCTGATACCTTCTTCTGTCTTCCATGGGCATTGCATGAAGCAGGCACACTTATATTCATGTAGACAATACACCTGTATACACAAAATAAAAATTAAAAAAATATAATAAAAAAGAAAACATGAGATTACTTCCCTACAGGGAGGCCCCAGAGGTACCCAAATCAAGATGGAGGATTGCTATAGCTTTTAGTTTCTCATAATAACTGGAAGACAAGTTTCTATAGCTGAAGATGCTACATGCTTTTGTTGAAATACATAGAGAAATGGAGCTTGAATAGAGCAGTAAACACTCCTTGATGACTAGGTTTTATAGTGCTGAAAGTGCTATGTGTGCTCATGGGGGGGGGCATCAATTCTCTTACCCAGTGCTGTGTGTGCTCATGGGGAGGGGCATCAATGCTCTTAGCCAGTGCTGTGTGTGCTCATGGGGAGGGGCATCAATGCTCTTACCCAGTGCTGGATCTTGCATGCTACAATAAAGACTTGACAAGCAAAATGTACCCAGTGGTGTAGAAATGGAAAGACAGCTTAAGGGGGTAAACATCTCTCTTCATAGGATTTTAAGCCTGATCTAAGAGTGTCGTTCATGTCCAGGGACTGTAAACCTAGTCAGTCAAAATCCATAGATTTTGATGCTTCCTCCCCATAAGCATGCTCACTTCTAAATATTTATGATTATATTATGCAAAGATTTGTGCTATTCTCAGGCAGAGTCAGGGAAACTTCTTTGCAAAGAGTAAAGGTTAATGCAGAGATTAATAACTCTTCAAACTACAGAGAATAACTGTATGCTCAGTCATAGATGGAAAATCTATACCAATAACCCCACCCATCCTTCCACACAGTATTCAGGGAACATCGCAGAATAGGGGGCAGAGGGCTGTGAAAGACTGGACTTTGTTTATGATCTGCCTTATACATATGAACTCACAACAGCTATGGTTGCCAGCACAAGAACTCCTGGACACTACAACAAAAAATTTAAAACCTTGGAGAAGGAGATTGAAAATGACATCAAAAGATGGAAAGAACTCCCATGCTCATTGATTGGAAAAATTAATATAGTAAAAATGTTCATTCTACCTAAATCGGGTGCTGGGGATAGAACCCATGTCCTCTGTAAGAGCAGTGGGTGCTCTTAACCACTAGGCCATCTCTCCAGCCCCAAGTTATACTTCTTTTTACCTATATGCAAATTTAGCATTAAAATGTGAATTGCTAAATGTGTTTTGGAATTACCTATAGTTTATTTTCAGGCTGTGTAATTTTGATTTATGTGTGGAGTGCATATATGCGTATTTTAGAATAATATAAAAATTAAAGGGAATAAAAGAGAGAGAGAGAAACCTATTCAAAGAACTGACCAAAACAGTAAACTTCTGCATTGAAAAGGTTATAAAAGACTGAGAAAAAGATGCAAGACAGGACTTAACATGTATGACAGAATTCATGAACTCTGGCAGAGGGTTGGGGGGAGTATGAGGGGTGGGCACGGATGGGGGAATGAGTCTAAATTTGATAAAGAAATGCTGTATGAAATGTGCTCAATAAAAAATAACTTAAAAATAAAAATGAAATTAAAAAAATTAAAAAAAAAGAACTCTAGAACAAGAGGCTAAAAAACTCTAGCATAAATAAGGAAGGAGATCCTGAGACCCCACCCATTGCTGAGGAGCTAATAGTAGTTGAAGATCAGTTGTCTACGCCCCAGAGGATGACCTCAACACCTGTGTGCATATGGACTGATTTGGCTTTGTGCATTATAAAAAAAGTCATAAAGTTGGGGGAAATGGGAGACCATGTTGAGGAGGTCAGGGTAGGAGCTATAAGGAAGGACAGGGGAATGGATCCAACCAAGATACATTTTATATACCTATGAAATTTTCCAAAATAATTTAAAAGAGTTCCAGGTGTGAAGGTAGACACCTTTAATCCCAGCACTTGGAGGTAGAGGGATGTAGAGCTCTGTGAGTTTAACCTCATTTACATAGTGAGTTCCAGGCCAGCCAGGGATTTGTAGTGAGTCTTTGTCTCAAAAACTCTTTTAAAGAGTAGTTAGTCAAAAGTTCTAAATATATTAGAAGAAACACAGAAAAATTATGAGCTAAGACATAATTTATCAAAAGTTTAACTCCAGGTTGTGATTTTTGTCCAGTCATCTTAGGTACAAAAAGTTACATATTTTTTATTAATGCAGGATCTTGTTGAGGGTGATACCATCTCATTAATGATTTCATGTCAGAAATTTTGGAATTTGCATCTGTTCTCTATTGGCTGTTGATACAAGTCTTGGCCAATGACATCAACTTTCCAGATCTTATTATTTACATTTGTAAAATAAGTATAATAGCATCTGCACTGTGGAGTTTTTGTGTGAATTGACAATAATATGTATGTATTAAGCATAACACTAAACAAGAAGTTAGCAGCTTAGGTAGACTCAAAGTTAACAAAACAGTACATACCCACTAAACAAGTTGCAAAATGATACAGAATAAAAATATAATCAAAGAATTTATATTTGTGGCTTCACATCCTTTCCTCCTCATTCTGTTCCTTCCATGAAGCTGTCTTCTCTCAACATAACTATCCTTACAAAGCTAAAATCAAGACTGCAGCCAGCTGAGAGCTGGCCTTCTCATTCTCAGTTTCATGAATATAGAGGAAATCCTCTCCAAACAGCTATAGTCTTGAGGATTCTAAAGAAGAAATGATGGATATGGTTATGTCACATCTCATTTGGGGACCAATAAGCACTGGTCAGGTGGATGGAATCTTCAAATTGCCCATCTTCCATGGTGTGTATGAAGCCATGAAGGAGGATGTAGGAGCTGCATCCTAGTCAGAAGAGGGAAGTGAGGTGAAGCAAAAGAACCCAGCAACCTGGCCTCCCTTAGCTGAGGTCCATGCGCAGTGCTCAAAATCCAGAGAGAATGTAGTGTTAGTAGACATTCATTGGCAAGGTTTTAGGCTTACATTTTTGCATGGACCACTCATGTTTCTCACTGTAGTAGCCTCAAAAGGGATTGGATAAAGAGCCGTGTGAGGCACAAGCTTGATCTCTCCACGGCACCAGAACATTCTTGCTCTTCAATATTTCAACACTAATACTGGAAAACGAGAGTTTTACAAGGAAAACTAGTGACTCCACTGAATACCCTTCTATCCTGAGTCAAAGTAAATGCAATTAGCTGCAAGACACTGAGGTCATTTTGACACACCCCAAAACAATGAAAAGAAGTCATCCCTACTTTCTGAATAGTGGCTGTATGTCTTTATCAGTTATTTCTTTAGCTATTTCTTCAATATCTGAATAGACAAAATCATCAACTAGTTTAATATCTGAGTTTTTCTAAGTATCTGTAACAGTGAGGCTTATAAACAAAATGCTCTGCTTCACATATATACTTGGAATTACATCTGTTTCATCCAGATGTTCTTCATGTTAGCTCTATCTATCTATCTATCTATCTATCTATCTATCAATCATCTATCTATCATCTAGCTAGCTACATAACTAGCTAGCTATCATCTATTTGCTGAGGTGTTATTTCAGATTAATTCCCCTTTTCCTAATTTCAGGGGGAGAAATACAAATAGTTTTTACTAAAATCAACACAGCTTAGTAGATGCCTATGGTAAATGTTGCAAATTCCCTCTCGGATCCCTTTAACATTCAGGGCCACTCCAAATGGAGCTTCTGTGAGGGTCTGCTCCTGATCACTCACAGATGCCCACCTCCTTAGGGCATGCAGCCTATAGGTGACAGCTGTTTCACCTGGAGGGAATCCAAAGTCAACGACCACCTGAGGCAGTATGCAAAAGTTGCCATCTTCCTTTAGTGCACAACATAGCCAAGTGGTTAAGGATTGGAAGGTATACTCCCTAGATCTTGCTAAGGCTACAGCTTATCTGAAATTACTTTCTCGCTTAACGCTTTCCCTTTCTCTACCCTGACTTATAGCTTAACTCAAAATCATAAGCTTACTTAAAATACAATGAGATTTTTGCAATTATGCTTTGTAACTCGCTTTCAGAAAACTTTGCAGATAACAGATGTCTCAATGTCAAAATGTTGGACATGGCTATAAGATTAGCAGTTACATCTCGTTGATATATCTGACTTAGGTTTTTGGTTGCTTATCGATCATTCATCTCTCCTTCTAATTTGGGGGAGATAACTCTATGTGAAGAGTTAGAACATGAAGTTCCGCACCTCAAAATTTGTGTGAAGAAACTGTTTAATCATTTGTCTCTTCCAAAACCAGGCCCAGATTACCTAATCAACCTTTAACCCAGCAACTCTCTAATGCAGGACACTGAATTTTAAATCAGATGCTAGCAGAGGTACTGACAGATTTTAAACATGACAGTTGCTGTGAGATTCCTGGAACTTTTGGATGAGGCAAACCAAATCATCACGGCATTGCTTCTGTCTGGAGAATGTATTCTCATTTTTGTTCACTGTAAGAACATACTCATCAAAAGTCACTTAACTTGTAAAATGGGGACTTCATATCATTATCTGAAGCCATTATACTTTATAAATATGATATTGAACATAGACGACCAAAATGCCAACATTTTATGTTAATCAACTTTTATAAATAGAATTGTTAAGATTAAATCTTTTATTTTTTATTTTATATGTATGAGTGTATTGCCTGCATTTATTTAGTGCACCCATGTCATGCAATGCGTGCAGAGGTCAGAAGAGGGCTTTGGAAATCCTGGAACTGGAGTTACAGCCAGTTGTTGGGATTCAAACCCAGGTCCTCTGCAAAAAGAGCCAGTGCTCTTAACCACTAAGCTATCTCTCCAGTCCCTAGAATTGTAAATTTAAAAACTAGAATCACTAAGGCAATTGATTATCAATAATGGACTAATTGAATTTGTCTACCTATCATTTATATATCTACTTTTTGGTATCCTGTTTGTTAGTCTGTTTGAACACTGCAGTGTACTTAGGCCCAAGTGGAAGTAAGCAATCAGCAAGGTCCTATCTCAGTACATCAGATCTTTCACATAACTGAACAAATGAGTAGGAAGATGCTTACAATTTGGGGAAAATATTATCAATGCAAACATAGGGCAAACAATGAAGGTTAGTTATAGACTCTAACTTCCTACATGCATTTTCTGAACGCAGTCAAATAGAAGAAAACCCTAAAGTTAGGAATGAATAGTGTTAGCACAGGCAAAAGAAACATAAAAACCCAACATGGCTGTAGGAGAGGAAGTAGAGGCTATGTAGTACTTCCAAGCAGGGTTTGGTGCGACAGTTTATATTTTTCTTATATTTGTAAAAGACAATTCTTCTTTTTTTCTTTTTAATTTTATTTATTTTCTGTATGTGTATGAATGTACTGTCTGCATGCAGGTCTGTGCACCCATGTCGTGCAATGCCACGGAGGTCAGAAGAGGGTGTTGGATTCCCCTGGAACTGGAGTTCTCCTGGAATTGGAGTTACAGATGGTTCTCAGCTGCCATGTGGATGCTGGGGATCGAACCCGGGTCTTCTGCAAGAGCGGTCAGCGCTCTTAACCACTAGGCCATCTCTCCAGCCCCTAAAAGACAATTCTTGATAAAAACTGAAAGAACTATACAAGTAGGCTAATGTGAGTCAGCTAATGGCCTGATAGAGGCGAATGTCAATTTGAGTGGACCAGCCAGCTTGACTGCTAAATTGCTTAAGGAGAAAAGCAGAGTTTGGGCAGGTGTTGGTACTGGATCATCTGGGAAGGGAGGGACCACAAGGGAAAACTTAGTCAGAGGGAAGAGTCAAGAAACCAGGGCTACTCCCTTAGACAAGCAGGCTTGGAGGAGGTCATGATCCTCAGGGGTCACTGAAGCTACATGGTAAACTGCACAGGGAAATGTGATCTGCTGCCCAAAGCAAGTTCAGGAAATAAGAAGAGGGCGGCAAGGCAAGAAGGGACTGAAGCCAGGGCATTAGGCACTGAAGAAATAAAATCCCAGGAAAGCAATGCCTTGTAACAGAGAGATGCCTACTGGGGGATCTGCTGTGTAGATACAGTGGGCAGACCACCCTGGTCACCTCAGCCTGAGATGGGCCCACCTCTGCAGCAAGTGAGATTTCCTGGTGAATGGCTACCTTTTTTCAGTTCCTAAACTCAGTATCATAGTTGTGGTTCCACATCCCTCCTCTCATCTTTAGCGTCTTATAACATCTTATCATTTGAACTAGGGTTTTTAAAGCAGAAGCTCTGACATATGCAAACACATTCTCTCTCTCTCTCTCTCTCTCTCTCTCTCTCTCTCTCTCTCTCTCACACACACACACACACACACACACACACACACAAATGAAAAGCTGAGACAGTGTTGCCTGTATATCTCAGGCCCCTAATGGTTTGGCCTAATCTTTTATGAAATTAGGAACAAAATATAGGGAAACACTAAATTTTAAGAAAAAAATATACAGTGTCTTGAATCTCTGCTGAAACCCAACCTACTGTATTCATCTTGTTAACAAGATGTGCCAAACTGGGAAACTAGAAGCCTTCATTATCTTTGTATCAAAGAAAGACAAAGTCATGCGAAGAATAACAGATAAACTAAAGACTCTAGGAAAAGAAAGTAATGAATGGATTTAGGGAGAAATAGGAAAATAGGCTTATCAATGGATTAAATTTTGAAAACAATGGGAGAAAGCAAACACCTAATTTTTGAGAACTGAATTAAGAAAAACAATGCTGTTAATTGTAAATTGAATGTCAAAGAAAATGTGTTGGCAGTATGAACTAATTGGATTGTAGAAGCTAATCTCCCAAAGGAAGGGGCGGACTCTTCATCTCACTTATTAGAGGCAACACAGTCACTGGCAAGAGTTGGGGTAAAATGACCTAATAGGTCTTTTCCAACCCTGATTTCTATCATTTGGCTAAGGAAGCATAGCCAGGAGTTACACAATTGAGTGTTCTTGTGGAAAAATAAGCACAAATTTATCAGATAACACAGATACATCTCCACCCCCTGCTCCAAAGAAACATAAAAGCAATGATTACACTACCAATAAAGCCACAGAACCCAGCCCAGAACAGCCCAGAAGAAGAATTCTTGACATGGACCATGGATAAATAGATGCTTTCATTCCTCTGATTTTCTTAATCCTCAGATCTGAATGGACCTGGGTGGCAGATTCTCAGGAGTGTTGGAAGGCAGGCACTTTGCATAATCTCCCCTGAAGGTTGCTCTGTTTGGAGGAGGTTAGCCTTTGAAGGCAACTGGACAAGATCCAGAAAGATTTTTTTCTTACTCCTGCAATCTTTTGCCCACTTTCCTTCATCCCTTCATCTTGGCTCAAACTATCTATGGGAAAATGAGATAATTATAACAAACCTCAGATCCTTTCCTGGAGAGCTGTGAGTAGAGCATTATACTCTAATAGCCTGTTGGCAAATCTAAACTCTAGTCAAAGAAAACTCACTTTGAAAACTGGATCTGTGCAGGGTGTGAACATTCCTGCGAAAATGTGTTTTGTCTTCCTTCTTCCTCTCCTTTTATCTGATAGCTTAAGTTTTATGGTTTAATTATTTGATTCGGGGCTTTTGGAAATAGCTGCTGGTGTCCAGAGAACTGAATATTTTACACAGAAATGCCTGTGCTGGTTTAAACTGGAGCAAGAATTGCACTCAGCAAACTGACAAACTCAGGACATGAATAGCCTACGGGATTGTAGTCAGTTGAAGAACTAGAAAGAATGATCGCCAGCTCCAACTGGGAGAATTTTCTCCTTATATCCTTGCCTGTATAAGCGCCCATTCTGAGATTCTATCTCTGAATAATTGAAGTTAGGCAATCAAGAAAAGCTGCCATGAATAGGTCTTGCCTTGTATTTTCTCAAGAGAACATAACAGCTGCAACCTTTTGGATAAATAGTGTTTCTTTTCTAGCTATGAATGGGCAAATTTTAAGCCCTGAAGTTTCCAGGATAATCATGTTTTAAAGGTTACTTCTATTAGAATTTCTTCTGTTATCCTTTCTGTCTATGTTGGGCATCTCGAAGTCTTCAAAGAGGCCCAAATTAAGCATAGAATTCTTATGGGCAGTTACAACTGCAGGGCAGGGTTTCTACAGATATTGAAAAAGCAACAGAAAGTCTAAGACAACAATAATAAGGCTTCTGCTCTTCTTTCAGATTCCTCCTCTGAGTGAAGGGGATATTTTCACATTTATCACAATTAAGATGCGACTGAATTTACTACTTCAGCTGCTTCAGCTCACAAATCTTTTATAATCTTAATAGCATATAACAATTATACATATTTATGGGTTATAGTGTGATGTCTCCATGCATGTATACAGTGTATGATCAGATTAGGGCAATCAACTATATCAAATATTTATGCTTGTTTTGTGTTGGAAGTATCCAGAATCCCCTGTACTATTCTGAAATGTAAAATTAAATGTGAATTACCTTTAGCATATTATGTTATAGAATATTAGAAGTTAATCCTTCTCCTCAGCTAAACTCTGACATCCCATCTTTTCCCCATCTTCCTTACCACACTTCACAGACTTTTATAACCACTCCTCTATGGCTACTAGATCAACATTTTTAGTAGACCTTCTACAAGATCCAGCAAATTTACTACTGCATGTATATCCACAGGAAAGAGGATCAGGGAGCCAAAGAAACTGTACTTCTTAGTTTTATTGTAGCACTATTCACAAAAACCAAGATTTAGAGTCAAGTGTCATCAGTGGATGAAAAGATGAACAAAAATGTGGGCTTTACACACAACAGATTATTATCCATCCATTAGCAAAGAATGAATTCTTGCCCTTTGGAGCCTGGATGGGAATGGAAGACAACGCATTAGGTAAAATAAAGCAGAAAAGCTCAACAAATAATTTAATTGTTCTTGTTCTTTCTCTCTCTCTCTCTCTCTCTCTCTCTCTCTCTCTCTCTCTCTCTCTGTATACATACAAGTGTGTGTGTGTGTGTGTGTAATATGTATGTTGGTGTGCCCATGTGTATGCAGATGTGCCTGCTCCTGCAGGCACATGCTGTACCAGAGTATCAGACATCAGATAACTTCCTCAATTGCTTCTCTGCAGTTTTATTTACTTATTTAGAAACAGTGCCTTTCACTGAACCTAGAGCTTTCCCTTTCAGCTAGCCTGGCTAACTCTTTTGTCTCTTTTACTCAGGCTGGCATTCCAGAGACATGCTGCCCACTATGCGTGGATTTTTATTCAATACTGCAGATTAACCCAGGAACTCGTGCTGTGTGACAGCTACTTTATTCACTGAACTTTGCTTCCAACCCCATATTTATATATTTTAAAGTATTAACATGGGGGCTGGGGAGAAAACTTAGACTTTAAAGTGATTGCTACACAGTCATGAGATCCCAAGTTCTATCCATAGTATCCATAGAAAAGCCAGCTCAGTGAGAAATGGAGACAGGCAGATCACAGGGGCTCACTAGCCAGCCATCCCAGCCAATCTGTGGTCCTCAGGTTCCAATGTGAGAGCCTGTTTCACAACCCCAAGATGGAGCATGACTGAGAAGAGCAACATTTGACCATGGTTTTAAATGTATGTGTGCACAAATTCATCTATATCTCTATCCTCACATCTATATCTCTATCCTCACATCTATATCTCTATCCTCACATACCTGCACCTACCCAACAATGAATATGCACATTTACACAGACACACAAAATAAATATTAAAAAATAAAACAAGTTTGTGAAATAGGAAGGAATGAAAGAAAGAAAAGAAGATAATTGCTCTTGAAGTCATTTTAGTTCTTAATGAAAAAGATGAAAAGAAGATGTAAGACGAGGTTCGATTTTCCTTGTAAAACTGAATAAATGTCTTTCTGCTTCAACTAATGTATGCTTGATCTCAACTAGGTATTTTCCCTCAGGGCAGAAATAAGTTTTGCTGTCATAAATATGCTTCCCTAAATACACCAAGGGTGCCTTCAAGTGCACAATCTTTTGTTTTTCCAAAAATATGAAGAAAATGAAGACCAAGAGTTTGACATCTTAAACAGAGGACTACAGAGATTCCTAGATACTGTATGGCTCTCTACCACCAATATTGTTAAAAAGATTTGATGACAGTGCAGCCCTATTGATTACATACCTATTTAAAAACTTGATCCATCGGATGTAATAATATTGTTAGATATTAAATAAATACATAAAATAAAAATTATATATTATGAAATAATTCAGATTAATCATAAGAAACTTTATCAAATAATAAAGATGGCATATTGGTACTTAAAGGAATTTTAAGTAATGTAACTTATAGAACTATTATAGTCAATCAGAAAGAGACTCTAGTATTCTTTATATAAAATTAAAAATTAAAGTATATATAAAATATAAAATTAAAGTAAGAAAACTTAATTTTGCTGATTTGACTAGATGGGAGTTAATGACCCTGCAGAATTCATAGCACAATTTGTGTAACATTTTTTACATTTTCAATGCAATCATGGACATGCTGGTACTGTCCACATCAGTACCTAACCTCAAATGCACAGCCCCCTGGAAGCATCCTGACTCTCCAGGACTCTTCTGCTTTTTTTTTTTAATTTCTTTTTTTATTTTTATTTATTTATTTATTTTTTTTTTTTTTTTTTAATTTCTGTATGTGTATGAATGTACTGTCTGCATGCAGGTTTGTGCACCCGTGACGTGCAATGCCGCGGGGGTGAGAAGAGGGTGTTGGATTCCCCTGGAACTGGAGTTCTCCTGGAATTGGAGTTTCAGACTGTTCTCAGCCGCCATGTGGGTGCTGGGGATCAAACCCAGGTCCTCTGTAAGAGCCGTCTGCGCTCTTAACCACCAGGCCATCTCTCCAGCCCCGACTCTTCTGCTTTTAACCTTAGTTTGTAACTCCTTCAGATCTTGTAGCTGTTCTGTGAGCGTCTGGCTATCCATTTTCCAAGGGGAGTTTTCAGTGAACCAAGATCCATCTTTTTATTGGCTAAGTCTATAATCCTTGGTGGGCTGGGTGGGTCCAAAGAAAAGAGGATGTTTTCTTTTTCCACTGTTGAAACCTCCTGTGAGTAATTCCGCACAGCTGGAACCAAACACCCCCTTTCCGAGTAGAGTGAAAGAAATCTCAGAACAGAACATCTCTGTGTGTTTATCAAACTAAAACAAATCATGGCAACAGTCTCTCACTTTAACCAAAAGGGAGTCTCTTGGTCTTGTTGTGTTTGGGGGGGCCCTAATTGTACTCCAGGGTTTTAGGCTAGAATAAAATTATCCTGGATTTTCTTCTAAAGATGAAAAGGGATGAGGAAAAGAAACAAGTTTTAAATTGTTGTGTGTATACAAACAGTTTCTTTTACAACTATTATGAGATTGCTCACCAATTAAATAGCTATAATTATAACCCCCAAATAGCACTTCACTGGGCCAGCTGCCTAATCAGTGAAGTTATATTTTCAGAGCAGACTAAGCATATTATTGCTAAAATAAATGTTATTTGGGAAACAGCCCTGGAGAATACAGGTCTGCCTAGAGAGGGATATTGGTTATATTTTGCAATGCTAAGAATTTCATTGTCTATTGCAGAATGGGTATAAAAAGGCACCTATATGATTGCCTAGAATGTGTTTAGTCATGTTTTTCAAAGAACTCCTTGCAGTTATTAATTTCAAAACATCACAGCACAGAATTTTCTGGGTTTCAGACATACTTATTCATTCAGTCTAGCTTAGCACAGATTGCTGATAGAAAAGCTAAGTGCTTTTGTAAGGTCATACATTAGTGGTTGATTGAACTTGCAGACATCTCTGTGTAACCCTATCACAGTCCTTATCATTACAATAATTGATTTAATTGGATGACTTCATGCAAAGCTTGGGGGATCCATGAGATTCAGTTTGAATAGCCATAGCTTGGCACATAGCCTAGTTAGAGAGAGAGAGAGAGAGAGAGAGAGAGAGAGAGAGAGAGGTAGAGAGAGGGAAAGAGACAAGATAATACACAAATGGCTGTTAAAGTTAACAACATAAGTAATTATTTGTATTTTTGTGATCTTTAAAATATTTATTATTATATTATTATTTTAAATGTTATGTGTATGAGTGTATTGCCTGCATGTATTTAAGTGCACCAGTGTCTTGCAATGCCTTTGGAGGGTAGAAGGCTGTGGCAAAGTTATGGAGGATTGTTAGCCAAATGGGTGCTGGGAATTGAAACCTGGTCCTCTGCAAACCACTGAGCTATCTCTCCAGCAACTTGATCTTTTTTTTTTTTTTTAATTTTTGTATGTGTATGAGTGTACTGTCTGCATGTAGGCTTGTGCACCCATGTCGTGCAATGCCGCAGAGGTCAGAAGAGGGTCTCGGATTCCTCTGGGACTGGAGTTCTCCTAGAATTGGAGTTACAGACGGTTCTTAGCTACCATGTGGGTGTTGGGGATCGAACCCGGGTCCTCTGCAAGAGCAGTCAGTGCTCTTAACCGCTAGGCTATCTCTCCAGCCCAGCTCCTTGATTTTTTTATGAAGTAGTAATTAATGACCAGTTTGAACTTTGGAAATGAGCAATGAGTAACTCTGAATACACACCCTAAATACATTCTCTTCTGGATGTTCTTAGTCTCTGGAAGATTGATTTGATAGGGGAGAGAGAGAGAGAGAGAGAGAGAGAGAGAGAGAGAGAGAGAGAGAGAGAGATTACTAAGACCCTTTCAAGACTTCTTTCTCAACTTCTCCAGCAATTTTATCCAACCTCATAACATAACTTCATTTTTCTGCTGCATTGTTCCTCAGACTTTTCTGATCATAAGCATTGGAATCAGTGCTTCTTAAAAACAGTTTCTTTGGCTTCTGCCTGGCCCCAGGAATCAGAAATGCATCAGAGACACACTGATGGATCAGTCTGGCTAATAAAGTCTATCAGAGGCTAATTGTGTTACATGAAATAATTTCATTCCTTCTATGGAGTGAGCTGGCTACCTCTAAACAAGCAAATTGTAACCTGGATTATTGGACTCAGGATGCTTACTTTATCATTATCTTTCAAGGGCATTATGAATTTCTAATGGAATAGGACTGATACTCATATATTGTTTCACATTTCATAGGTCCTTACAATGTCATGGGGTGATAATGGATAATTATATCTACATGAGAGATTTACACATAGG
Source organism: Rhizomys pruinosus (assembly GCA_009823505.1). Classification (NCBI taxonomy): domain Eukaryota; kingdom Metazoa; phylum Chordata; class Mammalia; order Rodentia; family Spalacidae; genus Rhizomys; species Rhizomys pruinosus. The sequence goes on from VZQC01014560.1 coordinate 6,537,633, forward strand.
GCTATTACTTTGTATATTTCTATAGACACTTGTGTAACCCGCTTTATTTTATAACAGTCAAAATCAAACTGAAATAAATTAATGAATAAATTAATATATGAAGAAGTAAGTGAAATGATTTGAATGTAACCTGGCCAAAATTATAATCCAGGGAACTTCCCTTTGTGGCATTGATTTCTGAATGTAAAAATAAGCCTGAAGAAAGAAAACCATGGTTATTACTTATTTAGTAATAACTAAAATTATCTTCTAGTTTATCAAACAGATTTTTGCCAGCACTGTCACATCCTTCCTTCACATCAACCCACAATGACAGATAGTGCAAACTTCCTATCATTAATGAACAAGCTCTTCCTAAATCACTTAATTAAGCTAGACTCAGCTCTTAAAACAGTCTTAAAGTTGTTGCTAATGCAACATTTACCCTGAGATGGAAGACACAACAATGTATACCTAGGAATAGACTTTGGAAGAAGAAACTAGAAAAACAAAGCTCACCTCTTACTAGACAAGATACTGTTTTAAAACTCTTAACCACATAGGCTTCATTTTCTTATTTTTACATTAGGGTAATTCCATAGAAGTATGATAAGCATATAATGATAAAATTAAGCAAGCTGTGAGAATGGTTTTTAATTTTTAATGAAAATTTTGATTAACATTCAAACCAGGTGGGCTGCCTTCACTTTTGAATGCCTGGCACTGCATCATGAGTTGGCATTCTATAGAATGGATTACACTCAGACAAGCTTGTGGTTTGACTACAATGGCTAGGATTGCATTGGCTGTATTTACATCCAGCTCCACCTTTTAACAGCCATATGTACTTGTATAGTATATTTTAAATAAATGACATATATAGTTCTAAGTATATATACACAACGTCTGATACATTGTAAATATTCAAACTAATGTTTGTTTTTTTCTCCCTGGTGAACCTATGGGTTGAAAACTCCTCTTAAAGTTTAGTTCATATAAATGTTTGATAAAGTGCATTGAGTATATATTAAATGCCAGCAATTACTTGCGTGATGAGTATCTGTTCTTGAATAAGACTATTTTCATCATTTTTCTCCCTACTGTAAAAATAGGCTTGGGAACTTTTTCTAGGGGCTCAGAGGGCACAATTTGATGCATTAAACACAGAACAAAAAAAAAAAAAAAAAAAAGGAACGCCTTGTCAACCACAAAGGAGTGTGATTAACCTCTGAGAGCTCAAAGATCAGCCAGGCCCAGCTTCAGCCGTGACAGTTCACTAAGGTTAGAAGTTCACTTTTCCTTAATTGATCCCAGACCGTCCTTATAAACTGTCGTCGTTGGTGGCAGCTTGCCACGGAAGCTTCTCTAGGTGTCCAGTTAGATACCGGTGTTGTGCCCTCCCCCTGGACACTCAAGAAACCATTTATTCAAGCTGTTCCTGTTTTTCTGTGATAACTATTTCCTCGTTTGTTAAATGACACACATCCACATTTGCTCAATGTTTGTCTTAGAGATGTGCAAGCAGCAGTTCTATATTAGTTTACAGGCTTTGTAAAAGTCAAAAGGCTGTATCTAGTATTGCACAGAGCTCAAGGTGTTCTGAGGATGAATAAACAGTGCTATGTAAATTGCAATCATCAGGAACCTCAAATTACTTGAAAGCAAGAAGTGGCAAGTAATAGTAATGATATTTATGCTAATTTTACTAGCAAGAATTATAGCACTGTTTGATATATTTTAAGTCAATGATAGTTGTAGAGAATTATATTTTTTGTAAGCAATAGATTTCCTGGGATTTCTGATGTGTCTGTGAAAGGGAAGGGGCATGAAACAGTAACCGTGGAGGAGGCTGAGTTTACTAACAGACTTTCCTGTGGGAAAATGCTTTGTTTTGGCAAAAGACTGCCAGGAAGAGGACTGGAATCTATAAAACAGATCTACTGAAGCTTTTCTTAGAAGCTTTACAAAGATAGCCCAGCAGCTTTGCCCATAGAGAGATACCACCATTTACAATGGGATGCATTTGACTCTGCAATCAAAGTCAATCTTCTCAAAGATAACATCTGCAAAAATCATTTTACAGTTCATCTGAGGTACGCTACCTTGAGGGGGAAGAGATTGAAACAGTTATAGAGACACTTTAGGCCAATTAAAGTCATCAAGCAAGCAATAATGATAATTTTATGAGATATTTTATTTACAATAGATAGTAAACTTTATATATGTAAGTTACATGTTTAAATTCTCACCACCAATTTGTATGGTAAGGATTTTTAATCCCATTGTATCCATGATAGATGGAAGGATCAAATAAAATCACTCATATAGCAAATAGTGTGGCTGGAATTCAAACCAACTTTATCAGCTCAAAGCCCATTCTGCACTGTGGCTGGCAACAGGGGTTTTCCTTGGTTTTCTTTTCCTTAGACTCCCAATATTTTAATTGTAATAAAATTTATATGAGCATAGAAAGGGTGAAAACAATACCAGAATCACCAAGGTATTTGCTTTGACCCCAAAATTGTCAAATTATTACACTTAAATTTGGTGAAAATAATTGTTTCTCAGATAGTCTTTGTGGAAACATTTTTCTCAATTTAAGAACTAAATATTTAGGTTCCATGTTCCTCCAGTTTTCTTTGGTGTAGAATATTGCCAAACACCCATGTTTTCAGTCCATAAAGAGTATGTATAGCATGGATCTAATGACAGAGACAAAATAAAGCTATCCTGAGATGGCTAACTCTGCCCATCTGTCCTTTACATCACTGAGCTAATATTCAATTTTCCTGTCACCAAAATATTAATAGTTGATGGAAGAAGATATAACATGGCTTTCTTTAGGGGAGATTTTGATACTTCACTATATGATATGAGCAGCAGTTTTATTTTGCCTGTGTATATGGGATGCCAGATTTCTTGTAGCTTACAGAGATTTCTGAATATGGAAAAGGTATGTCTCAATTTATCTTTCCTCAAGTAGTAAAAGGATGGACTATGAAAAGAACCTGGGACACTTCTGATTTCAGTACAGGAGGATTGTGGTTGAGATGCCAGATCTGGTGTGCTTCCAATGCATAATATTAGTCATCACTTAACAGGTCCAGTATCACCATTTTACAATGGGCTTTACCATGATTTTCTGTACTAGAGACATTCCTGATAACCATCAGCACAACGGCTGGAGCTAATAGGCACTCAGTAAATATAAGTGACTCAGGTATAGGCAAGTTGAATGGGTAGATTTGTTGAAACATATCTTTTGTTGCATTTCCATCTGTGGCACCTATTCTAAATTCTCTTATTTTCCTAGGGGAAACTAAATCTTTAAAAATCCTGCATGCCTTTTGTGGCTTGATCTCTTGTCTTACAGAGGTTGCTGGATGTACAAATCCTGTGAGTGACAGATCATCAAATTGAATGATCTTCCCCTCCATCTGCCTGATGCTTTTTTACTACAATTATGGCATATTTGGCATCCCAGCTTGCGGTTGTAATGTTGTCCTTTGGTTTGGCCACAGGCTGACTTTCTCATTTTGTGGTTTGTTGTGGCTATGTACCACATTGACTCCTAGATAACTGTAAATCATCCATAGTTCACTGTGAATTCTCAATCATTTCCTTCTCTTCTAATTCACTTTCTCAAAATAATCTCTTTTTTTCCTATTTCCTATTAAATGCTATTTTCTGAAAGCCATTTTTCTTGTGTTTACCTTAGTTTCTTTTAGCCTTTTGTATTGAGGAGTTTTATGATCAGTTGATTTATTGTGTGAAATTGATTGGGTCAAGGGGCATCCAGATATTTGATCAAACATCGTTGTAATGCTTTCTGGGGTTGGGGGGTTCTAAGAAGTTAATGTTGAAATAGGTAAAGTGAAACAGATATTCTTCCCTAGATGGACCTCATCTAATCAGCTGAAGATCTTAATAAAACAAAAATCCTAACCTTCCCTATTTAGAATGAAGTATTCCTATATGACTGCTTTTGAACCAGGACATGAGTTGTTTCATACCTTTGGACATGAATTGAATCACCAGCTTCCTGAATGAAGACTTCAAGCCTGGTGGTACGTGAACGGAACTACACAGGCCCTGCTGGGTGTCCATCTTCTGGACCTATCTTAAACGCCTAGAACTGTCAGCCTCCCCTGTTACACCTGGGAGTCCTTGATAACAAACTATTTCATTCTTTCTGTTTCTCATTTTTATCTCATTTAATTATCAAAATAACTCTAGGCATTATTCATGTTTCTCTCTCAACTTTGATAGCTCTGGATCTTTGACTTTGACTTTGATGAATTCACATAAGATTATTCAGCTGATAACTGTCACAGTCTTTGACTGTAATTATCTGGCCTCTGATAAGAGAAGATAAGTAGACATAGGTTGGTACAAAAATCTTCAACTTTATAGTAGCAGCTCAGATGAATGCCTACCTTCATCCAGCATGCAAAACATAAACACAAACTATAAAATTTGAGGACAAATTTATGGGCCTGGGGTAGAGAGGGGTGAAGGAAAGATGATCTTCCTGAGAAATGAAAGAAAGTGACAATCTTTTGTTTTAATATAGATTGATGTTTCAGGAAAAGAGAGAAAAGCATTATGAACCAGTAGGCTAGCTTATTTTGCATGTGGTGAAAAGAAACTGCTTTAAGTTCTCATAAATTGCTCTGAGAAGGTATAAAACCTCACATAAATGACTAGAATTCCAGATATTTCAAAAGTTAGATTGAAAATAGGGAAAAAATAGTAGGTGCCGAAGAGAATGAAAGTCTTTTACTAATACTACTCAGATGGCAAAAGAATGTATAGTGCCTGAGTTTCATTTTGCCCAAACACTATTTCCTATAACTAAATATTTACATCTAACTGAGTCAATAATATTAAAATACACTCAATGATTGTCAGCTAACAACACTCATAAATATCCTTGAAAATCAGTCTATAGATTTTTTCCGGTTTATACATTCATTTATTTAAGTTTAATTTCCAGTTTGTGGAAATTAAGCCACTGTGGGGCCTTTGAGACAGGATATGAGACAGGATCCTTATTTTTATAAAAAGAGATTACAGGGAGGAAATGGGTGTATGTTAATAGATATGTGAAATAAAATCTTAATGGCTGATAAAAACAGAAAAGAGAAAAATTATGTAGTAGTATATATGATTTCCAGAGACCTGATTTAAACGTACCTTAGAGTGCTATATGCTATTGGCCAAATTATAAATAAATTACCAAATCTTTATCTCTACAAGTCATTTAATTCAATTAAATGTAAAAATGTAGTTGGTAAAATTATTGGAGGAGCATGTTATGCTTAATGTTATTTAAAATGAAGTTTAAATTTATCCAGCCATATGATAATTTTAATTCCCAATCTCGCTGGATTTATAATCACCCAGGAAGTTGGTGAAGCATAACTCATTGTCAGCCTTAGTGGGTCTTTTCATACATGTTAGCGACTCACTGTTGATGGTACAAAACACCCAAAGAAACAAGAGCAGAAGGATTTATTTTTGTTCACTGTTTCATGGGAGGAAAGATGTGATAGAATAGAGTAGCTCACCTCATGACAGATAAAAAATAGAGAGGAGGGGTCAAGGGGACGATAAGTCTTCCAAATCATACCACCAGTGACCCACTCCTCTGAACAGGCCCCACTTCTAATATCCCACTCAGTTTGAACTCTCCAGTGAATTCACCCTTCAATGAAGAGAATCATTTCTCAATAATGGCACTAGCTGGAGACCAAACCCTTGAGAGATGAGCATTCTGGGAAAAAATGTGGAGTTCAAACTCCAGTTGACTGTGAGCACTGTCAGGTCTGTGTGCTGTTGATTCAGATCCTAATACACACTATTTGGAAAATAAATGTTGAAGCCCTTCCCATCTCCCCAAGAGCTATTAGGGATAGAGAGCAATAGCCTTTTGATATGTGAATTCGTTTTTGTCCTGTAAAATAGAAAAAGGTTTAGGTGCTCAGTAAATATCAGGATTAATCAGGAGAAAAAGCACAGCAAAATATATGGAAATTGGCAGACTCAAAAAATAAAAAAAAAAGAAGAGATGCCTGGGAGGGCATGGTGGCTCATATACCTTAGCACATGGGAGGCAGAAGCAGGCAAATCTCTGTGATATCAAGGCCAGCCTGGTTTACATAGCAACTTTTGAGCCAGCTGGGGCTACAAGGAGACCCTGTAGCATAAAACAAACAAACAAACAAACAAACAAAAGAAACCCCTGGATGTCAGTAACAAACAGCCATACATATTATATGGCATGGCTTCTGGATTAACTAACCTTCATGCCTGTCCATAGCCCATCTCTGAATCACTTTCTCTTACCAAGTAACAGGGATAACTCTAGGCTAGCTTTAGCTTATAGCAGTTTATCTTTGAGCTCCCGTGTCCTCAGAAGTCCTGTTCTACACTGCTGGTTATTGAAGGTGATGGTTTGTAGACTCCAGGCCACTTCCAGCTGGACCTTCCAGTGTTCTGCAGTCGTCAGGTGGGCTGAAGGTCCGATTCCTCCCTCTGGGGAGAGCTCCTGGGTGGTCAGGCAAGTCCTGGGGCTTACACAGCTGCCTTCCATATTGCCTTCCAAGCAGCTGGGCACATGAACTGCTCCAGCAGACTGGAGTCACATTGTGTAAACTGCTGTATACTCCTGGCAGCTTTGAGACTAGCTGGATCCCTCCAGGAAATGAAGGGAAAGCTCTAAGTGAGCTTGACAAAAGCCGGGAGGAAAGCAACAGACAGGACCTTATTGAATTTCCAGTGCAGTCCCTTTCAAAGGCACATACTGTGTTTTAGGCACATGCTCTCTTTTGACTTCCACTATGCTCATTTTGCTGTATGTGCTCAATTAAATTTGATGAGTGAATGAGTGAAGGCATGAATGGATGAGTGGAAGATGCAGTTCTGCATGCTCTGAATAGGGCCAATAATGATGAACGGCATTTATCTGGTGGCATTTAACAAGTTCCCTGAACCAGTGACTTGGCTATTCTCCTTACTTACAAAATGTACCTCTTTTGTTAGGTGTCATTTTAAGGCCATGCTATGAAAAACCAAAGTATATGATCAAAATGGGTATGCTCTTAACAAAATATACACTGTAATCTTTCATTTACTCCTAACTAGTTATTTATTGAGAGAGAGAGAGAATGTTTGTGTAACTTTACTGTATATGATTACTGGATACACTTACCCAGTGTGTAATGACCAAGTGTAGGTAATGAGACCTTCCATCAGACCTACCATTTCACTTTGATGGGAACTTAAGTGCTCTTCTTTTTAATTATTTTAATGGGTTTTAGGTTGTTGTAGCCAATAGTGGCCTCCTGTGCTATAGGAGAAAAAAAAAAAGAAAATCAGGATGAATTTCTCCTAGTCAATTCTGGTTTTGCATGCTTTTTCAATTTTTTCTGTGCTTGCCTCTTACTCTTCTCATCTCTAGTGATGACCATCTCACTGGGCTGTTTGAGAAGATCCTCTTGTTAATTTCTAGAATGAGTGTGAATATATGGTATTTGTGATCCTACATTGCAGATAATTCTTATCTTTGATTATTTGAGTTATTATGACCAGCTTATAGAAATGTAGAATGCCCAAAGCAGACCCTTATAATGTTTTAACTACTGTGTCCCTTACATTTAGGTACCCTTTGTTTGGAAAATAAAGCATGGGTGATGTTCTCTGTGAGAGTGAGTCTAGCCTGGTCTACATAGAGAGTTCCAGGCCACCTGAGGCTCCTGAGAGAAATGGTCTCAAAACCAAAAAACAAAACAAAACACATTTAGTAAGGAAAATTGTAAACCACAATTAAGTTTTTAAATTCTAGTTGACTGATTATATAATATGCACATTTTAGTGAAGTAATTATGTCTGTTTTAACTTTTAGGAAAGCCAGTATATACTGTTAGATGTTTACTACTATGAACTATAATTTTATGTGAATGTAAAAAAAACAGGCTAGGCATTTTGGCTGGATTTTGAAGATATATAAAATTTTATATGAGAGTCTTGAAAATAAATTAATCAGATTTATTTGGGGTTGAGAATACAGCTTAGTGGTCAAACACTTGTTTCACATGTGCAAGTATCCACAAAACAAAGAGAGCTTGAAATGAAACCCATCACTTTGTATGCTAACTTGAAAGCTAATATAATATTATAGATATATCAATTCTGATGTATAGGTAACAATAATAATTAAAGAAGAAGGAAAAAAGGAGTGGGCAGATGTGGGGGGAGATAGAGTGGGAAAGAGGGTAGGATGCAAATATAGAATGTAAAATTCTAAGAGAAAACAATTAAACAAAACCTCAGTGAGATAGTATTTCATACTGGCTAGGGTTGCTGTATGCTTGTTATTAATTTACTTCTTTACAATTTCATACATGTACACAATGTATTTTGATCATGTTTTTCCCCAATTACCTCCTGTTAGGCAGCTCCCCTTCCACTGAAAACCTTCTTTCTAGTTAGCCCACCTTCTCTCAAGTCTTTCTTTCTGTGTGAAAACTGCATTTGATTAGGGTTGCTCAAATGAGCATGGGGGGGTGTTATTTATAGAAGGGCAACTTACCAGTGACTAAAGGACTGAAGAAAATGTTTTCCCTTCTCCTAGCTACCATTAATTGCCAAAAATACCTCAGGGAGAAGTGAGGATTGACTCCTAAGCCCCTTCCCCAACCATGATGGAATGTAGACGGGCTCCATCTTGGATAGGTCTTGTGTAGAGAACCACCTTATTCTGAGTTCATGAGGGCAATGGCCAAACCATATCTGGAAGACAGTTTTCTCAGCACCTCCTCCATCCTCAGGCTCTTACATTCTTTCCTCCTCCTCTTTCATGATGTTTCCTGACTCACTGTGTGGTAATACAGATGCCTTGCTTAGCACCAAGCATTCACCCTTCATGTACTCTGAACACATCTGACCAGTTATGAGGTGATATGTTTTAAAGCCAAAAGTCAACTGGAAGCCAGAAGTCACCTACTTTAGAACTGACCTTCAGACACTCCAATTCCACATGTCTCCTCATATAAAGTAACAGAAGCATCTATAAGACAATAAATTTTGTGACAGTTATATTTTAAATGAATCTTTTAAAATTCAATTTGTCATACTTATGATTATGTTGTAGCAGAAAAAAAGAGAACACAATGTCATATGGTATGTGCCTGAGTTCATGTACACAGCTCTGTCTGTCATGACCCTATGGCATGAAACACCCAATCAGAACACATTACCATGTAGGAGAGACAAAGGCTAAACTGCAAAGGGGAACAAGAGAAGGTGCTAGGCCCTACCAGGCTAGGACTCAGACTTAAGATGTGAACCCCTCAGTCAGAGCCAGAACTAAAAATCTGCTTCCCAGAAGAAAAGCCACAGTGGACCATTTTTCTGAACAAAGCTCTTGCAATGATGTGACAAGCAGATGAAGAGTTTCAAAGAAGAGAGGATGAAGCATTTAGATTGTATAATTTGGATAAACCACAAACTTTTCATATGATTACTGTTCTAGTTCCTCTTTCATTGCTGTGACAAAACACTGACAGACACTAACTTGGGAAGGAAAGGGTTTATTCAACTCACATCACTCAGGGCAGGAACTTGGAGGCAGGAGCTGAAGCACAGGCCATGGAGGAATGCTGCTTACTGACTTGCTCCCCTGGCCCATGCCCAGCCTGCCCTCTTATATGCTACACAAAAACCTGCCCAGAGGTGGCACCACCCATAGTGGGCTGGGCCCTCCCACATTGCCCAACAATCAAGACAATACTCCACAGACATGGCCACAGGCCAATCCAATGGAGCCAATTCCCCAACTGAGGCTCCCTCAACCCAGGTGTGTCAAGTTGACACTAAAGCTATCCAGCACAATTACATATTGCAAAGATTCACAACTAAAGCATGCTTTTGTTTTCAAAATCAAATCATCTTCTGAAATGTATAATTTGAATGGACCCAGTTGAATGGATCCAGTGATGGATAGAGTAGGCACACACAAAAATAATTGTTACCTGTTTATATTATCTTATGGTAGGCAATAGCATGCACAGTAAAGAGTACAAGATATTAAACAGGAGGAGCTTGATTTCAAGTCCACTTGCCACTCTTCCTGACCATGGTGCACACTGTTCTCTTCCTGGTAAAAAAGTCTTTTCTATGGAAATCAGGTAAAAAAAAATCTAACAGACTAGAGAAAATATATTGTTCAACCAAGTACAAGTTTATGATTTTGTTACTTAAAAGAGTAATCATCATCTGAAAATTTAAATTACTCATTCTCCCAGTAGATGAAAATAAAAAAAATATTTTAAAATCTTTAATTGGGGACTGCAGAGATAGTTCACCAGTTAAGAGTACTGTCTGCTCTTGCAGAGGACCAGGCTTGATTCCCAGCACCCACATGCTGGCAAGCTTCTGTTGCAATGGTCCCTGAGCCCTGGGTGGATGAAGCTTAATATAGGAGTTCTATCCAAGGACCCAAACTCTGTTGGTTTATTCCTTACACTTCGGCCATTTGTGATCAATGCCCTATGTTGCATGAGGAAGCTTCATTGATGAGAGCTGAAGCGTTGTATTACTATTCACTCTTGCCCTTGTTCCACTATGTTCCATGAGCTTTAGGTATAGACATTCCATTGTAGATGTGTTATTTAGGCTTAGGCATTTCACAGATACTTATTCTTTGTGTGTAACCAGTTGTGGAACTCTGTACTTATCTCCAGCTGTTGCAAAAGTAACTGGCATACTTGTCTGTAAATATAAGAATCTACATTTAGAAATAGTAAGAAATTAAGTTATTTAGGAATGTGACGGCTTTGGGGGTTTTCTTTAGGATCTATGACTTCTTCAGCCATGTGTATTTGGCTATGTTTACAGTACAAAGCATGAGTTCCTTCCCACTGAGTGAGCTTTAAGTCCAAATGGGTACCCGTTGATTACCCCCAAGATAAATGTACCACTACTGCTCCTTGTACTTTCCATACTAATCATTGTCATGACTATTAGGACTTCAAACTGGGGTTCGACCATCAATTAATGTTAATTTTTGATTGTCCTAGCGGGAGCACAATCATTCTAAGTGACTTAAGCTACATCATGGGAAAGTGGAATGTTTTTTCTTCCAACCATGCTAGGCATAAAAATATTTCTAAGTGGTATGAAGCAAATGAAAGAACAGAAAAGAAATGACCACTTTTGATTTTATTTGGGGAACATTCTATGTACATAGGGAAAGCATAAAAATGATTCTATGTAAACATGTAATTTTAGTAATAATTCATGTCACAGGAGGTCTGCATATGTTATAAAAAGGTCATTCATTATTTGAAAAAAAACGACTTCTTACCTTAAAAGAGTGATCAGTGATCATTTGAATACCTATTCTTTTGAGTCGTTTCAAAATTTAATAAAGTGTGATGATGATAAAAGAAAAACCTTTTATCTCCTTTAAAATACTCACAGTTGAGATTTTGAGTATAATGCATATAACTGAAAGTTAAAATTCAATAAAACAGTATATCCTATAAAAATATTCATTTATTTACTGCTGTTCAACATTCATCACAGTTTGAATATTTTTATATTTTTCTTGCTGTAGCAAATAATATTTGTAGAGAAACATACTTATATAAAAAGTGATCAACCCGTTTCTAACCAGTTCCATATTCCATTTGAAAAAAACATGAGATATATTCATTTTAAGGTTTTTTAATTGAACTTTCGTACATTTCATATAACAATTCTTAATCAAATTTAGACCCCTCCCCCATTCACATCCCCCTCCCCGCCAGACCTCATGCATTCCACCATACATGCAAAGTCCTAGCCAGTCAAGCATCTGTACCAAGATGTCCTTCAGTGCAAAGTGCAAATTCATCCATTGCAGTCTAGTCGGCCTCTCTAGAGATCTTAAGAAAGGTCTACTCTTCCTCACCTACCAGTAGTAATCAGTCTGTTACAGTCCCAGACTAGGGCCAGCTCACCACCCATTTCCCTCTCCCTAGTCTGGGCCCTTGTCTGACTGTTTTGTCAAGGGTCTTGTGATTGATCCCCCATTGCCACAAGTCCATATGTACAAGCTTCCAATGACCTGAAAGCTTCTGTTTCTGTATGTTCATGTACCAACCTTGGGTCTTAAATTTTTTCCATCCCCTCAAAGAGGGGGAGATATATTATTAATTGTATCAAGAATAAATACATCAAATGTTGCAAATTTGACCACATAGGTTTGAAGACTCATGGCCCAACTGTCAAGAATACCAGAGAAGCCCTGCACTCAGGAGGCAGAGGAAAGTAGATCTTTGTGAGTTCAAGGCCAGCCTGGTCTATACATAGAGTTCTAGTCCAGCTTGGGTTACAGAAAGACCCTTTCTCAAAAAGACCAAAACAACAACAACAGAACAGAAGTTAATTGTTTGCTTTTTTGCATAGGTCTTTCTAAACAAATTAGAAAGCATAAGTTGTGAACTGGAGCTTTATAGTTTAAGACAATATGTTTTGGAAAAAGACATAGAAATGTGTTTTATATTTTTGACTTGAATGACAGAGTAAGAAATGGGTTATCAACCATGAAAAATATTACATCGACTTTGCATAAAGAATCGTATAAGAAGAAAACTCTATTCATTTAATTGTTATAAACAATATTTATTTCAGATTTCCAGTCAGTTCGAAATTATTTTTAAAGAATCACTGTAATACATTATAAAGAATTGAGTTCAGCCAGAGGCGGTGGCACACACCTTTAATCCTAGCACTCGGGAGGCAGAGGCAGGTGGATCTTTGTGAGCTCAAGGCCAGCCTGGTCTATAGAGAGAGTTCCAGGATAGCTGGGGCTACAGGGAGACCCTGTCTCGAAAAGACGCAAAAAAAAAAAAAAAAAAAAAAAAAGATTGAGTTCAAAATTTAACAGATAAATCAAAAGTAATAACAGAATTTGAATTAATAGCTTAGAAGTAAAATAAAAGAAAATTTCACATAGAATAAAAATTAGTATTGGATGATATGTAGGACAGGCTCAAGAAGGTCCCACCTAGTGCCTGCCATATCATCTTGTAGAATGGAAATGCTGCACTGCAAGTCCATGTCTGCCTGCCTGCATATTCAATGACATTCCAAAATAGTGAAGAAGCAATGGGATAAGAATGTAGCTCATTTGGAAAAGTACTTGACCAACATGCATAAAACTCTGGGTTCAGTTCTCCTTGGCACTGCATAAAACCATATTCCCAACACCCAGGATATAAGAGGTTTAGAATTCCAAGGTCATTCTTTTAGCTCTTTGTTTTTTGGAAATAGAATCTCCCTGTAGAGCCAACTACCCTGGAAACACTATATAGACATGGCAACTTCATCTCCCAGAGATTCGCTTGCCTCTGCCTCCTGAGTGCTAGGGTTAAAGTTGTGAAACACTATGCCCAGCTCCCAAGGTCCATCTACCTCAAAGATCCTATCTCAAAGAACAAAGGAGGGAGGCAGCCACATCTGCCATTTATTCTGAACTTTCACTGATTTCTGTTAGTTGATAGTAAATAGCTGGTGGTGGTGGATGGATGATGATAATGGAAATGCAATATTCAGACCATAGAATTACTAAATAGGAAACACTAACTTTTAAAATTATGAAATTACTGAAGAGAAATCATAAGGAAAGTGGGAATTGCTCATTATGGAACACTCAACAGTTGACTTTATTTTTTATTTTATTTTGTATAAATAAGGCTGTTAACTTAAAATTCTCTTTTCCTGGAACCTCACTGCCTAGGACCATGTAGCATCCACAGTTTGTTTCACAACATCTGCTGGCTTCCTGTTATGTTGATAAAACATCTGGACATGGGCTGGATTTTGCTTTTTCTACCCAAGTGGCTGTTGTTGACTCAGATACATATTTGGCTTGCTCTGTGGAGGTCATTTAAACATAGTCACCAATATTTGTACTAATTTGCAATAACTCTAGAAGGTTCTAGAAAAATTATTAATGATCATTTCAGGAAAATTACTTTGCCAATAGTAATCATGATGTGATATGATATGATTGCTTATTGGTCACTGATTCTAATTCTGTCACATGACTGTAGATCTATAATGAATTATTGTTCTATGTTTTATTTATATTTGTATCATTTTTCTAATTATTTTTCCTTCATTTAATATGAAGATTCATTTATCAATATAAAAATTGACTTTGCCTTTTGCTTTCATTCTACTAGAAGGTATGAACCCTAAACATTTCATTTCTTTACATGGGAGGAGACAGTTCAGAAAAAAAAGTCTTATGAATTCTTCAGGATGTTCAGAACACTGAAATGTTATTTTAAATTGAAAATCCTCCTGTGGCTTTTCAGTCTCACTATGGATAAATCCAAATTCCTTATCACTATTTTCCTAAAGTTCCAAATGGCCTGGCCTCTGTCTTTCTTACACCATCTTACAGCCTGGCCCATCCTTTCAATGTATGTCAAAGAAATGGTCTTTTGTCATTTCTTTCAACGTGTCAAGCCTAGTCCTGCTTTAAATCATTTGTGCTGTCTTTGTCCTCTGCCAAATTGTCTTTACTTGGTTCCAATCATGTAATTTTGGTTTCAAAGGGCCCTACCTCTCTAACTCACATGTGAAGAATTACTCTTTTTTTCTCACATAATTCTATTTCAAGCTTCTATAGAGGAGGCAATCTTTATGTTTTATTTGGTTTCTTTCTTTTTTCTTTAATTTTATTGAACTTTCGTGCATTTCATGCAACATTTCTTAGTCAAATTTAGACCCGGTCCCCCTTCTGTGCGCCCCGCCCCACCAGAACTTTTGCATTCTGCCAGACATGGCTTGCATCTTTTCCACAGTCTTTTTAAATTTTTCCAGTAGAAGTTTACTGTTTCAGTCAGTTCTTCGAACAAGTCTTTATTGTTGTTGTCGCTGTTGTTCCCTTTAATTTTATATTTGCTCCAAAATATGATTATATATTATATTATATATATATATATACTCTACATATATACCAAAATTACAAAGTCTGAAAATAAACTATAGGTTAATTCCAAAGCATGTTTAGGTATTCACATTTTAACAGTAGAGTTTCATATAGGTAAAAAGAAATATTACTTTACATTCTTAAATTACTAGCAATTGATGTATGTTTTAATGTATTTTTATATTAATATCAGGTAATGTGGTATTATATTTACTAAAAAAGAAAAGAAAAATATACTCAGTTTGCCTTACATATAAAGATTTGGTGCTAGAATCCACAAATAGGGATACCATATGTCTTTGTCTTTTGTTTTCCTGGGACTGTGTTACTTCACTTAGCATAATGGCTTCTAGTTCCATCCATTTACCTGCAAATTTAATGATGTCATCTTTCTTTACTGCTGCATAGAAATTCATTGTGTAGAAGTAACACATTTCTTTATCCAATCATCATTTGATGGATACCTTAGTTACTTCCAACTCTTCACTATTGTGAAGAGAACTGCAATAAACATGGTTGTGCAAGTATCTCTGCAATAGGATGAATCTTGTGGGAATATACTCACAGTAGTATGACTGAGTCAGTTGGTAGGTTCATTTTGAGTCCTTTAAGAGTTCTCCACACTGCTTTCCATAGGGATTACAGGAGTTTGCATTCCCACCAACAGTGAATGAGTGTTCCCTTTCCCCACTGCCTCTCCAGCATTTGGTATCATCTGTTTTCTTGATCATAGCCAGTCTTGCCAGGGTAAGATAAAATCTTAAAGTGGTTTTAACTTGTATTTCCTTAATTATTAGTGAATTAGAACACTTTTTAAGATGTTTCTCAGCCATCTTTACTTCTTCATTTGTAAAGTCTCTGTTCAGTTCTTTACTCGCATCTTTTAATTGGGTCACTTGTTTTCTTGCTCCTTTCTTTTTGAGTAATTTATATACTGTGGATGTCATACCTGTGTCAGATGTATCACTGGTGAAGGATTCCTCCCATTCTGTGGGTTTTGTCTTCACTTCTTTGTTTCTTTCACTGTACAGAAGGCTTGGAGTTTAATGAAGTCCCACTTGTCGAAGGGTGATCTTATTTTCTGCGCAACTGCTCTCTGATCTAGAAAGACTTTTCCTATGCCTATGTCTCATAGGTTACTGCCAAGTTTTCTTCTATCATTTTCAGAGTTTTGGGTTTCACATTGAGATCATTGATCCATTTGGAGTTGATTACAGGGTAAGAGGTAGGGGTTTAGTTTTATTCTTCTACAAGTGGTGATCCACTTATTTGGTTTATTTTTTATTGTTGTCTGCCTCATACTAGAATTTCAGTTCTATCATGAGAGCCCTGCTGTCTTAAGTAATACTCTTGCCATATAGAAGACACTGAAAGACACTGAACTAAATAAGGTTAAAAGAATAAACCTGTTCTGTTGTTAAAACACTGTTCTTTGTGTGCTGCCTCCCACCAGTACTCAAGAAGCAGAGGAAAGAAAATCACTGCAAGTGTGAGACCAGCCTGGCCTACATAATAAGGTCCAGGCCAGCTAGGGTTACATAGCCCAATTCCAAAAATGATAAAAACAAAATAAAATAAAATGAGAATAGAAAATTATATCTTTCAACTTTTACATAATAGAAAACTTCTAATATGTACATTAAACAACAAAGAATATGCAATCAGACCTGATGGATTAAAAACATCAGTATTGCTCAAACTGGACTACTCTCATTACTTCTGAAACACACACATACACACACACACACACACACACACACACACACACACACACACCACTACTTTCTCCATGCCATCTTTTCGGTCTTACTTGAGAAAATTTGCTATTTGAACACATGCGTCTATCTTTAGGAAATCATTCTTTTCATTCACAATTCAAACAGAATTAAGTAATATTTCTCTTCTTAAAGAAGTCACAATCTAACGAGTGGAATTAAGATTATATAGAGAGAGCAGCAGTGTCAAATGAAAGTAGAATGTGCCATCAAGGAGCTAAAGAAAAATAGTCCAGTATTTGAGACAAATGGATTTTAAACTCTGTCTTTGTTTTTCAGCTTAGCCATGGGCTAAGGTATTTCTCTACAAGGCAGTGTTGTGTGTTTGGTTTTTCTTCTTGCTTTTGTTTGGTTGGGTAGGTCTTAAATGATAGACACCATTTCAATAATTGAAGGTTTAAGGAAATGTTATTCTCTTTTTCTTTCTTTCTTTCTTTCTTTCTTTCTTTCTTTCTTTCTTTCTTTCTTTTTTTTTTTTTTTTTTTTTGTCTTTTTGAGACAGGGTCTCCCTATAGCCCCAGCTGGTCTGGAACTCACTCTGTAGACCAGACTGGCCTTGAACTCAGGAATCTGCCTGCCTCTGCCTCCCGAGTGCCAGGACTAAATGTGTGTAGCACCATGCCCGCCTTAAAGATGGTTCTTAGCCACCATGTGGGTGCTGGGAATCGAACCCGGGTCCTCTGCAAGAGCAATCGATGCTCTTAACCGCTGAGCCATCTCTCCAGCCCCAGGAAATCTTATTCTTAAGAGACAACCATCCATAAAAATGACAAAGGCAGAGAGACTAGGATGTTTTAACAAACAGTAAGTTTGGGCCCAATATAGTTTAGATCCATAGTAAGTATAAGAAAATACAAGAATACAAAATGAAATTCAGAATTTGCAGTTTAGGGCTGGAGAGATTGTTCAGCCCTTAAGAACACTGGCTGCTCTTGCAGAGGGCCTGGGTTTGATTCTCAGTACCCACGTGGTGGCTAACAATTATATGTACCTCCAGTTCCAGGGGAATCCAACACCTTCTTACCCACGTGGCCATTACAAGGCACAGGTACACTCACACACATAGGCAATACATTCCTATAGATAAAAGAAATAATACATAAAACATATAAAAGTAATCTGTGATTTATTTAGGAAGAGAGAGCATCTATCAAAAGCTGATGAGGAAGAAAGTACCGATATAAAAGTGATTTAGGAAGTAAAGCAGAGATTGTGACATCACGAAAGTCACATAAGAACAGTTTAGATAGCAAAGCTAGTGAGCAGAGGGTCATGTCACCGAAGACATGGTTGTCCCCAAAATAAGACCAGCTGTTATTTTTTCCCATGAGGGGTGTCTGTCCACTCTAAATAAGGACATTATGAAACATTCAGCCAACAGGATGCAGCAGAAGAAGCTTATGAGATTTCCAAGTTCAAGTCACCAAAGACTATTCAGCTTTATAATGACTCTCAGGAATACCTGTGTAAAAGAAGCTGGGACCATGCACAAAATCTGGCTACCCTGAGATCGTGCTGAAGAGGGATTGAAAGGGTGATCTAGCTGTCTGCAGCAGAGGAGCTTTCAGGAAACAAGTATTTACGGCACACTTCCAGTTATATCATTAAATGACTGCATCCTCCTTTGACTTCTTAAATGAAGCTGTTTGTGAGGTCTGAACTAAACCACCCAAGCATCTGATTCACAAAATCCCAGGTAGATGATTATTGTTTATACACTATAAATTATGGGGTACTATTTAAGGTACTCTCTGTAAGAAGAAAAGCCTAAAAGTGAAAACTGAGTTTTGTTACTGATATCAATTATAGATTGATAAGTAAATAATAGATGTAGTAGAGGTGGCACGTAGGAATTAGTGAGTGCTTGGACTCAGTAACCATGAGAATGGGAGTCAAAGATAATGTTTTTTCATGTATGAGTAAGTATTAGTATACTTACTCCACTAGTTGAATTATTTAACTTTATAATTGCACTATATAATTGTTTATTCACTGAACTATTTATCAAATAGCAATTAATTGTGTACTCAGTGTTAGTCAGTGTGCTACTAACTAAAAATACAAAGAAAAGAAAAGACATGAGTTTAATCTACAATGAAATTTCAGTTTAGAAGGATTGAGGACCATGACTTGGTCAGTCAAGTACCGTGAAAGGGTTACCTCAGTTGAAATGGAAATAGAAAGACAGACCTAGAGATGAAAGGTCAAAATCTACCAAGATTTTCTCAACAGTATCACCTTTAAAGTCCTTCACCTGAGATTTCCCTTTACATCTATGTCCTTCTTACTTGATTCTAAGTATGCTTCCTCACTTCCTAGCAAAAGAATATTCTGGTCTAATTTATCAGGCACATACCAAAGGCTCTCTACACATAACTCTGTAACTTTGATTCTTGTAGACTCCATTAACCTCTGTTGACTGTAAAAGTTGTTTATTGTCTCGCTGTGATGTTATGTTTATAGTCTTCAAAACTTTTCTCTCCGGGCCCATTTGTCTGGAATGTTCTTTCCACCTCAAAGTCCAAATAGGCCAAACCTAACCGAAACCATATCTCCTCACTGAGGTCATCACATTGCATCATTAGGTGTCTCTAAATTCCCACAGTGACATTTGACTAGATCATTCAATATATAGTGCCAGACTATAAGAACAGTTTGTTTTCCTAAGTAAATACATGTGCAGGATTCAGGCAAAAGCTTCATTTTGTGTTCTTTATCACTAAAACTGTGAATTGTACAAAGGAGGTTACTAATATGCACTTCATAGTCCTGAGGAGTGGAGTTAATTTTTGGTATTTCAAATGCTGCTGGTTTCTTTCTTGGAAGTGTGTAAAGTCTTGATAAATTGTTTCATTCTTTTTTTTTTTTTAATTTTTATTTATTTATTTATTTTTATGTGTATGAATGTATTGTCTGCATGCAGGTCTGCGCACCCATGTCGTGCGATGCCGCGGAGGTCAGAAGAGGGTCTCGGATTCCCCTGGAACTGGAGTTCTCCTGGAACCGGAGTCACAGACGGTTCTCTCAGAAGAGGGTCTCGGATTCCCCTGGAACTGGAGTTCTCCTGGAATTGGAGTTTTAGACGGTTCTCGGCCGCCATGTGGGTGCTGGGGATCGAACCCGGGTCCTCTGTAAGAGCGGTCGGCGCTCTTAACCGCTAGGCCATCTCTCCAGCCCCTCATTCTTAATTATAATTTTAAAGAATATGATTAGTCAGTTGAGAATAGATTTTTCTCCACTTTTTAAATTTTTGCTGTTTCATAAAAATTAAAAGATATTGTTTTACCTTAGATTATAAGTAACTTGGTTTTATAAATATTGAAGTAAAAAATAGAAACTTTCATTTTTGTGCCTCTTTTCCCTAAGCTTAACTTTTTATGAAGAACTATGATTTTAAATAAAGTTTCAATAAACAAACATTCACACTTTTCATTTAGGCCACAACAAAGAATAGATCAATGAGATAAATATTACTCAGAGGAATTGAACTAGATCTGAACTAATTAAACTTGTGATATGTTAAATCTAAAGGTAGTACAGAAATTACCTAACTCCCTCAATATATCTAAGAAAATAAAGAAGATTGGTAGAGAAACACAGTTTTTCTGAGGGCCGGGAAACCCTGACAAAGGATAGGGAGGGCTAAAGGTCTAGTTTTGAAAGTGTTATTTAATCCTCCCTTGAGGAGCAAAAGTAATTGACCCTAATGAAGTTCATGTTTACCAAAATGTTGGTTTATTTTGTGTGTCATCTTAAAAAAAAGAGAGACATGTTGTTCCTCACATTCCTGCTATTTATTTACCACCTAGGAATGAGACATCATAGAGCAACTGAGAATGTCTCTTTATTTAACTTCATTATGATTTTTTTTCAGTAGCCCCATGCTGCCTATGAAATTCTGGTAAAGTAAATGTCAGGGTGTGGTCTCCTTGCTGTTACACATTTTTAAAATTTCTTTCTGTAGGAACAAGGCTACAGTAGGGACAACACTCTAGAGCTCCAGCAAGGAAACTCAGAAGCTTGCCCGTTATCCCACCAAGTCCCTGTGGCTTGGACCTTAAGGGCTCAGGGACTACTGTTCCCTTGTGCTACAGGTTTTACAATCTCATCATGCCCTTGGTTCTGCTTCAGACAAGGAGTGAAAGTTCATTCACTTGGAATCATTAATAAAATCTAGATACCACCATGACTCTGTCCTACCCAGAGGAGAGGCAGGTTTCCCATTCATTCTGTTTGAATAATTTCGCAACTACAAGAACAAGGGGGAGATGCATTACAACGACTTTTTTTTTCCTGCCAAGTATATTTGAATGGGTTCCCTTAATATTTGATGACTTGAGAATGTTATGAAGAAACTGAAGCTCAAATTTGTATCTTTCCCTGAAAAGGGGTAATAAGAAACATTGCTCTCGTATAGAGTGAATAACCACTTGAAAGAAAAGTTCTGTACAAATTAATACACCTCGAATATTCCAGAATAGGTTTGAGTGTCTCATATGCCATGTTTTGTGGGGTTTTCCCCCATTTCTGTTAGTTCTTTGAGAATTCCTTACAATGTATTTTGATCTAGTCAAGCCCGTTTCTTTTTTTTTTTTTTTTTTTTTGATCTAGTCAAGCCCGTTTCTTTTTTTTTTTTTTTTGAGACAGGGTCTCCCTGTAGCTCTGGCTGTCCTGGAACTCAATCTGTAAACCAGGCTGGCCTTGAACTCACAGAGATCCGAGATCCGCGTGCCTCTGCCTCCCAAGTGCTAGGATTAAAGGCGTGCGCCACCACGCCTGGCATTTATTTATTTATTTCTGTATGTGTATGAATGTACTGTCTGCATGTAGGTCTGTGCACCCGTGTCGTGCAATGCCGCGGAGGTCAGAAGAGGGTGTCGGATTCCCCTGGAACTGGAGTTCTCCTGGAATTGGAGATTCAGACGGTTCTCGGCCGCCATGTGGGTGCTGGGGATCGAACCCGGGTCCTCTATAGGAGCAGTCGACGCTCTTAACCGCTAGGCCATCTCTCCAGCCCCCCAAACCCATTTCTTAATGGCCCCAGCTCTACCCCTACACCCAAGTTTATACCCTTTTTTTTTTTTCTTTTTTTTTTTTCAGAAAAATCTATCAAGTTCAATTTGTGCTGCTCCTCTCCTCTTGTGGGTGTGGCCATCCACCAGAGCATGACCCACCTCCCAGATGCCGCACCCTGAAAGCAAACTGAGTGTCCTCTCCGAGCCCCTGCCAATTGCCAATGCCTTCTAAGCTAGAAATCAGACATTGTGCTCCCTCCCTTCTCCATGACAGCCTTCTGTCTGGCTTGAGATTGCTCAGGTCTTCTAAATGCTCTCACACCCATCCACGGTGAGTTCATTGTTCATATATGCAACTGCTGTGTCCTGCTGTGTCTGGAAATCACTCTTTCCTGTAGTCATCCACTACGTCTGGCTTAAAAAAAATTTCTTCCCCCTCTTCCACAATAAACAGTGAGCCTTGGAAAGAGGGGTTGTGATCTAGGTAACCCACTTAGAGATAAGCATTCTGCAGTCTTTTATTTGACCAGTTGTGAGTCTCTATGTTAATTGCCATCCACTGCTAAAAGAAGTCTCTGATGAGGATTGAAAATGCACTAACCTATGGATATTAGTATAAGTTGCTAGGGATCAATTTAATAGTATGTCCATTTAGCAGAATAATGATATTAGCTCCCCCCCTGCCCCAGGGCTATGGTCTGTCTAGCCACAGCTTCTTGGCCCTGTGAACAGTGCCACACAGGGCTCTATCTTGTGAAATTTGCCTTCAATCTAATCATAAAGTGGTTAGTTACAGCCTTGAAATTTATACTATTTTGTTGTTGTTGCTGTTGTTGTTTAACATACCTCTTTGAATTATGCCCAATTTTCTGGGATTGGTCTAAGCCAAGATTTATCAATATTTCTGACGCTCACCAACAGAGCATTGAAATGAGAGTATTTAGAAGCAGTTTAGCTGTTGATACCATTGGGAGAGAGAGAAAAATGAGACCATTCTTCTCCCAATGTTTCTAATAGAATTAATGTATTGGGGCGGGAGAGATAGCCTAGCAGTTAAGAGCACCAACCGCTCTTACAGAAGAACTGGGTTTGATTCCCAGCACCCACATGGCAGCTAAGAACCATCTGTAACTCCAACTCCAGGAGAACTCCAGTTCCAGGGGATTCTGAGACCCTCTTCTGACCTCCTGGGCATTGCATGACATGGGTGCACAAACCTACATGCAGATAGTACACTCATACACATACAAAAATAAATAAAATTAAAAAAAAAAGAATTAATGTATTAATAAAACACAGTGCCAAGAAATTGCAGAAACGAAGTGATGGTTCAGTGAAATACAAAAACATGGATAAGAAGCTTTAAAGTCTTTAGCTTTAACCAACTTATTATCAGTATGACCCACCTTATATTACAGCAAAATCCCTTCCTTAGCAGGGAAATAAAGGTGGAAGATCTGAAATAATGAAGACCTAGGGTAGAACACAGGGGTAAGATTGGGTATAATAAAGGTAAAAACAAAACAAAACTAAGAAAAAATAAAAACAAAACAAAAAAACCCCAGGGGACCTGTCCATTTCATTATTTAATGTTAGCAGATTTTGCACAAGACTTATTCCGATTTCATTGCTATTAATGGGGGGAAAGTGTCACTAAAACTCTTACCTATCATTAATAATTTAATCTCAACTATGTTACTGAAATTATCCAAATATCAAGGCAGAGAGCAGGTAGAGTTCACTGGGGTCTTAGGGTATTCTGAAATAGAGTGGAGATGGCATGGTTATATAGAGTTTGCAGAAAGCTTGGTAAATACACATAGTGGACTTGGGGAACAGACAAAAGAGAAAGTCAGGGGGAGCAGCACCCTTTAATCAACACAAAGATTAAGGCTGGCTCCAAAATGTAATGTAAGCTGAATAGATACCCAGTGTCATCTCCTTTGATTTATGCATGTTCTCCCGGCTACACCTAAGCTTCTAAGGCCCAGAATGAAGGGCTGGGGAACAATGAACATTGTTTTGGCAAGAACAAGAAGACTTCTGTCCAAAGATAGGAAACTTCCTTTTCAATTAAATCCACTTAAGTTCACTTTCTGGCCTGATTTCGACTAGTGGTTTGAATGTATATAGATTGTCTAGGATCAGGCAACTATTGCGGAAGAAGCAGAAAATGGATTTTCTCTTCTAGGAGCCTGGAGCAAGGGCTTGAAAACTTCCTTCAAAGGAGTGACTACTATAACTCCTGCCTTATAGGTGACTGATTCAGGGAAGAAACTGTAGCCAAACTAGAAATGTGGAGTATCCTGCTGAACGCCGGTCTAAGCTTCAAGGCTACCTTGAAGCTAGAAACATGTACCTATTTAAACAAGTGCTGTCTCAAAACTTTCTCTTTCACACTTTTTCCAGGGAGAAAAATGTGTTTCCCACAAATGTGGAGTAGAAACACAGGACTTAGTTTTAGAACATAATTAGGTAGAAGTGAGCTTTATCAGAGGGCTGATGGGGTCTGTTTAGCTAAATATTGTGAGAGAGATACAGGCCTGTTAGTGCAACAAACCCTACTGCACAGATGGGAAGACTAAATGAAAGGATGACATTACACTCGCTGTTCCTGCAGCTGGGAGGTGCCAGCCTCAGGAAAAGAGTACTGGTCCAACGAGCTTTATCATCATACAAAGACGCACAGATACTCCCATTAGATGTGAGCAAACTTTTCTTTGTTAAAATGGTAAGCATGTGTCCTCTGATTTGATTTTATACTCATGTGGCCTAACTTTTGAGTTTTACCATTTCTAAGTTATCACTAAGAAAATCATGAAGGCTGCCCAGTACTCAGGAGGCAGAGGCAGGCAAAATCTCTGTGAGTTCAAGATTAGCCTGGTCTACATATTGAGTTCCAGGCCAGCTGGGGCTACCAGGAGACTGTGTCTCAAAACAAACGCACACACAAACAAACACCCACACAAACAAATAAGCACAGAAACAAAATCATGAAGGCAGTATACCAAAGTGGCTCTACCTAGAAATTGCATCAGCTTCCTTCAGCTCTCATTAGTTTCATGTCACATAAACTGAGACATTCAACACCACTGAATGCAACAGTAGGGGAAAGGATGGATTCGATGCAGGAAAGCTAAATAAATTATTTGCAAGGAGATCCTGAGGAGGATAAAAATCTCCCCAAGGTTTTCACTTATTTATTTATTTATTTATTTATTTATTTATTTATTTTGGTAGTTCTGATTTATATCTTTAAATGTTGAAGGCATAGCTAATTCTATATCGTCTGATGTCTGATTCTACTATTATTTTCTTTCCTTTTTCCCCTCTGTCCTCCCTAAAGGCATTTAGCAAACTGTCTAAAGTGGGCTTATCAAAATAAGTTTTTGCAATTTCTAGAGCTTAATTGGATATTTGCAATTTGAAATGGTACTTTCAAAAACAATCCAGTTCTGTGGGAAATTGAGGTTATCTTAAAACGTTGCACTGACCTTTATAAGGATTCTTCACCGAAGTCAGAAATTTAAGCTTCATTCATGGATAATTGGGCCATTGGCCAAGCTAGAAAAATAACAAAGACATAACTAATGTGTTATTTTCTCTATTTCTGCTGATTTCAATTTTTGTTTTAAGTGTTTGGGTCAGATAGATAATCAGGTTAGAGTTCTAACTTCTCTTTAGGGGTTACATATCCAAACTAACCCAGGAGCCTTTCTTCCAACTTTATCACAACTCCAAAACAACACAAGCTATGTTTCAAGTTTTCTTTGTAATTCTAGTCTTCTCTAACATAGTCTTCTTTAAACCATTTTCTCCTGGTCATTCATTGTAATGTTATTCACCTTTTACTTCTGACTTCATACTAAGTTAAGGGATGGATCAAAGGTAAGGGATGATAGTCCTTTCCTGCTAAAAGGTCATAGCTTAAAACCCTTGGAAACATATGAATAGCTAAAGCGATATGATAAGCTGCTCCAGTAGAAGCCAATACAGCCCAAGTAATCAGCTTGGAACAGAGAACAAAGCACAGGTGCTGGGGATGTCCTTCTGAAAGAGCAGCTGCATAAGCATTTATAGTTCTTCAGAAAAACTGCAGAAAGGGAAGGGTGTTTCTATGCCAATAAATAAAGGCATCAAAATGTGTAGTGACCAAGGTAAGCCATCTCTGTGGTCAAAAAGTTTCTGTAGAAAGGCACAAAAATTTAGCAGAAGCTGTGTTTTTGAAAGGCTAATCTTCATGCTCACCTTCCCTGCAGAATGTAGTGTGTAGAATTACAGTAGTAGAGATATTGATATTTGGGGCAATGATATAAAACCTGATGAAACATACAAAGTACTTAAAACAAATCATCTGTCTTATGAATAGTCTGATATAAATACCCAGATTTTTAGGTAATGAAATTAAGACATAGAAAGGTGAAGAAGCTCATCTAAATAAATGATGAAGACGTGACAAAAATCAGGGATGGTGGCACTGAAGGCCTCATCTTATAGAGATCTACACAGGACCACAACACCAAACAAGTTGACCCCCATGGAATATTCACCATCTGTAATACTTAAACCAAGAACTCATGTCCAGACTTCTTATACATTACAGAGAAAAGTTTCAAGTTTAACTTAAAGTTCCTTGTCTAACCTATAAATATTACTCTGCTCTAAATAGGATGGAGTGGTACTGTTTTTTTCTGTCTCCAACAAGCTCCTGTAAAACAGCACAAGTTTGCAAATGGAAAGCTTGATTTTCCCACGTGGCTGATAGAGAGAAACCTCAGTTTTCAATGTGTAAAGACCAGTTTGAAAAAAAAAAAAAAAAAAAAGGAAAAGAAAGAATTTCCCCCAAGTCTTTCCATTTGGCTTGCCTCCAGCGCAGAATAGAGCCCTCTGTTCTGAAGACCAGGAACTGCTCACTGCAGATTACTTCAGACATAGAGGTAATCCTTTTTGGAAGACATGAAATCAATCACTGGAGGAAATATTTGTAGGACTATAAACAGTCCAATCTTGTGGCTGTTAGTGATTATAGCTAGCAAAATGAAAGATTGTCCAGTAGATATTAATAAGGAAACTACACACAGGAAAAAGAAGAGGCAAGATAATCTCACTTGGGACTTACAGAATAAGGAAATCAGCTCATGTGGAAGCCCTTGGATCTCAATGGGGGTGCCTACTCCTCTGTTCTATTTGACCTTCAAAGAGCTGCCTTCATTTGGAACAGGTGTTGATGAGTGTTGGCCAGTGACTTGACTCCGCCTGGGATTTCTCCACTAGAGAGGAAATGAAATGCCCTTGGTTCATTTTCCTCTCTGATTTAGTTACCTTTGCTCTACTAAGTGTACTGAACTGAGCATATCTCCTGCAGAGGAGGGCATCTCCATTCTAATAAAGCCTGCTGGATAACAAAAGACTGCCATTTGTGATAGCCTTCCCAAGCAGAAATTCTACAGGGAGTTTCCTGTACCTTTTGGTAAGTGTGGTTCCATAGCAGAGCTCAACAAGCTACAGCTCTTATGCTAAAGGAAACCTTCCCTGTGTTTTTTTGTTTGTTTGTTTGTTTGTTTTGTTTTGTTTTTCAGGACCCATTGACTTGAAGAGAGGCTTTAAACTTTTTCTTTGTCTGCTTTTGCTTTGTTTTGTTTTTGAGATAAGGTCTCCTTTTAGCTCCAGCTGGCATGGAACTCACTAGGTAGACCAGGCTGGCCTTGAACTCACAGAGATCCACCTGTCTCTGACTCCTGAGTGTTGGGATTCAAAGCATGTATCATCACACATGGCTTTATATTTCTTAACTGCTCAATATAAAAGATCAAAAGAAGAATATTTTCATTCAAATGTTATCATGAATGATTTCTCCATGCCTGCAGCTCATTCACAGCTGCTGCGAGTGACAATGGCAGTTAGCATAAAGGAGCCGGGCCTGCTGGTGTCCTCCAGATGGACTTCAAGGCCATGCTGAGCAAATGGTTAGGATGGTGCCTCAAGTTTTAACAACTAAAAAGTGATAGAGAAGATGGCCGGGGGTGTGGCTTAGTAGTTAGTTAGTAGACGTTTGTCTAGTATTGCCTGCCATTCAATTTGAAACTATTTGCTATTTAGCCCTTTACAGAAAAAGTTTGAGTATCTCTGGCCCTCAGAATTAAAAAATAAATTGACAACATCTAATACTTCAGCCTATTAGAAGCAGAGTACTGCTGTGAGGAAATTGCAGAAACCCCATTTAATTTCTATGGACCTCTGGGAAATAAAAGACAACCACTGATTTCTGGTAAGTGTGATTGAAACAAACTGAAAGCTGGCCTTAATAAATTTACCACACTTGGCACAATGCATTGGATTAGGTTGAGCTCACCAGAAAGCTGCCAGATAATTTCTAATTATTGCTAGGAACCATCAAAATCACAGTTTTATAGCACAAGAATAATTATGTATCAGCAATTTCATAAGTTTCATATAATTCTATGAGATGCTCTGCCAAGAAGGAAGTCTGTATTAATATTTTCTTCATTAAGTTTCTTCTGTCAGATGTTGTACTTGATTTTGGTTAAATTTCCAGTGTTCAACATTAGGAGCATAACACAGGTTCATGGACAACCTAGTAAGGAAACAATAAGTTAAAGTTGCTCTTAAACCTTCTAGATTTGAGAATATTGTTACAAAATGGTACTAGCACTTGAAACTTCAATTACAATTTTAAGTAATTCCCTAGACCTTGATCTGTTACACAGAATAGGATAGTGTTTGGTGAGTTGCTCATAAAGGGAAAGAATTTCAATCCTCAACTTTGCATTTTCCAATTACTAGTACAACTTCATAGCTCTAGAACTGTGAGTTGATACTGTTGTAGACAGCATTTTATCTTTTTAGTGAAATAAAAGCAGAAATAATGTCATGCACACAGGGATATATATATATATATGTGTGTGTATATATATATATATATATATATCTGTGTGTATCTATATTATAAAAACTTTTATAGATATGTATATTATGATATGAATCTATACATATGGTATATATGCAATAATTATGTATATACATGTATATATAAGAAACTTCAGGTTAAACCATTTTTAAAAATTCAAACATTAAGGGGCTGGAGAGATGGCTCAGCTGTTAAGAGAACTGGCTCTTCTCACAGAAGACCCAGGTTCCAATCCCAACACCCACATGGCAGCTAACAACCATTCATAAGTTCAGTTCCAAAGGATATACTGCCTTCCTCTGTCCTCTGTGGCCATTACATGAAGCAGGTACATTTACTTGCAGGTAATACATTCATACCCATAAAATATAAGTAAATAATTAAAAAATTCAAACATTAAATACTACCCATATTTCATCAAAATAGAAAAGATTTCAAGTATAGGAAATAAACATAGTCTCATTTCTTGGCTTTCTATCATAATGTTAATTATAATTCCACTTATCTGTGTAGCCAGGGGACACAAAGGACATTTACAACTGATCAACAAATTGATTTGAATTTGCCATGCTTCTCAAAGATCCATGTGTTCAGATATGATTGTTAACTTATTGGCTTTGGGAAAGTGGATCCTAAAGCCTCTGACTTCATCAATAGGTTAATCCTTTTATGGATCAATAACATATCATTACTGAAAGGTGATGGAAAATTTGGAGATGTGGCCTAAAGAGAGGAAATAGATCACTGTGGGCAAGCCCTGGAAAGATATATGTTGTCCCCAGGCCTCCTCTCTCTCTTCCCCATCACTTTCTCTCTTTCTCTTTTCCCCAGATGCCACTATATGATCTTGATCACACCCCTTTGTCACCCTTTGTCATAGACCTCTGTCTCAATGAAGGACCAACAGCAATAAGCCAGCTCACCAGGGACTGAAACTTTGGTTTGACATATAGCTTCCCTCTCTTAGTTGGTGATGTAAGATATTTTGTCATACTGGCAAAAGTCAGTAATCGTCAGTGCTGCCAGAGTCTATATGATGGCTAGAACATCAACATGCTTACTGTATGAAGGGTAGAGAAGGGACAGACATTCAGAAGACCTAAGGAACCATGAATTTTAACCACATATCCGAATATTCCCAAACAATAAGAATCACACAACATGTACAGAAGACATATTCCAAGAATATTTCAGTGTTGGATTGGGTTGGAGAAACAGTCACATAGAAAGTGACAAAACTGTAAAATGATCAGCCCTGCATAGCAGATAACAAGTGCTTTTTCATAACATAAAACAGAACTGGAAGCTTGTTTCTGTATTGAACTTAGTTTTTTAGTATGTTTTTCTTTTCGAGGTTATCTGTGTGTTTGGTTTGGTTTGGTTTTGCTGTGGCTGTAGCAAATTACTACAGTCCTGATAACTTAGCCGAATTTTTTTCCTTTCAGAGTTCTGGAAATTGGAAGCCAGAACTCTGTTTCAGCAGAGCTCAGATTCTCCCAGGGCTAAGGGAAGAATTCAATTATTTTCATTTCTTTATTTTTTATGTGTATGAGAGTTATGCCTGCATGCGTGTAAGTGCACTTCACCTGTGTCATGGAATGCTTCCCCTGGACAGGAGAGGGCATTGGATTCCCTGGAACTGGAGTTACAGATGGTTGTTAGCCACCATGTGGGTGCTGGAATTTGAACACAGGTCTTCTGCAAGAAAAGCCAGTGCTTGTGTTCAACATCACTAATCATCAAGGAAATGCAAATGAAAACCACTCTAAGATATCATCTCACTCCAATAAGACTGGCTAGGATCAAGAAAACAAATGATACCAAGTGCTGGAGAGGTTGTGGGGAAAGGGGAACACTCATCCACTGCTGGTGGGAATGTAAACTCGTACAGCCACTATGGAAAGCAGTGTGGAGAACCCTTGGAAGACTTGGAATGAACTTGTCACCTGACCCAGCCATACCACTCCTGGCCATGTACTCACAAGAATCACCTTACCACAGAGATACATGCACAGCCATGTTTATTTCAGCTCTCTTCACAATAGCAAGGAGCTGCCACCTACCCCTCAACTGACGAGTGGATAGAGAAAATGTGGTACATCTACACAATGGAGTTCTATGCAGCAGTAAAGAAAGATGACATCATGAGCTTTGCAGGTAAATGGTTGGAGCTAGAAGATATCATGCTGAGTGAAGTAACACAGTCCCAGAAAAACAAATGAGGAATGGTATCCCTCATCTGTGGATGCTAGCACCAATTACCTAACTATATGGCCAACTGAGCAAGCAACATCAATGTGATCTGAAAACAACTGTGCTCTTATATTGTGAATCCCTTAACAAATAAAAAAAAAAAGAAAAAAAGAAAGAAAAGCCAGTGCTCTTAACCACTGAGCAATCTCTCCAACCTGGGAAGAATTCATTTTATTCCATTTCGACTTGTGGAGTCTGTTGGCATCATTTGCTTGTCTCCATGTCCTCTCCACTTTGCAGATTCATTGTCTCTGTCTCGGTATGTATCTGTCTAATGCCCCTCTACTTCAGATGGTATGTAAGTTTTATCTAACTACTTCCAGTCAACAGCTCCCCATATCTGGATGCTTAATGTAATTACATATTTTGCCACATAATTTTATATTAACTGATTGCCTGTATAACGTAAAAGCCAGAGATCCTGCAGATTATCTAAATCTTCAGAAGACCATATTTTCTCTAGCCCACCATAGTAACAGGAACTTATATGAGAATATGCCTTAAAGAATTGCTCTTAAATTCTCTTTTAATAAATGGAAACAAAATTCCCCTTGACCTTGGTACTAAATTAAGTTTAAATTGAGATTTGATGGTCTTTTCTGAAAGAATTACTGTTTTGAGCCACTAAATACATTATAATAAATAGACATATAAAGTACCTAGTCTCTAGGGGAATACATCACAAAGGCCGTGGTCACAAAAATCAAGACCTAAATGTGAATAAATTATCAAAGAAATTTCCTTTATTGATTTTTCAATTTTTTAAACCCACAAGAAAAGGTCCACTAAAGACCTTTTGTTTGATTAAAACCAGAATCTAATAAAAGTGCCTTAGAATCACAATGATAACCTGTGTTCAAGAACACGAGCAGAGAGTGCCCTTGAAGAGAGGGTTCACATGTGTTCACATTTGGTACTGGGGACTCACTCTATGAAGTAGAGGAATGATTGCAACCAGCTGTAAGCTACACAATAATATCTCATCCATGGAGCCACTGAGAAAATTTCTTCCTTACTCTTTTTATCCCTTTCTCCCAAGAGTTCTATAAAATATGGCCAAGTCTTTCTTCTCTTATGGAATACTGACCTTTGCGAATCCTTATATATGAAAAGAAAGCGCCTTCAAGTCTCAAAAGAACTGAAAGGAGAAACACAGGGTTTGTCTCTCTAAAAGAATAAGATTGGCAGCTCTTTCTATGCGTCCTGTTGTGAAATACTTTATGATGGTTTCCAGTGACACTGGCAGACCTTTCATATGTACAGCCTGAAAACTGCCACTGAAATATAAGTTAAACTGCTTTGAATAGACACAGTCAGATCTCAGTAAAGGCCACTTATCTTTAAAATGTTATCATTAATGATAATCTGAAATGTCATCCCAATGCTCTCCTGAATAACTTGTGTAGCAATTTTTGGACCACCTAACACATAATTCCCTTCCAGAATATCCTCAAGTATCCCCCCAGATCTGGCTAACTTTAGCTCAACTAGAGCTGTAGAAAAATCTCTAGGATGTTATAAAAGAGGAATAATGAGGAAGGAGCAGAGAAACTTACAAAAACCCTAGATAAAAGGTACACATCCTTTTCTTTTAATATCTCAGTATAATTCTTGTTTAAGGAAAATATCACTTTAAGCAAGAAGAATAAAACATGAAAATCATTGCTTTCAGCTTAAAAAGCAAGTTAAAGAGGGAAATTAAGGCAAATACCATTGCTTTTTATTCCTGGTACAATTAAATGAAAGTTAATGAAGAAAACAAATGTGACCAAAATTCTATGGTATAAAATGAAGTAAGAACAAAACTGCAGGATCTTCTACCCCTGAAAAAATATGTAAGCAACAAGTAGGAAACAAATGAACAGACAGGAAGTGAACTCTGGGTCAAGACATCACATCTCTCAGGGGCACAGGCTTGGACAGATCCTTCTCCCCATTACTATGTATATAGAAACACTCAATATGTAAACAGCTCGCCCCTCCCGGCCTCCTATCCCAGTTCAACATGAACTCTATGAGGATGGACTAGATGCATTTATAATATTAAAATCCTGAAACATAACAAAGTATGATTCATCTTAAGTAACAAACTTTAAAAATATTTTTATTGGGTTTTGGTACATTTCATGCAACAATTCTTAATCAAATTTAGACCCACTTCCCCATCTATGCCTTCCTCCAACCCCCATGCCACCTGGCCTCATGTATTCTGTCACACATGTTAAGTTCCAGCTAGACCAGCATTTTACCAAGATGACCTTCAGTGCAAGTTCATCCACGGGCATCTATTCAGCCTATCTAGTACTATTAGGGAAGGTCTACTCTCCATCATTCGGCCGTAACCAGGTTCCAACAGTTCTCAGGCTAGGAACAGCTTGCCACCCATTTCCCTCAAACCACTCTGGGACCTTGTGTGACTGAGTTGGCATGGGTCTTGTGCGTGATGCCACCATTGCCACCCTTGCTACAAGTTCACATGTGCAAACTTCCAGTGGCCTGAAAGCCTCTGTTTTCCTGTGTTCATGTACCAAACCTGGGTTTTAAATCTTTCTGTCCCTTTTTCTGCAATGCTAGTGGGCCATGGGTTCATGAGGTTTAATATAGGAGTCCTATCCAAGGACAAATATTATGCTAGTCTCTTAATCTCTAAAATGTAGCCTGTCATGGCCTTCTGTGTGCATTGCCCTTTGTTGTAGAAAGAAACTTTGCTGGTGAGAGTTGAGGGTTGCATTAATATTCTCTCCACCCCCTGTTCCACTAGGTCTGTGAACCTTGAGTGTAGACATTCCACTGTAAATACGTCACCTAAGGGTGGGCATCTCTCAGACCTAAATTCTCTATGTGTGACCAGTTGTGGAACTCTGCAGTAGCCTCCATCTGTTGCACAGAGAAGCTTCTTCGATGGGGTGGGGGGGCTACTGTACACTTGTCTGTAAATATAAGGATCCATATTTAGGATACGGTAAGAAATTACATTTACCTACAGATGTGACTGAGATATGATTTTCTCTAGGGTCTATGTCCTCTCCAGCCATGCATATTTGGCAATAATTGGAGTGTCACCCATAAGTTCACTGCCCTGTGAGAGCTTTAAGTCAGTACCTCAATAGAGTTCATTTGCTGTCCCAGCCTT
Organism: Rhizomys pruinosus; assembly: GCA_009823505.1. Classification (NCBI taxonomy): domain Eukaryota; kingdom Metazoa; phylum Chordata; class Mammalia; order Rodentia; family Spalacidae; genus Rhizomys; species Rhizomys pruinosus. The sequence continues at coordinate 6,571,705 of VZQC01014560.1, forward strand.
TATGGTTATTAGGCTTTAGGGCTTGGTTGGACCATTGATTGATTTTTTTTTTTGCATAGTATCCTCCAGAACTATGAGAGCTAGTACATGGGGAAAAGGCTTCAGGCCAGTTCACGCTCCATTGCTCCAAGTCTTGTGTCCAAATTCTGTCCTGCTTGCAGCAATATGGACTTACTTTTGAGTTCTGGGAGACAACCAAGAGCTCTGGCCATCGTCATGTGTCATTTTGGGAGTTTCTCAGACTACTCTGACCAACCACTTGAAAGGAAGTGCCAGACAGGAGAAACCTTCCTTTGAGTTGTTGACCAGGTTACTCTGAGACTCCCCAAATTAGACAGGCTATTGCCTCAGCCCTTGATTTCCTCACAGAACTTGAAGGGAAGACCCTATTGCTGATGAAAGGACATACTTCAGACACAAGATTTGGAGCAATTGAGCTGGAACTGAAGGAAATCACTTCCCCTGAAGACTAGCTCTCATAGCTTTGAGGAGCACTACGGAAGCTGCTGTGGGAGAACAGCAATCAGTGATTCAACACCAGCTTTAAGAACAAATATCCGGGGCTGGAGAGATGGCCTAGTGGTTAAGAGCACCGACCGCTCTTACAGAGGATCCGGGTTCGATCCCCAGCACCCACATGGCGGCCGAGAACCGTCTGAAACTCCAATTCCAGGAGAACTCCAGTTCCAGGGAATCCGACACCCTCTTCTGACCTCCGCGGCATTGCACGACACGGGTGCACAAACTTGCATGCAGACAGTACATTCATACACATACAGAAATAAATAAAATTAATAAAAAAATTTAAAAATAAAGAACAAATATCCCTATCAATGAGTGGCCAGAGTAGGACAGTGCTGCACTAGTGGCACTTTTACCTTGGGGGACACATGGGAGGACTTGATGTAGACCTAGAAGAGTTGCAAACAATTGATAGACAATAATTTATGTATGAAATTCTAAAAAATTAAAATTTAAAAAGTCTGTGAAATATTCCTGTTGCTCTGTTTTCTACAGAACACTTGGCCATGAACATAAAAATTCAGAGAATTGTTTAATAATTTCTAATAAAAAAGCTTGCCAATTTCTACTGGGCAACTGATGGATTTGTGTTTAACGACTTGAAGTGTTAACATATTTTGGCATCTAGTGTTTTACAGGGCGTACAAACTGAATTCTTTTAAATTGCTAGTAATTTTCTTCTTTCTTATTCAGTGGTCATTAATATTTTAATATTTATGGTTAGATCTTTAAGAAAATTCAGAGAGCTATTATGAAAATTGAAATATTAATAAGGATAACATGCTACAGAGACTCAAGAAGGAAATAATATATATATATATATATATAGAGAGAGAGAGAGAGAGAGAGACAGAGAGAAAGAGAGAGAGAGAGAGAGAGAGAGAGAGAGAGAGAGAGAGAATTTCTTGATAGCTTGATTTAGTGTCATAATTATGGACCTTCTGCATCACACTGCCTAATACAAAGTAAAATCTCAGTGAATTCTGAGTACTATTTTGACCCTTTTAATATCAGTAACTATAAAATATCTGCATTTGAGGATCTGGGTGCTTTGCATAGATATAAAAGAAATGTATATGATTTCCACAATCAGTGGAAGACTGGGGCTGGAGAGATAGCTCAGCAGTTAAGAGCAGTGGGTGTGTTGCAGAGGACCCAGGTTTGATTCCCAACACCCACATGGTGGATAACAACTGTCCGTAACTCCAGATCCAGGGCGTCTAATGCCCTCTTATGATGTTCGCAGGCATTGCACACATTGGTGCACCCACCTACATGCAGGCAATATACTCATACATATGTATATATAATAAAAATACTAAATCAATTAAAAAATTTAAAAGCATAAAGGAAAACAGAAAGGGGTCCATGATATTTATGCCTCCGAAATGGGCCTACAGTTCATTGGAAACAGATGATGAGAAGAGGCAAGAGCTCGATATCTCACCACAATGGAAAACAGATGGGCCTATTTCACCCCTTCGAAACTCAGGAACTCTTATGGAACAGGATGGTGGAAAGAATGTAAGGGCTGGGGGAAGGGGTAGAATGTGCATCAAAGAAGGTCCTCTGAAAGAAATACTGACCTTGGACATCACATCCCTTCCCATGCTTAGGGGCACCTTCCTGCCCAGGATTATAAACTTGACTATTGTCCTTCCAGGGGAAAAGGAGGAGCCAGGGGATCTAGCTACCTTTACCAACCAGCCTGTCAACCCTGGCTTCACAGAGGGGGAGAGGCTAAGGGTATGTGAGCAGAGAATGCCACGAGGCAGGCCTCTTTCTCTCCCAGCCTTCACCATCTTGGGCAGACGTTGAAGGGTCTAGGCTGGGAATGTCCCTTAGGAAGAGGAATGCCAACCAGGCCCTCACCCATCTGCTCCGTAGCAAGCCCAATTAAACTCACTGCATTCTCCAAGCTGTGGTTTGGAGAGTCTGTTAATTGTTTTGCTTTTGGGACTGTGGGAGGGGAGTCAGGATGCTATGCACATACATACCTCGCAGACAGAATTTTAGCCACACCACCTAGATTACAGGTATTGCACTCATACACATAAAAATAATAAATGAAAGAGTTTTAGAAAAACTGAAGACTAAGGGCTGGAGAGATGGCCTAGTGGTTAAGAGCACCGACTGCTCTTGCAGAGGACCTGGGTTAGATCCCCAGCACCCACATGGCAGCTAAGAACCATCTGTAACTTCAATTCCAGGAGAACTCCAGTTCCAGGGGAATCCGAGACCCTCTTCTCACCTCCACGGCATTGCACGACACGGGGTGCACAAACGTACATGCAGACAGTACACTCATACACATACAAAAATAAATAAAATTTAAAATTAAAAAAAAAAAGAAAAACTGAAGACTGGAATGTGGGAGCAAACAAAAGAAATAAGATACACCAGCAAGTCATGAAGGCCACAAACAACTTGTCTATTTTTAACCGCAACATAACACAGTTCATCTATTAGTGTTGGCAACATGAAGATCATGTTTTCCACAGCCTAAAATCAGATGCCCGTTCATTTGTACTCAAGGAAAACTCGAGTTCCCTCTCTACATTATAGATTCATTGCTAATAACTTGCTTTACAGAGAGAACGGCCTAGGTTAGAATCCTCGTCTTGCCACTAACTTTTGCACAACCTGAAAGGAAATAAGGAAACACACACACACACACACACACACACACACACACACACAGTGTCTAAGTGTTAGCTTTCACACACACTGATTCTTAATCCGAGTCTTAATTTTTACCTTTTACCAGCTAGAGTGGGAAGGATACCACTTTGCAGAGTTAGTTTACAGATTCAAAACAATATAAACATTAGTAGCAACAATGATTGTTCATGGATGGCACTATGCTAAAGTCTTTTGACCCATATTTTTCAACCTCACATAAATGAATAGTGAATAGAGTATCAACTGGAAATGTATGTGGATGCAGGAGCCAAAAACAGAGCCTGCCAAGAAAAACTATTAATTATGAGAAATGGGATGGACTGCTTTGAGTTTTTACAGAACACAAAGGTGATGTTTAGGACAATTTTTAACAAGATTGCTTAGTAGAGAGAATTCCAAGTTATCACTGCATTACAATAATTTTCCGATGTTCCTTGAAACACAGGGGAAGACTATTCATTTGAAATCTACAGTAGAGGGCTGGAGAGATGGCCTAGCTGTTAAGAGCGCCGACCGCTCTTACAGAGGACCCGGGTTCGATCCCCAGCGCCCACATGGCGGCCGAGAACCGTCTGAAACTCCAATTCCAGGAGAACTCCAGTTCCAGGGGAATCTGAGACCCTCTTCTGACCTCCGCGGCATTGCACGACACGGGTACACAAACTTGCATGCAGACAGCACATTCATACACATACGGAAATAAATAAAATTAATTAAAAAATTAATTAAAAAAAATTAAAAAAAAATCTACAGTAGATCAATTCATCAAAAACTTAAAGAGAAGAATCATGAGGAAGTGTAAGTAATCTGATTTAAAGCTTCATAAAGTGCATGTATTGTTCATACTTTTTGATGCAATGCCAATACTTTTCTCTGGGAATAGATTCTCTCATGAAACTCTCACCCACAGTGTGTCTGTAATTTCTGTATTGATGTTCTTCAAATCAAAGCCAAATTTGTAAAAAGGACAGTTGTAAAGCAACCCAGGTACAGACAAATTTCATATAGTTTGTTTTCTTTTCTCTATTCCTTCCCATTTCTTGCATTTGTCTTAGCCAGCCATATTCATTTTTGAGTTTTTTCATTTTCTGATAGTATGAGTTGAACACAGGTCTTTGTACACGCTCCAGCCATTCTATCTATGTTAACATTTTTAAGGTGTAGAATACTCACATTTTTACAAAACATGAAACTTACTGATCTTAAAATAATGTCTTCATTTATGCTCATAGTAAGTTATATGAACCATATTTGTTGAATTATATCATAAAGATATCCTGGAATAGACTTGTTTAGAGCTGTGCATGCTTGATTCTTGGTGACCATTGAACTCATCTGATGCAAAGAACTTCTTATGGACACACTGTAGATGAGCCTGGAGTCATGAGCTTTCTATATACTGTGGACTACAGTGTACATTATTAATAGAGGAAATTAATAGTACTTAATCTAGCAATCTTTATATGGGAGGTTAGTTAGAACATATCTACATAGATAAAGCTCATTAGAGCTTTTATACAAACTTGAAAGAAGCTACCATATTCTCTTTTGTGACATGAATATATATATATATATATATATATATATATATNATTTCTTGCCTTGGCTTCCCTCTATAATGAACTGTAAGCTGAGGGAAATAAACCCTTTTCTCCCAAGTTGGTTTTGTTGAATGTTTTATCTCAGCACCAGAAACCAAACTAGGAACCACATAAGCTTAATAGGTTAACATTTAGGAATACTGTTAATCAACTGTAATATCTGTTCTGTATTTATTCCACCCTATGGATATTTTTTTAAAAATGTTACAAATTGAGGCTGGAGAGATGGCGCCTAGCAGTTAAGAGGCACCAATCGCTCTTGCAGAGGCCCGGGTTCAATCCCCAGCACCCACATGGCGGCCTGAGAACCATCTGAAACTCCCATTCCAGGAGAACGGCCCAGTTCAGGGGGAATCCGAACCCTCTTCTGACCTCTGCGGGCATTTGCACGCACATGGGTGCACAACACCTTACATGCAGACAGTACATTCATACACATTAAACAATTAGCCCTGGAGCACACACACATACACACTATTGCACACAACATGCACTTACACACACACACCAAGGAATGGACAGCATATCAGGCACAGACAAAGAATAGACATGAACTTGGAAACATATTAATCGAATAATCAGAAATAATAAAAAAAGAAAAATAATGCTTATGCTGTGTTGTTTTTACAACGTAAGAATTTATTTGACAGTGAAAATTATATTCTCTAGAAAGTAACCAATAACTGTTCTTAGTGAAAAGAATTTAGGTATTGACTTACTTCAGCACAGCAGCAATTTGAAATATAAATTCTCTGAGAACACTATATTGGAATGGCATATGGAGAAGGGATTACTCACTTAGTAATATGAAGGGTGTTTTGTAGTATTAGCAGATCAAATAGCATGCAAGGAAAACCCTGCTGCCTCTTTCTCACTTGCTTAGTGATTAGAGTTCTTCATACCATTCAGCTCATGGCTGCAGAGAGAATCAACTGGAACTCCAGAACAAATAATTGAAAATCCTCATACTTAGTGTCATATATAGTAGGGTTGTTTAGCGAATTTGCTGCTATAAAGAACAAGAACAGGGTTTTGTAATGTGACCCCAAATATTCATTTCAATCAAAGCCACGTGAAAAGATGTTGGTTATTTTGGGAGGACAGAGCTAAGATTAAGTCAAACATTAGAAATGTAAATAAAGAAATAAACTCTCCAAGAAATTATATATTGATTGTGTGGAGGAAGGACAATGCTACCTTTGCCATTCTCTTGAAGGATTTTATTTAATGATGTTGATGAGAAATTTCAATGCAGACCAAGAGGAGGCTGACAAATTTGAGTGAATACAGACATTGGCGAGGTGCCTAACCAGGAACAAAGCAAGGAAAGCCTTTACTTTAGAGGCTAATAGCAGTTCTGTAAATTAAACTTTGGTTGTTAAACCTGTAAAAGTTTACCTTTAATCAAACTAAGATGTAGGGCTGAGGTTAGAGCTCAGTGATAGAGCACTTGTTTAGAATGAGTAAGGCCCTGGCTTTGATCTGCAGAGCTGAAAAATACAAGCTAATAAAAAGAATACAATAAATATAGTGCTATATTGTAATATATATATACATATATATATATATATATACATATATATATCCATGAATCTTCAGTGTTGATTTTAACATATTTCTTCTAAATGACATCAACAAAATATTCTACTGTGTTGGCATTCTAGTTGGCGCATTGGACACAGTAGTGTACCACACACCTCTGTTTTTTTTTTTTTTTTCATTCTATGAGCAAAAAAAATAGACAATTAATAAGTAAACATACAAGTGAGGATGGTAGTAGATGCCAGAAAATAAAGCAAAGCTTAGCCCCCCCACCAAAAAAATAGAAAACAGCCAGGTGTGGTGGTACATGCCTTTATTTATTTATTTATTTATTTATTTATTTATTTATTTTTGGTCTTTTTGAGACAGGGTCTCCCTGTAGCCCCAGCTGGCCTGGCACTCACTCGGTAGACCAGGTTAACCTTGAACTCACAGAGATCGGGGTGGCACATGCCTTTAATCCCAGGACTCGGGAGGCAGAGGCAGGTGGATCTCTGTGAATTGAAGGTAAGCCTGGTCTACAGAGTGAGTTCCAGGCCAGCTGGAGCTAGAAGGAGACCGTGTCTCAAAAAGACAAAAATAAATAAATAAACAAACAAAACAAAACAAAACAAAGCTTGGAAAGTGTTTGAGATGTGTGGAGGTAGTGGGGAGAAGGGAAAGTAGACTAGCTCCATTTTGGATGTTTGATGACATCTTCCAAGCCCCTCCACTTGGCTTTTCTTTTTCTGATCTGAATATTTAAATAAGCTGCTAAGAAAGCTTCACTGTCTTACCTGAGAATCCTCACCCAGCTCTGTCTTGTAACCACTATAAAATACAAGCCAGTCCCCTTTATTTGTTGTCTCAAGATACTTTAGCACCTGCTTGAGAGCTTGAGCACATGCACATACACACGTACACACACACATGCACACACATATACACACATACGTACACATACATAAGTACACACACATACAGATACATAGGCACACATACACACATGCACATGCATGCACACACACATACACATCCATATACACATACATACACATACATTAGTACACACACATACAGACACATAGGCACACACATACATACATGCACACACATACACTCACACACACACACACAAGGATTGACAGAATATCAGGCACAGACAAAGAATAGACATGAACTTGGAAACATATTAATAAATATAATCAGAAATAATTAAAAATAGAAAATACAAAAAAGTTAGAATTTAATGGCACAAAAGGTACTATTACTTCTCGCAGATGTAAAATTGGAATCCCTAAAAGTAATGAGAAAACTAAGGAAGGAAATACTTGAGAAAATAATGATCCATAATCACTTAAATCTGCTGAAAACATAAGTGCACATATTAAAGAAGTTCAGTGAATGGAGGCAAGATTTATTAAGAAATTTACAGCAAGGACTTGATTGTTAAACTTCTGAAAGTCAAAGAGAAAAGTCTGAGAACAGTAAGAAACAAACTAATATACCATTAAATATAGAGAACACTGATAACAGTTCATTTATAAGAAATAATGAACACCAAAATAAAATAACAGTTTAAAGCATTAAAGGGAAAAAACAGTGCCTGAAAGATAGCTCAGAGGGCAAAGGCACTTACAACCAAGTCTGACAACCTGAGTTCAGTTCCAAGGACCAATATGGTGGAGAAAGAAAATCCACTCCTGTTCTCTGGCCTCTACACTCACACTGTGGAGTGGGCACATGCGCACATGCACATACACCCCTGCCCCAGAAAATTAAGTAAATATCAGAAAGTACAAATAAAATGCACCACCTTTAAAATCCATTCTGTACCTACTGAAAAAATAAAAATAAGATAAAGTAAAAATATTTTCACATAAATGATGGTCCAAAGAACTGTAGGTAATACCAAAAACCATCATAAACGATGAAGAAAATACTTATAAAAATAAAACTGATATATCCATAAAGAAAACTCTGAATAGCATGAATAATTCTAAAAGAAATACTGCAAATATTTGGATGAGTTTAGATGTACAGGTGGCAGGGCGTGGTGACACACACCTTTAGTCCTAGCCTTTAATCCCTTGGGAGGCAGAGGCAGGTGGATCTCTGTGAGTTCAAGGCCAGTCTGTTCTACAGAGTGAGTTCCAGGCCATCTGAGGCTACAGGGAGACCCTATCTCAAAAAGACCAA